>CP136063.1:53825904-54287416 GCA_032622095.1 Siphonodentalium dalli
CCATAGTATGTTGGGAGCATGGCTATAGCCTGTTGGGAGCATGGCTATAGTATGTTGGGAGCATGGCCATAGTATGTTGGGAGCATGGCCATAGTATGTTGGGAGCATGGCTATAGTATGTTGGGAGCATGGCCATAGTATGTTGGGAGCATGGCCATAGTATGTTGGGAGCATGGCTATAGTATGTTGGGAGCATGGCTATAGTATGTTGGGAGCATGGCTATAGTATGTTGGGAGCATGGCTATAGTATGTTGGGAGCATGGCCATAGTATGTTGGGAGCATGGCCATAGTATGTTGGGAGCATGGCTATAGTATGTTGGGAGCATGGCCATAGTATGTTGGGAGCATGGCTATAGTATGTTGGGAGCATGGCTATAGTATGTTGGGAGCATGGCTATAGTATGTTGGGAGCATGGCTATAGTATGTTGGGAGCATGGCCATAGTATGTTGGGAGCATGGCCATAGTATGTTGGGAGCATGGCCATAGTATGTTGGGAGCATGGCCATAGTATGTTGGGAGCATGGCCATAGTATGTTGGGAGCATGGCTATAGTATGTTGGGAGCATGGCCATAGTATGTTGGGAGCATGGCTATAGTATGTTGGGAGCATGGCCATAGTATGTTGGGAGCATGGCTATAGTATGTTGGGAGCATGGCCATAGTATGTTGGGAGCATGGCCATAGTATGTTGGGAGCATGGCCATAGTATGTTGGGAGCATGGCTATAGCCTGTTGGGAGCATGGCTATAGTATGTTGGGAGCATGGCCATAGTATGTTGGGAGCATGGCCATAGTATGTTGGGAGCATGGCTATAGTATGTTGGGAGCATGGCCATAGTATGTTGGGAGCATGGCCATAGTATGTTGGGAGCATGGCTATAGTATGTTGGGAGCATGGCTATAGTATGTTGGGAGCATGGCTATAGTATGTTGGGAGCATGGCTATAGTATGTTGGGAGCATGGCCATAGTATGTTGGGAGCATGGCCATAGTATGTTGGGAGCATGGCTATAGTATGTTGGGAGCATGGCCATAGTATGTTGGGAGCATGGCTATAGTATGTTGGGAGCATGGCTATAGTATGTTGGGAGCATGGCTATAGTATGTTGGGAGCATGGCTATAGTATGTTGGGAGCATGGCCATAGTATGTGGGAGCATGGCTAGTATTTGGAGCATGGCTATAGTATGTTGGGAGCATGGCTATAGTATGTTGGGAGCATGGCTATAGTATGTTGGGAGCATGGCTATAGTATGTTGGGAGCATGGCTATAGTATGTTGGGAGCATGGCATAGTATGTTGGGAGCATGGCCATAGTATGTTGGGAGCATGGCTATAGTATGTTGGGAGCATGGCTATAGTATGTTGGGAGCATGGCCATAGTATGTTGGGAGCATGGCCATAGTATGTTGGGAGCATGGCTATAGTATGTTGGGAGCATGGCTATAGTATGTTGGGAGCATGGCCATAGTATGTTGGGAGCATGGCCATAGTATGTGGGCATGGCCATAGGCTGTTGGAGCATGGCTATAGTATGTTGGGAGCATGGCTATAGTATGTTGGGAGCATGGCTATAGTATGTTGGGAGCATGGCTATAGTATGTTGGGAGCATGGCCATAGTATGTTGGGAGCATGGCTATAGTATGTTGGGAGCATGGCTATAGTATGTTGGGAGCATGGCTATAGTATGTTGGGAGCATGGCTATAGTATGTTGGGAGGATGGCCATAGGCTGTTGGGAGCATGGCTATAGTATGTTGGGAGCATGGCTATAGTATGTTGGGAGCATGGCTATAGTATGTTGGGAGCATGGCTATAGTATGTTGGGAGCATGGCTATAGTATGTTGGGAGCATGGCTATAGTATGTTGGGAGCATGGCCATAGTATGTTGGGAGCATGGCCATAGGCTGTTGGGAGCATGGCTATAGTATGTTGGGAGCATGGCTATAGTATGTTGGGAGCATGGCTATAGTATGTTGGGAGCATGGCTATAGTATGTTGGGAGCATGGCTATAGTATGTTGGGAGCATGGCCATAGTATGTTGGGAGCATGGCTATAGTATGTTGGGAGCATGGCTATAGTATGTTGGGAGCATGGCTATAGTATGTTGGGAGCATGGCTATAGTATGTTGGGAGCATGGCTATAGTATGTTGGGAGGATGGCCATAGTATGTTGGGAGCATGGCTATAGTATGTTGGGAGGATGGCCATAGTATGTTGGGAGCATGGCTATAGTATGTTGGGAGCATGGCTATAGTATGTTGGGAGGATGGCCATAGTATGTTGGGAGGATGGCTATAGTATGTTGGGAGCATGGCTATAGTATGTTGGGAGCATGGCTATAGTATGTTGGGAGCATGGCTATAGTATGTTGGGAGCATGGCTATAGTATGTTGGGAGCATGGCTATAGTATGTTGGGAGCATGGCATAGTATGTTGGGAGCATGGCTATAGTATGTTGGGAGCATGGCCATAGTATGTTGGGAGCATGGCTATAGTATGTTGGGAGCATGGCCATAGTATGTTGGGAGCATGGCTATAGTATGTTGGGAGCATGGCTATAGTATGTTGGGAGCATGGCTATAGTATGTTGGGAGCATGGCTATAGTATGTTGGGAGCATGGCTATAGTATGTTGGGAGCATGGCTATAGTATGTTGGGAGCATGGCTATAGTATGTTGGGAGCATGGCCATAGTATGTTGGGAGCATGGCTATAGTATGTTGGGAGCATGGCCATAGTATGTTGGGAGCATGGCTATAGTATGTTGGGAGCATGGCCATAGTATGTTGGGAGCATGGCTATAGTATGTTGGGAGCATGGCTATAGTATGTTGGGAGCATGGCCATAGTATGTTGGGAGCATGGCTATAGTATGTTGGGAGCATGGCTATAGTATGTTGGGAGCATGGCTATAGTATGTTGGGAGCATGGCTATAGTATGTTGGGAGCATGGCTATAGTATGTTGGGAGCATGGCTATAGTATGTTGGGAGCATGGCTATAGTATGTTGGGAGCATGGCTATAGTATGTTGGGAGCATGGCTATAGTATGTTGGGAGCATGGCTATAGTATGTTGGGAGCATGGCTATAGTATGTTGGGAGCATGGCTATAGTATGTTGGGAGCATGGCTATAGTATGTTGGGAGCATGGCTATAGTATGTTGGGAGCATGGCTATAGTATGTTGGGAGCATGGCTATAGTATGTTGGGAGCATGGCTATAGTATGTTGGGAGCATGGCTATAGTATGTTGGGAGCATGGCTATAGTATGTTGGGAGCATGGCTATAGTATGTTGGGAGCATGGCTATAGTATGTTGGGAGCATGGCTATAGTATGTTGGGAGCATGGCTATAGGCTGTTGGGAGCATGGCTATAGTATGTTGGGAGCATGGCCATAGTATGTTGGGAGCATGGCTATAGTATGTTGGGAGCATGGCTATAGTATGTTGGGAGCATGGCTATAGTATGTTGGGAGCATGGCTATAGTATGTTGGGAGCATGGCTATAGTATGTTGGGAGCATGGCTATAGTATGTTGGGAGCATGGCTATAGTATGTTGGGAGCATGGCTATAGTATGTTGGGAGCATGGCTATAGTATGTTGGGAGCATGGCCATAGCCTGTTGGGAGCATGGCCATAGTATGTTGGGAGCATGGCTATAGTATGTTGGGAGCATGGCCATAGTATGTTGGGAGCATGGCCATAGTATGTTGGGAGCATGGCTATAGTATGTTGGGAGCATGGCTATAGTATGTTGGGAGCATGGCTATAGTATGTTGGGAGCATGGCTATAGTATGTTGGGAGCATGGCTATAGTATGTTGGGAGCATGGCTATAGTATGTTGGGAGCATGGCTATAGTATGTTGGGAGCATGGCTATAGTATGTTGGGAGCATGGCCATAGTATGTTGGGAGCATGGCCATAGTATGTTGGGAGCATGGCTATAGTATGTTGGGAGCATGGCCATAGTATGTTGGGAGCATGGCCATAGTATGTTGGGAGCATGGCTATAGTATGTTGGGAGCATGGCTATAGTATGTTGGGAGCATGGCTATAGTATGTTGGGAGCATGGCTATAGGCTGTTGGGAGCATGGCTATAGTATGTTGGGAGCATGGCCATAGTATGTTGGGAGCATGGCTATAGTATGTTGGGAGCATGGCCATAGTATGTTGGGAGCATGGCTATAGTATGTTGGGAGCATGGCTATAGTATGTTGGGAGCATGGCTATAGTATGTTGGGAGCATGGCTATAGTATGTTGGGAGCATGGCTATAGTATGTTGGGAGCATGGCTATAGTATGTTGGGAGCATGGCTATAGTATGTTGGGAGCATGGCTATAGTATGTTGGGAGCATGGCTATAGTATGTTGGGAGCATGGCTATAGTATGTTGGGAGCATGGCTATAGTATGTTGGGAGCATGGCTATAGTATGTTGGGAGCATGGCTATAGTATGTTGGGAGCATGGCTATAGTATGTTGGGAGCATGGCTATAGTATGTTGGGAGCATGGCTATAGTATGTTGGGAGCATGGTCATAGCCTGTTGGGAGCATGGCTATAGTATGTTGGGAGCATGGCTATAGTATGTTGGGAGCATGGCTATAGTATGTTGGGAGCATGGCTATAGTATGTTGGGAGCATGGCCATAGTATGTTGGGAGCATGGCCATAGCCTGTTGGGAGCATGGCTATAGTATGTTGGGAGCATGGCTATAGTATGTTGGGAGCATGGCCATAGTATGTTGGGAGCATGGCCATAGTATGTTGGGAGCATGGCCATAGTATGTTGGGAGCATGGCTATAGTATGTTGGGAGCATGGCCATAGTATGTTGGGAGCATGGCCATAGTATGTTGGGAGCATGGCCATAGTATGTTGGGAGCATGGCTATAGTATGTTGGGAGCATGGCTATAGTATGTTGGGAGCATGGCCATAGTATGTTGGGAGCATGGCCATAGTATGTTGGGAGCATGGCTATAGTATGTTGGGAGCATGGCTATAGTATGTTGGGAGCATGGCCATAGTATGTTGGGAGCATGGCCATAGTATGTTGGGAGCATGGCTATAGTATGTTGGGAGCATGGCCATAGTATGTTGGGAGCATGGCCATAGTATGTTGGGAGCATGGCCATAGTATGTTGGGAGCATGGCTATAGCCTGTTGGGAGCATGGCTATAGTATGTTGGGAGCATGGCCATAGTATGTTGGGAGCATGGCCATAGTATGTTGGGAGCATGGCTATAGTATGTTGGGAGCATGGCCATAGTATGTTGGGAGCATGGCCATAGTATGTTGGGAGCATGGCTATAGTATGTTGGGAGCATGGCTATAGTATGTTGGGAGCATGGCTATAGTATGTTGGGAGCATGGCTATAGTATGTTGGGAGCATGGCCATAGTATGTTGGGAGCATGGCCATAGTATGTTGGGAGCATGGCTATAGTATGTTGGGAGCATGGCCATAGTATGTTGGGAGCATGGCTATAGTATGTTGGGAGCATGGCTATAGTATGTTGGGAGCATGGCTATAGTATGTTGGGAGCATGGCTATAGTATGTTGGGAGCATGGCTATAGTATGTTGGGAGCATGGCTATAGTATGTTGGGAGCATGGCCATAGTATGTTGGGAGCATGGCCATAGTATGTTGGGAGCATGGCTATAGTATGTTGGGAGCATGGCTATAGTATGTTGGGAGCATGGCCATAGTATGTTGGGAGCATGGCTATAGTATGTTGGGAGCATGGCCATAGTATGTTGGGAGCATGGCCATAGGCTGTTGGGAGCATGGCTATAGTATGTTGGGAGCATGGCCATAGTATGTTGGGAGCATGGCTATAGTATGTTGGGAGCATGGCTATAGTATGTTGGGAGCATGGCTATAGTATGTTGGGAGCATGGCCATAGTATGTTGGGAGCATGGCCATAGCCTGTTGGGAGCACATGGCCATAGTATGTTGGGAGCATGGCCATAGCCTGTTGGGAGCATGGCCATAGCCTGTTGGGAGCATGGCCATAGTATGTTGGGAGCATGGCCATAGTATGTTGGGAGCATGGCTATAGTATGTTGGGAGCATGGCCATAGTATGTTGGGAGCATGGCCATAGTATGTTGGGAGCATGGCTATAGTATGTTGGGAGCATGGCTATAGTATGTTGGGAGCATGGCCATAGTATGTTGGGAGCATGGCTATAGTATGTTGGGAGCATGGCTATAGTATGTTGGGAGCATGGCCATAGTATGTTGGGAGCATGGCCATAGTATGTTGGGAGCATGGCTATAGTATGTTGGGAGCATGGCCATAGTATGTTGGGAGCATGGCCATAGTATGTTGGGAGCACGGCCATAGTATGTTGGGAGCATGGCCATAGTATGTTGGGAGCACGGCCATAGTATGTTGGGAGCATGGCTATAGTATGTTGGGAGCATGGCTATAGTATGTTGGGAGCATGGCCATAGTATGTTGGGAGCATGGCCATAGTATGTTGGGAGCATGGCCATAGGCTGTTGGGAGCATGGCTATAGTATGTTGGGAGCATGGCCATAGTATGTTGGGAGCATGGCTATAGTATGTTGGGAGCATGGCTATAGTATGTTGGGAGCATGGCCATAGTATGTTGGGAGCATGGCCATAGTATGTTGGGAGCATGGCCATAGTATGTTGGGAGCATGGCTATAGTATGTTGGGAGCATGGCCATAGTATGTTGGGAGCATGGCCATAGTATGTTGGGAGCATGGCCATAGTATGTTGGGAGCATGGCTATAGTATGTTGGGAGCATGGCCATAGTATGTTGGGAGCATGGCCATAGTATGTTGGGAGCATGGCCATAGTATGTTGGGAGCATGGCTATAGTATGTTGGGAGCATGGCTATAGTATGTTGGGAGCATGGCTATAGTATGTTGGGAGCATGGCCATAGTATGTTGGGAGCATGGCTATAGTATGTTGGGAGCATGGCCATAGTATGTTGGGAGCATGGCCATAGTATGTTGGGAGCATGGCCATAGTATGTTGGGAGCATGGCTATAGTATGTTGGGAGCATGGCCATAGTATGTTGGGAGCATGGCTAGTATGTGGGAGCATGGCTATAGTATGTTGGGAGCATGGCTATAGTATGTTGGGAGCATGGCCATAGTATGTTGGGAGCATGGCCATAGTATGTTGGGAGCATGGCTATAGTATGTTGGGAGCATGGCTATAGTATGTTGGGAGCATGGCTATAGTATGTTGGGAGCATGGCTATAGTATGTTGGGAGCATGGCTATAGTATGTTGGGAGCATGGCTATAGTATGTTGGGAGCATGGCTATAGTATGTTGGGAGCATGGCTATAGTATGTTGGGAGCATGGCTATAGTATGTTGGGAGCATGGCTATAGTATGTTGGGAGCATGGCTATAGTATGTTGGGAGCATGGCTATAGTATGTTGGGAGCATGGCTATAGTATGTTGGGAGCATGGCATAGTATGTTGGGAGCATGGCCATAGTATGTTGGGAGCATGGCCATAGTATGTTGGGAGCATGGCTATAGTATGTTGGGAGCATGGCCATAGTATGTTGGGAGCATGGCTATAGTATGTTGGGAGCATGGCTATAGTATGTTGGGAGCATGGCCATAGTATGTTGGGAGCATGGCTATAGTATGTTGGGAGCATGGCTATAGTATGTTGGGAGCATGGCCATAGTATGTTGGGAGCATGGCCATAGTATGTTGGGAGCATGGCTATAGTATGTTGGGAGCATGGCCATAGTATGTTGGGAGCATGGCCATAGTATGTTGGGAGCACGGCCATAGTATGTTGGGAGCATGGCCATAGTATGTTGGGAGCACGGCCATAGTATGTTGGGAGCATGGCTATAGTATGTTGGGAGCATGGCTATAGTATGTTGGGAGCATGGCCATAGTATGTTGGGAGCATGGCCATAGTATGTTGGGAGCATGGCCATAGGCTGTTGGGAGCATGGCTATAGTATGTTGGGAGCATGGCCATAGTATGTTGGGAGCATGGCTATAGTATGTTGGGAGCATGGCTATAGTATGTTGGGAGCATGGCCATAGTATGTTGGGAGCATGGCCATAGTATGTTGGGAGCATGGCCATAGCCTGTTGGGAGCATGGCTATAGTATGTTGGGAGCATGGCCATAGTATGTTGGGAGCATGGCCATAGTATGTTGGGAGCATGGCTATAGTATGTTGGGAGCATGGCCATAGTATGTTGGGAGCATGGCTATAGTATGTTGGGAGCATGGCTATAGTATGTTGGGAGCATGGCCATAGTATGTTGGGAGCATGGCTATAGTATGTTGGGAGCATGGCTATAGTATGTTGGGAGCATGGCTATAGTATGTTGGGAGCATGGCTATAGTATGTTGGGAGCATGGCTATAGTATGTTGGGAGCATGGCCATAGTATGTTGGGAGCATGGCCATAGTATGTTGGGAGCATGGCCATAGTATGTTGGGAGCATGGCTATAGTATGTTGGGAGCATGGCCATAGTATGTTGGGAGCATGGCTATAGTATGTTGGGAGCATGGCCATAGGCTGTTGGGAGCATGGCTATAGTATGTTGGGAGCATGGCCATAGTATGTTGGGAGCATGGCTATAGTATGTTGGGAGCATGGCCATAGTATGTTGGGAGCATGGCTATAGTATGTTGGGAGCATGGCTATAGTATGTTGGGAGCATGGCTATAGTATGTTGGGAGCATGGCTATAGTATGTTGGGAGCATGGCTATAGTATGTTGGGAGCATGGCTATAGTATGTTGGGAGCATGGCCATAGTATGTTGGGAGCATGGCCATAGTATGTTGGGAGCATGGCCATAGGCTGTTGGGAGCATGGCTATAGTATGTTGGGAGCATGGCCATAGTATGTTGGGAGCATGGCCATAGTATGTTGGGAGCATGGCTATAGTATGTTGGGAGCATGGCTATAGTATGTTGGGAGCATGGCCATAGGCTGTTGGGAGCATGGCTATAGTATGTTGGGAGCATGGCCATAGGCTGTTGGGAGGATGGCCATAGTATGTTGGGAGCATGGCTATAGTATGTTGGGAGCATGGCTATAGTATGTTGGGAGCATGGCTATAGTATGTTGGGAGCATGGCTATAGTATGTTGGGAGCATGGCTATAGTATGTTGGGAGCATGGCTATAGTATGTTGGGAGGATGGCCATAGTATGTTGGGAGCATGGCTATAGTATGTTGGGAGGATGGCCATAGTATGTTGGGAGCATGGCCATAGGCTGTTGGGAGCATGGCTATAGTATGTTGGGAGCATGGCTATAGTATGTTGGGAGCATGGCTATAGTATGTTGGGAGCATGGCCATAGGCTGTTGGGAGCATGGCTATAGTATGTTGGGAGCATGGCTATAGTATGTTGGGAGCATGGCCATAGTATGTTGGGAGCATGGCTATAGTATGTTGGGAGCATGGCCATAGGCTGTTGTGAGCATGGCTATAGTATGTTGGGAGCATGGCTATAGTATGTTGGGAGCATGGCTATAGTATGTTGGGAGCATGGCTATAGTATGTTGGGAGCATGGCTATAGTATGTTGGGAGCATGGCTATAGTATGTTGGGAGCATGGCTATAGTATGTTGGGAGCATGGCCATAGTATGTTGGGAGCACGGCCATAGTATGTTGGGAGCATGGCCATAGTATGTTGGGAGCATGGCTATAGTATGTTGGGAGCATGGCCATAGTATGTTGGGAGCATGGCTATAGTATGTTGGGAGCATGGCTATAGTATGTTGGGAGCATGGCTATAGTATGTTGGGAGCATGGCTATAGTATGTTGGGAGCATGGCCATAGGCTGTTGGGAGCATGGCTATAGTATGTTGGGAGCATGGCTATAGTATGTTGGGAGCATGGCTATAGTATGTTGGGAGCATGGCTATAGTATGTTGGGAGCATGGCCATAGTATGTTGGGAGCATGGCCATAGTATGTTGGGAGCATGGCCATAGGCTGTTGGGAGCATGGCTATAATATGTTGGGAGCATGGCTATAGTATGTTGGGAGCATGGCTATAGTATGTTGGGAGCATGGCTATAGTATGTTGGGAGCATGGCTATAGTATGTTGGGAGCATGGCCATAGGCTGTTGGGAGCATGGCTATAGTATGTTGGGAGCATGGCTATAGTATGTTGGGAGCATGGCTATAGTATGTTGGGAGCATGGCTATAGTATGTTGGGAGCATGGCCATAGTATGTTGGGAGCATGGCTATAGTATGTTGGGAGCATGGCTATAGTATGTTGGGAGCATGGCTATAGTATGTTGGGAGCATGGCCATAGGCTGTTGGGAGCATGGCTATAGTATGTTGGGAGCATGGCTATAGTATGTTGGGAGCATGGCTATAGTATGTTGGGAGCATGGCCATAGTATGTTGGGAGCATGGCTATAGTATGTTGGGAGCATGGCTATAGTATGTTGGGAGCATGGCTATAGTATGTTGGGAGCATGGCCATAGTATGTTGGGAGCATGGCTATAGTATGTTGGGAGCATGGCCATAGGCTGTTGGGAGCATGGCTATAGTATGTTGGGAGCATGGCCATAGGCTGTTGGGAGCATGGCTATAGTATGTTGGGAGCATGGCCATAGTATGTTGGGAGCATGGCCATAGTATGTTGGGAGCATGGCCATAGTATGTTGGGAGCATGGCTATAGTATGTTGGGAGCATGGCCATAGTATGTTGGGAGCATGGCCATAGTATGTTGGGAGCATGGCTATAGTATGTTGGGAGCATGGCTATAGTATGTTGGGAGCATGGCTATAGTATGTTGGGAGCATGGCTATAGTATGTTGGGAGCATGGCCATAGTATGTTGGGAGCATGGCTATAGTATGTTGGGAGCATGGCTATAGTATGTTGGGAGCATGGCTATAGTATGTTGGGAGCATGGCCATAGGCTGTTGGGAGCATGGCTATAGTATGTTGGGAGCATGGCTATAGTATGTTGGGAGCATGGCTATAGTATGTTGGGAGCATGGCCATAGTATGTTGGGAGCATGGCTATAGTATGTTGGGAGCATGGCTATAGTATGTTGGGAGCATGGCTATAGTATGTTGGGAGCATGGCCATAGTATGTTGGGAGCATGGCTATAGTATGTTGGGAGCATGGCCATAGGCTGTTGGGAGCATGGCTATAGTATGTTGGGAGCATGGCCATAGGCTGTTGGGAGCATGGCTATAGTATGTTGGGAGCATGGCCATAGTATGTTGGGAGCATGGCCATAGTATGTTGGGAGCATGGCCATAGTATGTTGGGAGCATGGCTATAGTATGTTGGGAGCATGGCCATAGTATGTTGGGAGCATGGCCATAGTATGTTGGGAGCATGGCTATAGTATGTTGGGAGCATGGCTATAGTATGTTGGGAGCATGGCTATAGTATGTTGGGAGCATGGCTATAGTATGTTGGGAGCATGGCTATAGTATGTTGGGAGCATGGCCATAGGCTGTTGGGAGCATGGCTATAGTATGTTGGGAGCATGGCTATAGTATGTTGGGAGCATGGCTATAGTATGTTGGGAGCATGGCCATAGTATGTTGGGAGCATGGCTATAGTATGTTGGGAGCATGGCCATAGTATGTTGGGAGCATGGCCATAGTATGTTGGGAGCATGGCCATAGTATGTTGGGAGCATGGCTATAGTATGTTGGGAGCATGGCTATAGTATGTTGGGAGCATGGCTATAGTATGTTGGGAGCATGGCCATAGTATGTTGGGAGCATGGCTATAGTATGTTGGGAGCATGGCCATAGTATGTTGGGAGCATGGCTATAGTATGTTGGGAGCATGGCCATAGTATGTTGGGAGCATGGCTATAGTATGTTGGGAGCATGGCCATAGTATGTTGGGAGCATGGCCATAGTATGTTGGGAGCATGGCCATAGTATGTTGGGAGCATGGCCATAGTATGTTGGGAGCATGGCCATAGTATGTTGGGAGCATGGCTATAGTATGTTGGGAGCATGGCTATAGTATGTTGGGAGCATGGCTATAGTATGTTGGGAGCATGGCTATAGTATGTTGGGAGCATGGCTATAGTATGTTGGGAGCATGGCCATAGTATGTTGGGAGCATGGCTATAGTATGTTGGGAGCATGGCTATAGTATGTTGGGAGCATGGCTATAGTATGTTGGGAGCATGGCCATAGTATGTTGGGAGCACGGCCGTAGTATGTTGGGAGCATGGCTATAGTATGTTGGGAGCATGGCTATAGTATGTTGGGAGCATGGCTATAGTATGTTGGGAGCATGGCTATAGTATGTTGGGAGCATGGCCATAGTATGTTGGGAGCATGGCTATAGTATGTTGGGAGCATGGCTATAGTATGTTGGGAGCATGGCTATAGTATGTTGGGAGCATGGCCATAGTATGTTGGGAGCATGGCTATAGTATGTTGGGAGCATGGCTATAGTATGTTGGGAGCATGGCCATAGTATGTTGGGAGCATGGCTATAGTATGTTGGGAGCATGGCCATAGTATGTTGGGAGCATGGCCATAGTATGTTGGGAGCATGGCTATAGTATGTTGGGAGCATGGCTATAGTATGTTGGGAGCATGGCTATAGTATGTTGGGAGCATGGCCATAGTATGTTGGGAGCATGGCTATAGTATGTTGGGAGCATGGCCATAGTATGTTGGGAGCATGGCTATAGTATGTTGGGAGCATGGCTATAGTATGTTGGGAGCATGGCTATAATATGTTGGGAGCATGGCCATAGTATGTTGGGAGCATGGCTATAGTATGTTGGGAGCATGGCTATAGTATGTTGGGAGCATGGCCATAGTATGTTGGGAGCATGGCTATAGTATGTTGGGAGCATGGCTATAGTATGTTGGGAGCATGGCTATAGTATGTTGGGAGCATGGCTATAGTATGTTGGGAGCATGGCTATAGTATGTTGGGAGCATGGCTATAGTATGTTGGGAGCATGGCCATAGGCTGTTGGGAGCATGGCCATAGTATGTTGGGAGCATGGCTATAGTATGTTGGGAGCATGGCCATAGTATGTTGGGAGCATGGCTATAGTATGTTGGGAGCATGGCTATAGTATGTTGGGAGCATGGCTATAGTATGTTGGGAGCATGGCTATAGTATGTTGGGAGCATGGCTATAGTATGTTGGGAGCATGGCCATAGTATGTTGGGAGCATGGCTATAGTATGTTGGGAGCATGGCTATAGTATGTTGGGAGCATGGCTATAGTATGTTGGGAGCATGGCTATAGTATGTTGGGAGCATGGCCATAGTATGTTGGGAGCATGGCCATAGTATGTTGGGAGCATGGCTATAGTATGTTGGGAGCATGGCTATAGTATGTTGGGAGCATGGCCATAGGCTGTTGGGAGCATGGCCATAGGCTGTTGGGAGCATGGCTATAGTATGTTGGGAGCATGGCTATAGTATGTTGGGAGCATGGCTATAGTATGTTGGGAGCATGGCTATAGTATGTTGGGAGCATGGCTATAGTATGTTCATGGCTATAGTATGTTGGGAGCATGGCTATAGTATGTTGGGAGCATGGCTATAGTATGTTGGGAGCATGGCTATAGTATGTTGGGAGCATGGCCATAGTATGTTGGGAGCATGGCCATAGTATGTTGGGAGCATGGCTATAGTATGTTGGGAGCATGGCTATAGTATGTTGGGAGCATGGCCATAGGCTGTTGGGAGCATGGCCATAGGCATGTTGGGAGCATGGCTATAGTATGTTGGGAGCATGGCATAGTAAGTTGGGAGCATGGCTATAGTATGTTGGGAGCATGGCTATAGTATGTTGGGAGCATGGCCATAGTATGTTGGGAGCATGGCCATAGTATGTTGGGAGCAAGGCCATAGTATGTTGGGAGCATGGCCTATAGTATGTTGGGAGCATGGCTATAGTATGTTGGGAGCATGGCCATAGGCTGTTGGGAGCATGGCCATAGGCTGTTGGGAGCATGGCTATAGTATGTTGGGAGCATGGCTATAGTATGTTGGGAGCATGGCTATAGTATGTTGGGAGCATGGCTATAGTATGTTGGGAGCATGGCTATAGTATGTTGGGAGCATGGCTATAGTATGTTGGGAGCATGGCCATAGTATGTTGGGAGCATGGCCATAGCCTGTTGGGAGCACGGCCATAGTATGTTGGGAGCATGGCTATAGTATGTTGGGAGCATGGCTATAGTATGTTGGGAGCATGGCTATAGTATGTTGGGAGCATGGCCATAGTATGTTGGGAGCATGGCCATAGTATGTTGGGAGCATGGCTATAGTATGTTGGGAGCATGGCTATAGTATGTTGGGAGCATGGCCATAGGCTCATGTTGGGAGCATGGCCATAGTATGTTGGGAGCATGGCTATAGTATGTTGGGAGCATGGCCATAGTATGTTGGGAGCATGGCTATAGTATGTTGGGAGCATGGCTATAGTATGTTGGGAGCATGGCTATAGTATGTTGGGAGCATGGCCATAGTATGTTGGGAGCATGGCTATAGTATGTTGGGAGCATGGCAATAGTATGTTGGGAGCATGGCTATAGTATGGGATGGCTATAGTATGTTGGGAGCATGGCTATAGTATGTTGGGAGCATGGCAATAGTATGTTGGGAGCATGGCTATAGTATGTTGGGAGCATGGCTATAGTATGTTGGGAGCATGGCTATAGTATGTTGGGAGCATGGCCATAGTATGTTGGGAGCATGGCTATAGTATGTTGGGAGCATGGCTATAGTATGTTGGGGATGGCCTAGCATGTTGGGAGCATGGCTATAGTATGTTGGGAGCATGGCTATAGTATGTTGGGAGCATGGCTATAGTATGTTGGGAGCATGGCTATAGTATGTTGGGAGCATGGCTATAGTATGTTGGGAGCATGGCTATAGTATGTTGGGAGCATGGCCATAGTATGTTGGGAGCATGGCCATAGTATGTTGGGAGCATGGCTATAGTATGTTGGGAGCATGGCTATAGTATGTTGGGAGCATGGCCATAGTATGTTGGGAGCATGGCCATAGTATGTTGGGAGCATGGCTATAGTATGTTGGGAGCATGGCTATAGTATGTTGGGAGCATGGCTATAGTATGTTGGGAGCATGGCTATAGTATGTTGGGAGCATGGCTATAGTATGTTGGGAGCATGGCAATAGTATGTTGGGAGCATGGCCATAGCCTGTTGGGAGCACATGGCTATAGTATGTTGGGAGCATGGCTATAGTATGTTGGGAGCATGGCTATAGTATGTTGGGAGCATGGCTATAGTATGTTGGGAGCATGGCCATAGTCTGTTGGGAGCATGGCCATAGTATGTTGGGAGCATGGCTATAGTATGTTGGGAGCATGGCTATAGTATGTTGGGAGCATGGCTATAGTATGTTGGGAGCATGGCTATAGTATGTTGGGAGCATGGCTATAGTATGTTGGGAGCATGGCCATAGTATGTTGGGAGCATGGCCATAGGCTGTTGGGAGCATGGCCATAGTATGTTGGGAGCATGGCATAGAGATATGTTGGGAGCATGGCCATAGGCTGTTGGGAGCATGGCCATAGTATGTTGGGAGCATGGCTATAGTATGTTGGGAGCATGGCCATAGTATGTTGGGAGCATGGCTATAGTATGTTGGGAGCATGGCTATAGTATGTTGGGAGCATGGCTATAGTATGTTGGGAGCATGGCTATAGTATGTTGGGAGCATGGCTATAGTATGTTGGGAGCATGGCCATAGTATGTTGGGAGCATGGCTATAGTATGTTGGGAGCATGGCTATAGTATGTTGGGAGCATGGCTATAGTATGTTGGGAGCATGGCTATAGTATGTTGGGAGCATGGCTATAGTATGTTGGGAGCATGGCCATAGTATGTTGGGAGCATGGCTATAGTATGTTGGGAGCATGGCTATAGTATGTTGGGAGCATGGCCATAGTATGTTGGGAGCATGGCCATAGGCTGTTGGGAGCATGGCTATAGTATGTTGGGAGCATGGCTATAGTATGTTGGGAGCAATGCCATAGTATGTTGGGAGCATGGCTATAGTATGTTGGGAGCATGGCCATAGTATGTTGGGAGCATGGCCATAGTATGTTGGGAGCATGGCTATAGTATGTTGGGAGCATGGCCATAGTATGTTGGGAGCATGGCTATAGTATGTTGGGAGCATGGCTATAGTATGTTGGGAGCATGGCTATAGTATGTTGGGAGCATGGCTATAGTATGTTGGGAGCATGGCTATAGTATGTTGGGAGCATGGCTATAGTATGTTGGGAGCATGGCTATAGTATGTTGGGAGCATGGCCATAGTATGTTGGGAGCATGGCTATAGTATGTTGGGAGCATGGCTATAGTATGTTGGGAGCATGGCTATAGTATGTTGGGAGCATGGCTATAGTATGTTGGGAGCATGGCAATAGTATGTTGGGAGCATGGCTATAGTATGTTGGGAGCATGGCCATAGTATGTTGGGAGCATGGCTATAGTATGTTGGGAGCATGGCTATAGTATGTTGGGAGCATGGCCATAGTATGTTGGGAGCATGGCTATAGTATGTTGGGAGCATGGCTATAGTATGTTGGGAGCATGGCCATAGTATGTTGGGAGCATGGCCATAGGCTGTTGGGAGCATGGCAATAGTATGTTGGGAGCATGGCTATAGTATGTTGGGAGCATGGCCGTAGGCTGTTGGGAGCATGGCCATAGTATGTTGGGAGCATGGCCATAGTATGTTGGGAGCATGGCCATAGGCTGTTGGGAGCATGGCCATAGTATGTTGGGAGCATGGCTATAGTATGTTGGGAGCATGGCTATAGTATGTTGGGAGCATGGCTATAGTATGTTGGGAGCATGGCCGTAGGCTGTTGGGAGCATGGCCATAGTATGTTGGGAGCATGGCCATAGTATGTTGGGAGCATGGCTATAGTATGTTGGGAGCATGGCTATAGTATGTTGGGAGCATGGCTATAGTATGTTGGGAGCATGGCTATAGTATGTTGGGAGCATGGCCGTAGGCTGTTGGGAGCATGGCCATAGTATGTTGGGAGCATGGCCATAGTATGTTGGGAGCATGGCCATAGTATGTTGGGAGCATGGCCATAGGCTGTTGGGAGCATGGCTATAGTATGTTGGGAGCATGGCTATAGTATGTTGGGAGCATGGCTATAGTATGTTGGGAGCATGGCTATAGTATGTTGGGAGCATGGCTATAGTATGTTGGGAGCATGGCCATAGTATGTTGGGAGCATGGCCATAGTATGTTGGGAGCATGGCCATAGGCTGTTGGGAGCATGGCTATAGTATGTTGGGAGCATGGCTATAGTATGTTGGGAGATGGCCATAGTATGTTGGGAGCATGGCATAGTATGTTGGGAGCATGGCCATAGTATGTTGGGAGCATGGCCATAGTATGTTGGGAGCATGGCCATAGGCTGTTGGGAGCATGGCCATAGTATGTTGGGAGCATGGCCATAGTATGTTGGGAGCATGGCCATAGGCTGTTGGGGAGCATGGCTATAGTATGTTGGGAGCATGGCTATAGTATGTTGGGAGCATGGCTATAGTATGTTGGGAGCATGGCCATAGGCTGTTGGGAGCATGGCTATAGTATGTTGGGAGCATGGCTATAGTATGTTGGGAGCATTGGCTATAGTATGTTGGGAGCATGGCTATAGTATGTTGGGAGCATGGCTATAGTATGTTGGGAGCATGGCCATAGTATGTTGGGGAGCATGGCTATAGTATGTTGGGAGCATGGCCATAGTATGTTGGGAGCATGGCCATAGTATGTTGGGAGCATGGCTATAGTATGTTGGGAGCATGGCCATAGGCTGTTGGGAGCATGGCTATAGTATGTTGGGAGCATGGCTATAGTATGTTGGGAGCATGGCCATAGTATGTTGGGAGCATGGCCATAGTATGTTGGGAGGATGGCCATAGTATGTTGGGAGCATGGCTATAGTATGTTGGGAGCATGGCTATAGTATGTTGGGAGCATGGCCATAGTATGTTGGGAGCATGGCTATAGTATGTTGGGAGCATGGCCATAGTATGATGGGAGCATGGCCATAGTATGTTGGGAGGATGGCCATAGTAGTTGGGGAGCATGGGCCATAGTATGTTGGGAGCATGGCTATAGTATGTTGGAGCATGGCCCATAGTATGTTGGGAGCATGGCCATAGTATGTTGGGAGCATGGCTAGTATGTGGGATAGTTGTTGGGAGCATGGCTATAGTATGTTGGGAGCATGGCTATAGTATGTTGGGAGCATGGCTATAGTATGTTGGGAGCATGGCTATAGTATGTTGGGAGCATGGCTATAGTATGTTGGGAGCAATGGCTATAGTATGTTGGGAGCATGGCCATAGTATGTTGGGAGCATGGCCATAGTATGTTGGGAGCATGGCTATAGTATGTTGGGAGCATGGCTATAGTATGTTGGGAGCATGGCCATAGTATGTTGGGAGCATGGCCATAGCATGTTGGGAGCATGGCCATAGGCTGTATGTTGGAGCATGGCTATAGTATGTTGGGAGCATGGCTATAGTATGTTGGGAGCATGGCTATAGTATGTTGGGAGCATGGCCTATAGTATGTTGGGAGGCTAGTGGGGGCCATAGTATGTTGGGAGCATGGCAATAGTATGTTGGGAGCATGGCTATAGTATGTTGGGAGCATGGCTATAGTATGTTGGGAGCATGGCTATAGTATGTTGGGAGGATGGCCATAGTATGTTGGGAGCATGGCTATAGTATGTTGGGAGCATGGCTATAGTATGTTGGGGAGCATGGCCATAGGCTGTTGGGAGCATGGCCATAGGCTGTTGGGAGCATGGCTATAGTATGTTGGGAGGATGGCCATAGTATGTTGGGAGCATGGCTATAGTATGTTTGGGAGCATGGCTATAGTATGTTGGGAGCATGGCTATAGTATGTTGGGAGGATGGCCATAGTATGTTGGGAGCATGGCTATAGTATGTTGGGAGCATGGCTATAGTATGTTGGGAGCATGGCTATAGTATGTTGGAGGATGGCCATAGTATGTTGGGAGCATGGCTATAGTATGTTGGGAGCATGGCTATAGTATGTTGGGAGCATGGCCATAGTATGTTGGGAGCACGGCCAAAGTATGTTGGGAGCATGGCCATAGTATGTTGGGAGCATGGCTATAGTATGTTGGGAGCATGGCTATAGTATGTTGGGAGCATGGCCATAGTATGTTGGGAGCATGGCCATAGTATGTTGGGAGCATGGCCATAGTATGTTGGGAGCACGGCCATAGTATGTTTGGGAGCATGGCCATAGTATGTTGGGAGCATGGCTATAGTATGTTGGGAGCATGGCTATAGGCTGTTGGGAGCATGGTCATAGCCTGTTGGGAGCATGGCTATAGTATGTTGGGAGCATGGCCATAGTATGTTGGGAGCATGGCTATAGTATGTTGGGAGCATGGCCATAGTATGTTGGGGAGCATGGCCATAGTATGTTGGGAGCATGGCTATAGTATGTTGGGAGCATGGCCATAGTATGTTGGGAGCACGGCCATAGTATGTTGGGAGCATGGCCATAGTATGTTGGGAGCATGGCTATAGTATGTTGGGAGCATGGCTATAGTATGTTGGTGAGCATGGCCATAGCCTGTTGGGAGCATGGCCATAGCCTGTTGGGAGCACGGCCGTAGCCTGTTGGGAGCATGGCCATAGCATGTTGGGAGCATGGCCATAGGCTGTTGGGAGCATGGCCATAGTATGTTGGGAGCATGGCCATAGGCTGTTGGGAGCATGGCCATAGTATGTTGGGAGGACGGCCATAGCCTGTTGGGAGCATGGCCATAGTATGTTGGGAGGACGGCCATAGGCTGTTGGGAGCATGGCTATAGCATGTTGGGAGCACGGCCATAGTATGTTGGGAGCATGGCCATAGCATGTTGGGAGCATGGCTATAGCATGTTGGGAGGACGGCCATAGGCTGTTGGGAGCATGGCCATAGCATGTTGGGAGCATGGCCATAGGCTGTTGGGAGCATGGCCATAGTATGTTGGGAGGACGGCCGTAGCCTGTTTGGGAGCATGGCTATAGCATGTTGGGAGCATGGCCATAGGCTGTTGGGAGCATGGCCATAGCATGTTGGGAGCATGGCCATAGGCTGTTGGGAGCATGGCCATAGTATGTTGGGGAGGACGGCCATAGCCTGTTTGGAGCATGGCCATAGTATGTTGGGGAGGACGGCCATAGGCTGTTGGGGAGCATGGCTATAGCATGTTGGGAGCACGGCCATAGTATGTTGGGAGCACGGCCATAGGCTGTTGGGAGCATGGCCATAGCCTGTTGGGAGCATGGCCATAGCCTGTTGGGAACATGGCCATAGCCTGTTGGGAGCATGGCCATAGCCTGTTGGGAACATGGCCATAGCCTGTTGGGAGCATGGCCATAGCCTGTTGGGAGCACATGGCCATAGCATGTTGGGAGCACATGGCCATAGCCTGTTGGGAGCATGGCCATAGCCTGTTGGGAGCACATGGCCATAGCATGTTGGGAGCATGGCCATAGCCTGTTGGGAGCATGGCCATAGCCTGTTGGGAGCATGACCATAGCCTGTTGGGAGCATGGCCATAGCCTGTTGGGAGCATGGCCATAGCCTGATTGGGAGCATGACCATAGCCTGTTGGGAGCATGGCCATAGGCTGTTGGGAGCATGGCCATAGTATGTTGGGAGCATGGCTATAGTATGTTGGGAGCATGGCCATAGCCTGTTGGGAGCATGGCCATAGGCTGTTGGGAGCATGACCATAGCCTGTTGGGAGCATGGCCATAGCCTGTTGGGAGCAATGGCCATAGCCTGTTGGGAGCATGGCCATAGCCTGTTGGGAGCACATGGCCATAGGCTGTTGGGAGCATGGCTATAGCCTGTTGGGAGCATGGCCATAGCCTGTTGGGAGCATGGCCATAGCCTGTTGGGAGCATGGCTATAGCCTGTTGGGAGCATGGCCATAGCCTGTTGGGAGCATGGCCATAGTATGTTGGGAGCACGGCCGTAGCCTGTTGGGAGCACGGCCATAGTATGTTGGGAGCATGGCTATAGCCTGTTGGGAGCATGGCCATAGCCTGTTGGGAGCATGGCCATAGCCTGTTGGGAGCATGGCCATAGCCTGTTGGGAGCATGGCCATAGCCTGTTGGGAGCATGGCCATAGCCTGTTGGGAGCATGGCTATAGCATGTTGGGAGCACGGCCATAGTATGTTGGGAGCATGGCCATAGTATGTTGGGAGCATGGCCATAGCCTGTTGGGAGCATGGCCATAGCCTGTTGGGAGCACATGGCCATAGGCTGTTGGGAGCATGGCCATAGTATGTTGGGAGCATGGCCATAGTATGTTGGGAGCATGGCCATAGTATGTTGGGAGCACGGCCGTAGCCTGTTGGGAGCATGGCCATAGTATGTTGGGAGCATGGCCATAGTATGTTGGGAGCACGGCCGTAGCCTGTTGGGAGCACGGCCGTAGCCTGTTGGGAGCATGGCCATAGCATGTTGGGAGCATGGCCATAGGCTGTTGGGAGCATGGCCATAGCATGTTGGGAGCATGGCCATAGTATGTTGGGAGCACATGGCCATAGCATGTTGGGAGCATGGCTATAGCCTGTTGGGAGCACATGGCTATAGCATGTTGGGAGCACATGGCTATAGCATGTTGGGAGCATGGCCATAGGCTGTTGGGAGCACATGGCTATAGCATGTTGGGGAGCATGGCCATAGCCTGTTGGGAGCACATGGCCATAGCATGTTGGGAGCATGGCCAATAGCCTGTTGGGAGCACATGGCCATAGCCTGTTGGGAGCACATGGCTATAGCATGTTGGGAGCATGGCTTATAGCATGTTGGGAGCACATGGCTATAGCATGTTGGGAGCATGGCCATAGCCTGTTGGGAGCATGGCCATAGCCTGTTGGGAGCACATGGCTATAGCATGTTGGGAGCATGGCTATAGCATGTTGGGAGCATGGCCATAGTATGTTGGGAGCATGGCCGTAGCCTGTTGGGAGCATGGCCATAGTATGTTGGGAGCACGGCCGTAGCCTGTTGGGAGCATGGCCATAGCCTGTTGGGAGCATGGCCATAGGCTGTTGGGAGCATGGCCATAGTATGTTGGGAGCATGGCCATAGTATGTTGGGAGCATGGCCATAGCCTGTTGGGAGGATGGCCATAGGCTGTTGGGAGCATGGCCATAGTATGTTGGGGAGCATGGCCATAGCATGTTGGGAGCATGGCCATAGGCTGTTGGGAGCATGGCTATAGCCTGTTGGGAGCATGGCCATAGTATGTTGGGAGCATGGCCATAGCATGTTGGGAGCATGGCCATAGGCTGTTGGGAGCACATGGCTATAGCATGTTGGGAGCATGGCCATAGTATGTTGGGAGCACATGGCTATAGCATGTTGGGAGCACATGGCTATAGCATGTTGGGAGCACGGCCATAGTATGTTGGGAGCACATGGCTATAGCATGTTGGGAGCATGGCCATAGTATGTTGGGAGCACATGGCTATAGCATGTTGGGAGCATGGCCATAGCCTGGTTGGGAGCACATGGCCATAGCATGTTGGGAGCATGGCCATAGCCTGTTGGGAGCACATGGCCATAGCCTGTTGGGAGCACATGGCTATAGCATGTTGGGAGCATGGCTATAGCATGTTGGGAGCACATGGCTATAGCATGTTGGGAGCATGGCCATAGCCTGTTGGGAGCACATGGCTATAGCATGTTGGGAGCATGGCTATAGCATGTTGGGAGCATGGCCATAGCCTGTTGGGAGCACATGGCTATAGCATGTTGGGAGCATGGCCATAGTATGTTGGGAGCACATGGCTATAGCATGTTGGGAGCACATGGCTATAGCATGTTGGGAGCACGGCCATAGTATGTTGGGAGCACATGGCTATAGCATGTTGGGAGCATGGCCATAGTATGTTGGGAGCACATGGCTATAGCATGTTGGGAGCATGGCCATAGCCTGTTGGGAGCACATGGCCATAGCATGTTGGGAGCATGGCCATAGCCTGTTGGGAGCACATGGCCATAGCCTGTTGGGAGCACATGGCTATAGCATGTTGGGAGCATGGCTATAGCATGTTGGGAGCACATGGCTATAGCATGTTGGGAGCATGGCCATAGCCTGTTGGGAGCACATGGCTATAGCATGTTGGGAGCATGGCCATAGCCTGTTGGGAGCACATGGCTATAGCATGTTGGGAGCATGGCCATAGCCTGTTGGGAGCACATGGCTATAGCATGTTGGGAGCATGGCCATAGCCTGTTGGGAGCACATGGCTATAGCATGTTGGGAGCATGGCCATAGCCTGTTGGGAGCACATGGCTATAGCATGTTGGGAGCATGGCCATAGCCTGTTGGGAGCACATGGCTATAGCATGTTGGGAGCATGGCCATAGCCTGTTGGGAGCACATGGCTATAGCATGTTGGGAGCATGGCCATAGCCTGTTGGGAGCACATGGCTATAGCATGTTGGGAACATGGCCATAGGCTGTTGGGAGCACATGGCTATAGCATGTTGGGAGCATGGCTATAGCATGTTGGGAGCATGGCCATAGCCTGTTGGGAGCATGGCCATAGGCTGTTGGGAGCACATGGCTATAGCATGTTGGGAGCATGGCCATAGCCTGTTGGGAGCACATGGCCATAGCCTGTTGGGAGCACATGGCCATAGCCTGTTGGGAGCACATGGCTATAGCATGTTGGGAGCATGGCTATAGCATGTTGGGAGCATGGCCATAGCCTGTTGGGAGCATGGCCATAGGCTGTTGGGAGCACATGGCCATAGCATGTTGGGAGCATGGCCATAGCCTGTTGGGAGCACATGGCCATAGCCTGTTGGGAACATGGCCATAGCCTGTTGGGAGCACATGGCTATAGCATGTTGGGAGCATGGCTATAGCATGTTGGGAGCATGGCCATAGCCTGTTGGGAGCATGGCCATAGGCTGTTGGGAGCACATGGCTATAGCCTGTTGGGAGCACATGGCTATAGCATGTTGGGAGCATGGCCATAGCCTGTTGGGAGCACATGGCCATAGGCTGTTGGGAGCATGGCTATAGCATGTTGGGAGCATGGCCATAGGCTGTTGGGAGCATGGCCATAGCCTGTTGGGAGCATGGCTATAGCATGTTGGGAGCATGGCCATAGGCTGTTGGGAGCATGGCTATAGCATGTTGGGAGCATGGCCATAGGCTGTTGGGAGCATGGCTATAGCATGTTGGGAGCATGGCCATAGCCTGTTGGGAACATGGCCATAGCTTGTTGGGAACATGGCCATAGCTTGTTGGGAACATGGCCATAGCTTGTTGGGAGCACGGCCATAGCTTGTTGGGAGCATGGCCATAGCTTGTTGGGAGGATGGCCATAGCTTGTTGGGAGCATGGCCATAGCCTGTTGGGAACATGGCCATAGCTTGTTGGGAACATGGCCATAGCTTGTTGGGAACATGGCCATAGCTTGTTGGGAGCATGGCCATAGCTTGTTGGGAGCATGGCCATAGCCTGTTGGGAGGATGGCCATAGCTTGTTGGGAGCATGGCCATAGCCTGTTGGGAGCATGGCCATAGCTTGTTGGGAGGATGGCCATAGCCTGTTGGGAGCATGGCCATAGCCTGTTGGGAGCATGGCCATAGCCTGTTGGGAGCATGGCCATAGCTTGTTGGGAGCATGGCCATAGCCTGTTGGGAGCATGGCCATAACCTGTTGGGAGCATGGCCATAGCTTGTTGGGAACACGGCCATAACCTGTTGGGAGCATGGCCATAGCCTGTTGGGAGCATGGCCATAACCTGTTGGGAGCATGGCCATAGCCTGTTGGGAGCATGGCCATAACCTGTTGGGAGCATGGCCATAACCTGTTGGGAGCATGGCCATAGCCTGTTGGGAGCATGGCTATAGCCTGTTGGGAGCATGGCCATAACCTGTTGGGAGCATGGCCATAACCTGTTGGGAGCATGGCCATAACCTGTTGGGAGCATGGCTATAGCCTGTTGGGAGGATGGCCATAGCCTGTTGGGAGCATGGCCATAGCCTGTTGGGAGCATGGCTATAACCTGTTGGGAGCATGGCCATAGACTGTTGGGAGCATGGCTATAGCCTGTTGGGAGCATGGCCATAGCCTGTTGGGAGCATGGCCATAACCTGTTGGGAGCATGGCTATAGCCTGTTGGGAGGATGGCCATAGCCTGTTGGGAGCATGGCCATAGCCTGTTGGGAGCATGGCTATAGCCTGTTGGGAGCATGGCCATAACCTGTTGGGAGCATGGCTATAGCCTGTTGGGAGGATGGCCATAACCTGTTGGGAGCATGGCCATAGCCTGTTTGGGAGCATGGCTATAGCCTGTTGGGAGCATGGCTATAGCCTGTTGGGAGCCATGGCCATAGCCTGTTGGGAGCATGGCCATAGCCTGTTGGGAGCATGGCCATAGCCTGTTGGGAGCATGGCCATAGCCTGTTGGGAGCATGGCCATAGCCTGTTGGGAGCATGGCTATAGCCTGTTGGGAGCATGGCCATAACCTGTTGGGAGCATGGCTATAGCCTGTTGGGAGCATGGCCATAGCCTGTTGGGAGCATGGCCATAGCCTGTTGGGAGGATGGCTATAGCCTGTTGGGAGGATGGCTATAGCCTGTTGGGAGGATGGCCATAACCTGTTGGGAGCATGGCCATAGCCTGTTGGGAGGATGGCTATAGCCTGTTGGGAGCATGGCTATAGCCTGTTGGGAGCATGGCCATAACCTGTTGGGAGCATGGCTATAGCCTGTTGGGAGCATGGCCATAGCCTGTTGGGAGCATGGCCATAGCCTGTTGAGCATGGCCATAGCCTGTTGGGAGCATGGCCATAACCTGTTGGGAGCATGGCCGTAGCCTGTTGGGAGCATGGCTATAGCCTGTTGGGAGGATGGCTATAGCCTGTTGGGAGGATGGCCATAACCTGTTGGGAGCATGGCCATAACCTGTTGGGAGCATGGCCATAGCCTGTTGGGAGCATGGCTATAGCCTGTTGGGAGCATGGCCATAGCCTGTTGGGAGCATGGCTATAGCCTGTTGGGAGGATGGCCATAACCTGTTGGGAGCATGGCCATAACCTGTTGGGAGCATGGCCATAGCCTGTTGGGAGCATGGCTATAGCCTGTTGGGAGCATGGCCATAGCCTGTTGGGAGCATGGCTATAGCCTGTTGGGAGGATGGCCATAACCTGTTGGGAGCATGGCCATAACCTGTTGGGAGCATGGCCATAGCCTGTTGGGAGCATGGCTATAGCCTGTTGGGAGGATGGCCATAACCTGTTGGGAGCATGGCTATAGCCTGTTGGGAGCATGGCTATAGCCTGTTGGGAGCATGGCCATAGCCTGTTGGGAGCATGGCCATAACCTGTTGGGAGCATGGCCATAACCTGTTGGGAGCATGGCTATAGCCTGTTGGGAGGATGGCTATAGCCTGTTGGGAGGATGGCCATAACCTGTTGGGGAGCATGGCCATAGCCTGTTGGGAGGATGGCTATAGCCTGTTGGGAGCATGGCTATAGCCTGTTGGGAGCATGGCTATAGCCTGTTGGGAGCATGGCTATAACCTGTTGGGAGCATGGCCATAGCCTGTTGGGAGCATGGCTATAGCCTGTTGGGAGCATGGCTATAGCCTGTTGGGAGCATGGCTATAGCCTGTTGGGAGGATGGCCATAACCTGTTGGGAGCATGGCCATAGCCTGTTGGGAGCATGGCCATAGCCTGTTGGGAGCATGGCCATAACCTGTTGGGAGCATGGCTATAGCCTGTTGGGAGGATGGCCATAACCTGTTGGGAGCATGGCCATAGCCTGTTGGGAGCATGGCCATAGCCTGTTGGGAGCATGGCCATAGCCTGTTGGGAGGATGGCCATAGCCTGTTGGGAGGATGGCCATAACCTGTTGGGAGCATGGCTATAACCTGTTGGGAGCATGGCCATAACCTGTTGGGAGCATGGCTATAGCCTGTTGGGAGCATGGCCATAACCTGTTGGGAGCATGGCCATAACCTGTTGGGAGCATGGCCATAACCTGTTGGGAGCATGGCTTATAGCCTGTTGGGAGCATGGCTATAGCCTGTTGGGAGCATGGCCATAACCTGTTGGGAGCATGGCCATAACCTGTTGGGAGCATGGCTATAGCCTGTTGGGAGCATGGCTATAGCCTGTTGGGAGCATGGCCATAACCTGTTGGGAGCATGGCCATAACCTGTTGGGAGCATGGCTATAGCCTGTTGGGAGCATGGCTATAGCCTGTTGGGAGCATGGCTATAGCCTGTTGGGAGCATGGCCATAACCTGTTGGGGAGCATGGCCATAACCTGTTGGGAGCATGGCTATAGCCTTGGGAGCATGGCCATAACCTGTTGGAGCATGGCCAACTGTGGAGCATGGCTATAGCCTGTTGGGAGCATGGCTATAGCCTGTTGGGGAGCATGGCCATAACCTGTTGGGAGCATGGCTATAGCCTGTTGGGAGCATGGCCATAACCTGTTGGGAGCATGGCCATAGCCTGTTGGGAGCATGGCCATAGCCCTGTTGGGAGCATGGCCATAGCCTGTTGGGAGGATGGCCATAGCCTGTTGGGAGGATGGCCATAACCTGTTGGGAGCATGGCTATAACCTGTTGGGAGCATGGCCATAACCTGTTGGGAGCATGGCTATAGCCTGTTGGGAGCATGGCCATAACCTGTTGGGAGCATGGCCATAGCCTGTTGGGAGCACGGCCATAGCCTGTTGGGGAGCATGGCCATAGCCTGTTGGGAGCATGGCCATAACCTGTTGGGAGCATGGCCATAGCCTGTTGGGAGCATGGCCATAGCCTGTTGGGAGCATGGCCATAGCCTGTTGGGAGCATGGCCATAGCCTGTTGGGAGCATGGCCATAACCTGTTGGGAGCATGGCTATAACCTGTTGGGAGCATGGCCATAGCCTGTTGGGAGCATGGCTATAGCCTGTTGGGAGCATGGCCATAACCTGTTGGGAGCATGGCCATAACCTGTTGGGAGCATGGCCATAGCCTGTTGGGAGCATGGCCATAGCCTGTTGGGAGCATGGCCATAGCCTGTTGGGAGCATGGCCATAGCCTGTTGGGAGCATGGCCATAGCCTGTTGGGAGCATGGCCATAGCCTGTTGGGAGCATGGCCATAACCTGTTGGGAGGATGGCTATAGCCTGTTGGGAGCATGGCTATAGCCTGTTGGGAGCATGGCTATAGCCTGTTGGGAGCATGGCTATAGCCTGTTGGGAGCATGGCCATAGCCTGTTGGGAGCATGGCTATAGCCTGTTGGGAGCATGGCTATAGCCTGTTGGGAGCATGGCTATAGCCTGTTGGGAGCATGGCCATAACCTGTTGGGAGCATGGCCATAACCTGTTGGGAGCATGGCCATAGCCTGTTGGGAGCATGGCCATAGCCTGTTGGGAGCATGGCTATAGCCTGTTGGGAGCATGGCCATAGCCTGTTGGAGCATGGCCATAACCTGTTGGGAGCATGGCCATAGCCTGTTGGGAGCATGGCCATAACCTGTTGGGAGGATGGCTATAGCCTGTTGGGAGCATGGCTATAGCCTGTTGGGAGCATGGCTATAGCCTGTTGGGAGCATGGCTATAGCCTGTTGGGAGCATGGCCATAACCTGTTGGGAGCATGGCCATAACCTGTTGGGAGCATGGCCATAGCCTGTTGGGAGCATGGCCATAGCCTGTTGGGAGCATGGCTATAGCCTGTTGGGAGCATGGCCATAGCCTGTTGGGAGCATGGCCATAACCTGTTGGGAGCATGGCCATAGCCTGTTGGGAGCATGGCCATAACCTGTTGGGAGCATGGCCATAGCCTGTTGGGAGCATGGCCATAACCTGTTGGGAGCATGGCCATAGCCTGTTGGGAGCATGGCCATAACCTGTTGGGAGCATGGCCATAACCTGTTGGGAGCATGGCTATAGCCTGTTGGGAGCATGGCTATAGCCTGTTGGGAGCATGGCCATAACCTGTTGGGAGCATGGCCATAGCCTGTTGGGAGCATGGCCATAGCCTGTTGGGAGCATGGCTATAGCCTGTTGGGAGCATGGCCATAACCTGTTGGGAGCATGGCCATAGCCTGTTGGGAGCATGGCCATAACCTGTTGGGAGCATGGCTATAGCCTGTTGGGAGCATGGCCATAGCCTGTTGGGAGCATGGCTATAGCCTGTTGGGAGCATGGCCATAGCCTGTTGGGAGCATGGCCATAGCCTGTTGGGAGCATGGCCATAGCCTGTTGGGAGCATGGCCATAGCCTGTTGGGAGCATGGCTATAGCCTGTTGGGAGCATGGCCATAACCTGTTGGGAGCATGGCTATAGCCTGTTGGGAGCATGGCCATAGCCTGTTGGGAGCATGGCCATAGCCTGTTGGGAGCATGGCTATAGCCTGTTGGGAGCATGGCCATAGCCTGTTGGGAGCATGGCTATAGCCTGTTGGGAGCATGGCTATAGCCTGTTGGGAGCATGGCCATAGCCTGTTGGGAGCATGGCCATAACCTGTTGGGAGCATGGCCATAACCTGTTGGGAGCATGGCCATAACCTGTTGGGAGCATGGCCATAGCCTGTTGGGAGCATGGCTATAGCCTGTTGGGAGCATGGCCATAGCCTGTTGGGAGCATGGCTATAGCCTGTTGGGAGCATGGCCATAACCTGTTGGGAGCATGGCCATAGCCTGTTGGGAGCATGGCCATAGCCTGTTGGGAGCATGGCTATAGCCTGTTGGGAGCATGGCCATAGCCTGTTGGGAGCATGGCTATAGCCTGTTGGGAGCATGGCCATAGCCTGTTGGGAGCATGGCCATAACCTGTTGGGAGCATGGCTATAGCCTGTTGGGAGCATGGCCATAGCCTGTTGGGAGCATGGCTATAGCCTGTTGGGAGCATGGCCATAGCCTGTTGGGAGCATGGCCATAACCTGTTGGGAGCATGGCTATAGCCTGTTGGGAGCATGGCCATAGCCTGTTGGGAGCATGGCTATAGCCTGTTGGGAGCATGGCCATAGCCTGTTGGGAGCATGGCCATAACCTGTTGGGAGCATGGCCATAGCCTGTTGGGAGCATGGCCATAACCTGTTGGGAGCATGGCCATAGCCTGTTGGGAGCATGGCCATAACCTGTTGGGAGCATGGCTATAGCCTGTTGGGAGCATGGCCATAGCCTGTTGGGAGCATGGCTATAGCCTGTTGGGAGCATGGCCATAGCCTGTTGGGAGCATGGCTATAGCCTGTTGGGAGCATGGCCATAACCTGTTGGGAGCATGGCCATAGCCTGTTGGGAGCATGGCCATAGCCTGTTGGGAGCATGGCCATAACCTGTTGGGAGCATGGCCATAACCTGTTGGGAGCATGGCCATAACCTGTTGGGAGCATGGCCATAGCCTGTTGGGAGCATGGCCATAGCCTGTTGGGAGCATGGCCATAACCTGTTGGGAGCATGGCCATAACCTGTTGGGAGCATGGCCATAGCCTGTTGGGAGCATGGCCATAGCCTGTTGGGAGCATGGCCATAGCCTGTTGGGAGCACGGCCATAGCCTGTTGGGAACATGGCCATAGCCTGTTGGGAGCATGGCCATAGCCTGTTGGGAGCATGGCCATAGCCTGTTGGGAGCATGGCCATAGCCTGTTGGGAGCATGGCCATAGCCTGTTGGGAGCATGGCCATAGCCTGTTGGGAGCATGGCCATAGCCTGTTGGGAGCATGGCCATAGCCTGTTGGGAGCATGGCCATAGCCTGTTGGGAGCATGGCCATAGCCTGTTGGGAGCACGGCCATAGCCTGTTGGGAACATGGCCATAGCCTGTTGGGAGCATGGCCATAGCCTGTTGGGAGCATGGCCATAGCCTGTTGGGAGCATGGCCATAGCCTGTTGGGAGCATGGCCATAGCCTGTTGGGAGCACGGCCATAGCCTGTTGGGAACGTGGCCATAGCCTGTTGGGAGCGTGGCCATAGGCTGTTGGGAGCGTGGCCATAGCCTGTTGGGAGCGTGGCCATAGGCTGTTGGGAACATGGCCATAGCCTGTTGGGAGCGTGGCCATAGCCTGTTGGGAGCACGGCCATAGCCTGTTGGGAACATGGCCATAGCCTGTTGGGAGCGTGGCCATAGGCTGTTGGGAACATGGCCATAGCCTGTTGGGAACATGGCCATAGCCTGTTGGGAGCATGGCCATAGCCTGTTGGGAGCATGGCCATAGCCTGTTGGGAGCATGGCCATAGCCTGTTGGGAGCATGGCCATAGCCTGTTGGGAGCACGGCCATAGCCTGTTGGGAGCATGGCCATAGCCTGTTGGGAGCATGGCCATAGCCTGTTGGGAGCATGGCCATAGCCTGTTGGGAGCACGGCCATAGCGTGTTGGGAGCATGGCCATAGCCTGTTGGGAACATGGCCATAGCCTGTTGGGAGCATGGCCATAGCCTGTTGGGAGCATGGCCATAGCCTGTTGGGAACATGGCCATAGCCTGTTGGGAGCATGGCCATAGCCTGTTGGGAACATGGTCATAGCCTGTTGGGAACATGGCCATAGCCTGTTGGGAGCATGGCCATAGCCTGTTGGGAGCATGGCCATAGCCTGTTCGGAGCATGGCCATAGCATGTTGGGAACATGGCCATAGCCTGTTGGGAACATGGCCATAGCCTGTTGGGAACATGGCCATAGCCTGTTGGGAACATGGCCATAGCCTGTTGGGAACACGGCCATAGCCTGTTGGGAGCATGGCCATAGCCTGTTGGGAACATGGCCATAGCCTGTTGGGAACATGGCCATAGCCTGTTGGGAACATGGCCATAGCCTGTTGGGAGCACGGCCATAGCCTGTTGGGAGCATGGCCATAGCCTGTTGGGAGCATGGCCATAGCCTGTTGGGAGCATGGCCATAGCCTGTTGGGAGCATGGCCATAGCCTGTTGGGAGCATGGCCATAGCCTGTTGGGAGCATGACCATAGCCTGTTGGGAACATGGCCATAGCCTGTTGGGAGCACGGGCCATAGCCTGTTGGGAGCATGGCCATAGCCTGTTGGGAGCACGGCCATAGCCTGTTGGGAACATGGCCATAGCCTGTTGGGAACATGGCCATAGCCTGTTGGGAACATGGCCATAGCCTGTTGGGAACATGGCCATAGCCTGTTGGGAACATGGCCATAGCCTGTTGGGAGCATGGCCATAGCCTGTTGGGAGCACGGCCATAGCCTGTTGGGAGCATGGCCATAGCCTGTTGGGAACATGGCCATAGCCTGTTGGGAACATGGCCATAGCCTGTTGGGAACATGGCCATAGCCTGTTGGGAGCATGGCCATAGCCTGTTGGGAGCACGGCCATAGCCTGTTGGGAGCATGGCCATAGCCTGTTGGGAACATGGCCATAGCCTGTTGGGAACATGGCCATAGCCTGTTGGGAGCATGGCCATAGCCTGTTGGGAGCATGACCATAGCCTGTTGGGAACATGGCCATAGCCTGTTGGGAGCACGGCCATAGCCTGTTGGGAGCATGGCCATAGCCTGTTCTGAGCACGGCCATAGCCTGTTGGGAGCACGGCCATAGCCTGTTGGGAGCACGGCCATAGCCTGTTGGGAGCATGGCCATAGCTTGTTGGGAGCACGGCCATAGCCTGTTGGGAGCATGGCCATAGCCTGTTGGGAGCACGGCCATAGCCTGTTGGGAGCATGGCCATAGCCTGTTGGGAGCATGGCCATAGCCTGTTGGGAGCACGGCCATAGCCTGTTGGGAGCACGGCCATAGCCTGTTGGGAGCATGGCCATAGCTTGTTGGGAGCACGGCCATAGCCTGTTGGGAGCACGGCCATAGCCTGTTGGGAACATGGCCATAGCCTGTTGGGAGCATGGCCATAGCCTGTTGGGAGCACGGCCATAGCCTGTTGGGAACATGGCCATAGCCTGTTGGGAGCACGGCCATAGCCTGTTGGGAACATGGCCATAGCCTGTTGGGAGCATGGCCATAGCCTGTTGGGAGCATGGCCATAGCCTGTTGGGAACATGGCCATAGGCTGTTGGGAGCACGGCCATAACCTGTTGGGAGCACGGCCATAACCTGTTGGGAGCATGGCCATAGCCTGTTGGGAGCACGGCCATAGCCTGTTGGGAGCACGGCCATAGCGTCATGACTGCGGAGGGCTACCAGACACTCAGTTTGCTTTGGCTTGAGATAGTTGAATTGTTTGTACAGTTGTTTGTTTAACCCTTTACCCAACAAACCGGCCAAAACCGGCCAAATAAAGCTTCAACAGCCTAAAATATCTTCGGTATGTCTCAATAACACCATACAAATATGGATATCATTGGAACCGGCTCCTTGACCACATTGTGATAGTTACAGTTATGCCCTGTGCCAATGCATTCTCTTATATATGCGAGTCGACCATAGGTCGCCTCGCATATATAAGAGAATGCATTGGCCTAAAAAAAATCTTTTTACCATTTTTTCTTACATTCTTTAACAATTTTATAATTTTTAATGTGTTAAGCCAATGCATTCTCTTATATATGCGAGGCGACCTATGGTCGACTCGCATATATAAGAGAATGCATTGGCACAGGGCCCTTCTGTTGGGTAAAGGGTTACACCTGCAAGGGCAACCTTAGATGATAGGCTCTTGTTTAAAATGTTGATTTTCATTTTCCTGAAAAAAAAAAAAATGTCAAAACATTTGTCAAATTGTCAATAATAAATGTGAATCATATTGGTCCATGTCTGGAAGGGTTGGATAAATTGGATGTTACCATGTTAATGAAGTGGTCACCTCAGTTGGAAAGTATCCTATGTGTTTAACCCATTACCCAACAAACCGGCCAAAACCGGCCAAATAAAGCTTCAACAGCCTAAAATATCTTCGGTCTGTCTCAATAGAACCATACAAATATGCATATCATTGGAACCGGCTCATTGACTACATTGTGATAGTTACAGTTATGCCCTGTGCCAATGCATTCTCTTATATATGCGAGTCGACCATAGGTCGCCTCGCATATATAAGAGAATGCATTGGCCTAAAAAAAAAATCTTTTTTTAACACTTTTTACCATTTTTTCTTACATTCTTTAACAATTTTATAATTTTTAATGTGTTAAGCCAATGCATTCTCTTATATATGCGAGGCGACCTATGGTCGACTCGCATATATAAGAGAATGCATTGGCACAGGGCACTTCTGTTGGGTAAAGGGTTAATAGTTTTCCACGTTTCGGAGTAAAAGTGCAAAACATTTGTCTTGCCGGTCATGGAGTTAATAATAACAATGCACAGCGCGGGAACTTGGCATATCTAAACTTGGGCGCAAGTGAGTTGTTTACAAACACGTGACAGGTGGTTAGCCAATGAGGTATCGTAATTGGTTTGGAAGGTCACATGTTCGTTGCGAAAATTCACTTCTAGCGCGACACTCGATCTGTCAACTTTCTTAATTTTATTATTAAAAATTATGTTATCATACGACGGTATATAGTTGGACAAATTTTTCGGCAACTATCGATAATCATGCATAAATGTAATGGTTGAATGGAAATTTTGGAAATCAAAAATTGATAAAACAAAAGTCGGTTCTTCGAATGGAGTTAACTCCACCACGTTCGATTGGTCAATTTAGGGACATTGAGTTGTCTATGTTCATGTCATTTTTAATCAAATATGTGTTTATGGTGAAATATACATGTAGCATTACATATACATTTGAAATAGTCGGGTGGCTCTGTCATGAGTTACGGGAAGAATGTTTGGTTTACGAATATAAATCATATATTCAATTCGAAAGTAATACATGGGCGTAACAAATATAATTTGGCTTGGAGACTGTAATTGCGTATGTCTTTGTTCAGGGGCGCCGGAAACATCCAAAGGCAGGGGGGGCATAGCCTACAAAAAGGGCACTTTTCCGCAAAAAAGGGCATTTTCTCCGCAAACTCGGGAAAATAACCATAAATTAATTGTGGTAAAAATCCCTATTTTAACAGATTTTAATGGTATTTGTCAGGTTTTTATGGCCGTTTTGTGATAAAATTGACAAAAAATTAATATTCCTTGTGAAATTGGTGGTATTTGGACCAAAAAAGTCACATTTTGCTATAAAAACACGAGATTAAACACACAAAAAGCATTTTCTGTCTCCAGAAAAAGGGCAAGTCCTGCCCCCGCTCGCCCCCCTTGGTCAAGGGCAGGGGGGTCAGCCGCCCCCTCTGCCCCCCTCTTCTGGCGCCCCTGTCTTTGTTTCCTCAAACCATCCGAACTCTCTGAAGATTCTTCGCTGTGATTAGATCAGTTTTATTTTCTGGAGTCATTTCTTTGGTGAATTTTGAGAACTTCTCCAAAAAAGACCGTAACCTGTCCATGCATTCTCCATCAGTGAGGCCCAAGCCTTCTGTGCGTCATGGGTTGAAAAGGATCTGTCATAAAGCAGAAGACATTTAAAGCTATAATTATTGAAGGGATTCTGGGTAATCACATACTAAATATCAAGAAATTGTGTTGCATATTGCTCACGTTACCATCCATACAACCCTCAAACAATGATTTCTGAGTTGAAAAAGGAACAGATCTCTGTAAAAGCAGTCATGACTGTGAACACAAACCAGTGGTATAGAGTATACATGTACTATATCTTTTATGTCAAACTGTGCGGGCGGAGAATGTGATTGGTTAAGTTGAATAAATAAGAAATACAGCTTAAGTGTTGACCATTTTTGGGGGGGGGGGGGGGGGAATATTCACAAGGAATATTAATTTTTTGTCAAGAAAGAGTGAGAAACTTTTAATTATTCGTTTATCCGTTGAAAATAAATTGTGAAAATGCTTGTTTTTTTGAACATTGCTGAGGGTTTTAAATTAACGATTTTTAAGCTGTATTTTGACTGTATTTTTCTATTATGCACGTGATTTAACGAAAGATTACTTCCTTTTATTCACAGGTTAGGCGCCAGCTGTTTGCGAATGGTCCTGTGACTAGGAAACGGAGCAGGGAGGCACTGCTATCATATGAAGCCATGGTAAGCGTTATTTTTTTTGTGTAAAATAACATGACACACACTACCCCCACCCCTCCACACGGACCACCTTTAAAAAAAATATAAAATACTTGCATTACTAGACATGTATTTATGTCAATGTTTCTGAAACACATGTGCACCTTGTTCATGACTGTGAACATCCATACCAAATATTCAGATCTGATAACCCATGGCTGAGATGTCCCCAGACAGACTGACAGACACACAGAGAGAAAAAGACAATCCAGAATACCCCCCCCCCCCCATTTTTTATGAAAAGTTGGGGTATAAGAAATCTTCATATCTGACAGGACATCTTGTGACCATAACAATGGAAGGATGGAATAACTAATCTGATGTTTTCTAAAACAGCAGTCTTCTCTCGCTGTAATGAAAAATAAGTGAATCGTGAGAAAACAAATTAATATGAATTTGGCAGTTATTGAAGGATACAGTGTATATTGATCATCTCTCAAAATGCTCTATGCCACAGACACAGGTGAAGTGTTTTATTCTTTAAATTTTCATTTATATATAATAGTTATAATGTGAATCCTCATTTTATATAAGATATTCGAACAATGTTAAATTATTGGATATTCTTGGTCGGACCACTTAGAACAATAACATATATCTTCAAATTTAAATCAGCTATACTCGCCTCCATATATTATTTCAGTTTGCATGCTATGTCATACATGATGTACATCTCCTCATTTGGATTCTTTTCTATCAAGTTTTCAATGAGAAATAAAGGGTAGCCAAGTCTGAAATACAAATATAAATAAAATGGCATTATGGTTTAAAACAGCACATGATATTCATGCCTCAAAATTGATCAAATAATTATAATTTTTGTGTGTATAGTTTTCGCTTAGTGAGATAGTTTTCGCTTGGTGAGAAAACAAGTGAAAACATTTTTTAAATTGGATTTTCCAACTTACAAAGGGGAACTAAATGCACACACACAATATGGAACAATAAATCTCAACACAGCACTTCAGCGCTCAAATAAAGAGAGAGATAGCGCGGATCTTCACTCTCCGCGCACCCTACCACCAGTAGGCACTAACAAGGAGGACTTTAATTAGTCGCCTCCAAATATAAAGTTATGATAGTTATGAAATATTGACACACCATACATCACGTATGATATATGTTTACAAAGGGCGCATATGTTCCACTTGGTTGAAAGGTTCATTGTCAAATATGCAATGGCCTTTGTATTGATACACCAATAACTACACACCCAGAGCCAAACAAGCGACAAACTTCGCCACGATTGATGCACTGCCAGGACCTTGAAAATACACTGAACTGTCAGTCTATTGGTTCTTTATACAACATTTGAATTATTTTCGGCTGGCACAGGCTGGCATGCATCTTTTCTGTGTTACTTTTTCTATTTTCTATTGAAATAGAGGTCTGAATAGTGCATGAAACTGAATGCAGAATATTAATCAGGCCAAAATGGTCCATCTTCGTTAAATGGTTCAAGTACACAAATACTGTAATGTTCTCTGCATCGTCGGTAGCGACTTCTCCATGATCTAAGTCGCAAGAATCTTCCTGTTCATCATATTCAGTTAAGTCCGGTTGGTCGTAGGTCACGACCTCTAGATTATCGATATATTGGTCGAGTGTTTTCGCATAACAAGGGTCCTTATTCTCCTTATCGGAGTCTTCGTCCGATCAGGGTCTGTCGCCAACCAGCGACTATGTGTCGACTGACCATCGTCATCCCTTTCTTTGGTATTAGAACCATCAAATTGAATTTCATCTATGTCCTCGTAATAGACATTATAGCTCGCTTTTCCCGTACAGTTGAATATCTCTGATGTTTGCCAGATATAATGGAGTTTTTGCTGAAGATTTCTAATTCTCGGAGTTCCTAAACGCTTCAGATCTTTTCTTAATCACTGTACATTTGTTCTATGTATAAATCTCAGCTTATCGTACAATTTGATGTTTTCTCTCACAAAATCTCTCTCAAGCCCTTGGAGAAAATATACCGTTGAGTTGATATGCCTCATAATTTTTTCTTTTCGTCCTCCACATGTCTGATATTCATCTAAGTTCTCAACGAACCCTTAACACAGCTGCTTCGTAATCGGGAATGTTTCTGGAAAAGAGAAAATAGTTTGTGCTGTAGATTTCAAAAGGGATGTAACCCCATTTGCATGTAAGTAATGTTGAACCTCTTTAACAATGACACATATACCATCATTAACATGTAATTATTGTACACGTTCAATAACCCCTACCCCTTACCGCATATTATGTCTTTAACAATGACATAACGTGTATACATGATATATGATTATAAAACGGAATACAGGTGATAACAGGGAAAACCAATTAGCTATACGGAGAAAGTACAGGAGGAACGCACAGCTGCTGCACTGGATCGTTTAATTCCGAGCCTTCATGCATTTTGAGTGACTAGTTTAGCGTTGCATATGAGCATTATTTGTCGCCGTTTCGTGTGCCCGATCTAAAGCAATAGAAATTCGTGAATTATTGAATTTTTTACACGGTGGGTTTGCAGCAGCCTGATAACGCTAGAGAGGTGGAGAGCACAAAACAGAATAACGCTAGAGAGGTAGAGAGCACAAAACAGAATAACGCTAGAGAGGTAGAGAGCACAAAACAGAATAACGCTAGAGAGGTGGCGAGCACAAAACAGAATAAGGAAAATAAACTCACCTTCTGTCTTTGCAATGAGAAATTTGCAGTCAGTGATTTGCTTCTTCAGATCCTTGTAAATTTGCAGTCAGTGATTTGCTTCTTCAGATCCTTGTAAATTTGCAGTCAGTGATTTGCTTCTTCAGATCCTTGTAAATTTGCATTTGCCTGAACATAATGAGAGTTTGAGTTTGAGCAGAATGAATGTGAGGTCCTCGGTTCCAACTATTTTATAGGGGGAAATTTGCTGAGCTATTATTTGTAATATGGATTTATGGATATCAGAAACAAACTTATCCGCTATAACGGGCGCTCATCTGCTACGCGAGATTCGCAGCAGTTCCGAAAGGACACATTTTGTTTGAAAACAGAGAATCTGAGGTGGTTAAATACCTGATCATTATCAACTATGTCTCCTTGACATGTGAACATTTGGAGATCAACTTCTTTCTGGCTGATAAATAGTTTCCCATCATGTTTGGCTTTGTCAGCATGTTGACCCAATGATGCTTTCCTTACTAATTGGAGGTTACCATCCAGAGAAAATGTCTTAACTGGAATCTGCAATTTTAAGCAATTTTACGGCTGGAAGTTGCACAAAGGGATTCTCCTCAGTAAAAATAAATGGTCAGTCGCTTGACAACATGTCCCCCCAAAAAGGTGGCTTTGGTCTGTGACCTGCATATATCTATCTCATGCTGACTTACACCATTTCAAAAGATATCATCATCTGACAAGTGATGCTTCGGTGATAATTCAGTAAGTTGACAACAAAGTGTAACACATATTTCCCTTAATAGATGGGACAATCCAAGATTATTATCCAACCCAAATGAACTAAGGGTGACAACTTATCAATGTGAAATTTATAAATATGTAGCATATTTCCAGATAAAGCGAATCTGTAACAACATTCTTCGGGTAGCCTGTTTGTGTAGTGCTGGATGTTTCTTGGACAGATGATTACATAGATTGGTCATTGTAGCAGATGCTTGTGATTTATTTGCCATTTTGCTTTCTTCACACATGTAAGTTCCTGCATTGCTGCAGCTTTTGTCATTGTCTCGATACATCTAGGGTGTAGATGTTGAATTGTAGAATTGGCCGTGTTGGGAACATTGATAAACAGAAACTGTCCGTAACTTTTGATAACTTTATATGTATATAAGTTTATCTTGATAAACACAGCAAGCATCGGTATAATAGGTTAAACAGGTCTTGTCGGATCGGCTGCCGAAGAGAGAGTGGTTCTCTGGTATCCCTCGAGCTAGTAGTTATTACACTGCATGGTATATCATGCATCCGAATAAGGTCTGATGTATCATTATACACATGCCTGTGACGTGTATCATACCATCGGTACTGTGGAATGATCGTTGTCTAATCCTTCCAACATAAAAGATGGTAGTATACAAGTCACATCCAATTTAGAATATGATCTTAATAATTATGCATATCTCGGTGTCCTTCGTTGTACTGTCTCTATCTATACAATACAGGTATTATCACACAACAAACCCATCTATTGATGTACTGTCGGACATCATGTTTAAAATTAACATGAATAATGGACGACATATTGTCACACTCCGAAACTGAAAGTCAACTTAAAAACTCAACACTGCCACATTAATTTTTCGACTCTGGGTGTTGTTTACATTCTAAGCGATATTACATAATGTGGAATCTTCAATGGATAGTCGGCAGATGACGATACTAACAGCAGTTGCCCAGTCTCATTGCTATTCTGAGCTTTTGGCTACCGTGTTAAAAGATAGAATTCAGATATATTTAGTAGTCCTACAGCCAGGCCTTTCCATTAGTCTAATTTAGGGACACCAATCAAACCTGCCGGACCAAGGTTCGGGCAGGTTTGCGAAAATTTGAGATTTCAAGACCACGAAACGCCATTTCCTGGCTTCTCAGACATTAATAAGTATCTATTCAACCTAATTGTATTGAAGATTTTATACTGTAATCTTTCATTTCTAGTCCATTTCAGAGCAATATACTAGGTCACATCCAGAATTGTTTTTCATACAGTACCATTTACAGAATTGGATATCAAACTCATCATCCCAAAAAACTTTTTGACTTTATTCTTGTGCATAATTCTAATATATTATTAAGTCAATTATTTAATAAATATAATTTTAGTATCTAATTCTTGTTGTTGAATGTGTTCAAAATTATGTGAACTTAAGTGCTAACTTATGTATATTGTGACAAAGTCACAAACTGATGAAAATATAAATAAATGAATTGATTAAAACTTAAATCTAATCAACTTATCAAGAATGAAGTTGATGATGAAATCATGTATTTAATAATATATATGGATTTTGGGATGATGGTTATTAACCAAACACTAATTTGCTAAATAACCCCATTATTGAACACAGTGAAAAAAATTGATGTTGATTGAAAACAATTTTAATGGAACAAAATAATCATAAGCGGCAATGTTTGTAAAGAAGGATGTTATGGGCGCAGTTTGACTGTCTTCCTCTTTTCGTTTGCGTTTGGAAGAGTATGTACCGCTCGTTTTATTGTGAGACTTGCCACTTGTTCGAGGCCTCCCTCGCGAACTCATGATTATTTTCAATATTTTTGATTCTAAAATCATCGCTAACCAAGCTGAAACATTCGTATCTTTCCCAGACAGAAGAGTGTGATCATTTCAAAGGGGGGTAATTCACTATTAAATTAGAACTCGCATTCCGCGTTTTACAATGTTCCGATTTTGATTTCCATTTCCGATCGAAACATAAAAATGTGTTTAGTCTGTCAAAAACATCGATAAAACAATAAAACAAACTCTTAATTTGGGGACTTTGTCGTAATTTGGGGACACCGGTAAACGGCTTGAATTTGGGGGAATGATAAGGCCTGCCTACAGCAGCTAATTACTGGCTATACTTATATTTAATAGCATGCAAACATTCGCGACGTAAAATGAGAATTATAAGGTGCATATATTCATAATTTTCAGGAACTAAATGACACAGAAACAGCTTAGATCGACATGTGTAATTGTCCGTAAACAGCCTACTTTTATCCTCAGTTTAAATTAGAAATTTTGAGTGGGAAATTTCGACTCAAATTCAAATAAAAATTTGTCTTTCGCCGGACCCTACATGTGATGTACATGGAAGGCATATATTGAATTCTATCACATTAAATGTTTAGTGATTAGTAATTGAATTCTATATAAATCGAACCACCTTTATTGGTGAATCAAGATTAAGGTGTATAGAGTGTCTGCTAGTAACAACCAGGCTGGGTTACCTCCCTTAATCTGCCTGTGGACGACACATACACCTAGATGTTGGTTTTCGAAGACTTTATATAACTGAGCTCTGAATGATCGTGGCCAGCTTGCAAATAGATAGGAACTTGATGCCAAATTCTCATACTAGTTCATTAACCCTTTGAGTGCCAGGTCCGATTTTTGTATCAACCCATATACCCTGTGCCAATGCATTCTCTTATATATGCAAGTCGACCATAGGTCGCCTCGCATATATGCTGCATACACGCCTCTTGGAAGTACATTGGAAGTATGGGTACATATTTCTACTGCCCTATTGTCTTCCGACATCAAAGGAAATCAAAGGAAAGTACCCCGCCCCCGCACCGTATGACGTAACGACGTTGTTTTAGTATGTAAACAAAGAAGATCAAAGTACCACCGCCCCCGCACCGTATGACGTAGCGACGCGTGGGTGTTTGAGTATACACGAGTGGGTGTGGGTATTTGTATACATCACGGTTGTGGGGGGGTCCTTCAGTATATGGATGTGTGCTTCACGGGCGTGGGTGTGGCTCCTTGAGAATGGTTGTATACGCTTTCGGGCCCTTGAGAACGGTACAATGGGCAATCGTATACTTCCGTCATCGAAATACGCCGTGTATACTGTTTGTCAGGTACGAAGTATATTTGACAACGATGGTGTACCCCCACGGGTGTATCCCTCAGGTGTGCTTATCAAGAATTAATAAGGATGATCCAAGTACCTCTGTGTTATAACCATGGACAGTGATCATACTTCGGAAAAGTGGCAGTTAATGGGTCACAAAGTCCCCAGATCCGAAATAGTTTATTTCTGTCAAATTATCATTCTGTACACCATCATAATCACGTCTATCGTCAATTTATCTCCGCTCCGCGTAAATATGTACATATAGCAGTTATGAACTAAAGGTAAATTTGTGTACTATACGAGCAGCGTAATATATCCGGCTGCAGTATTTTTCACGTTGTGTACTGATTGACTGGCCGTATAAGAAATCAATGGGGCGATGATTCAGAGTGCATCAAGTGTTTATCTTAATCACTTCCGGCGGACATGTGTTTTTTATTCCCACGCACTAAATTGTTTTACAAATTTCGCAGTCATAGTAGACAGTAACTCCACCTATATACTTCAGATATTCCTATTAAGGCACACGCTTCCGGCGGAATATAAATTATTTCCCACGCTTTTACAAATTTCGTAGTAACAGTGGCTCGTAGCTCCGCCTATCCACTTCAATATTCCAAATAAGTCATACGCAGCCGTTTGTTTTTGCTTTATAATTAAAATATATTTTCCCACGACTCATAAACATTGTGCCGTTTACGCCAAACGAACATACTTTCACGATTTCAAGAATTATCCGAAACGAGTAAAATCCAAGGTTATTGTGAGTATAAAGTCATGTGTGTTATGTTTACATTGTAACATATACATAGTAAACAACATGTTTCAACTGTCAAGTTGGTGCAAATGTATACCCCCACCCCCGATGTACCATAACAAATTATTCTCGCGCAGGTGAATGTCATTATAAGATGGGTGTGTTTGTCATAACAGTGTTACATACGTGACATCTTAAAATAGTCATGATTACCTGTCAGTTATATCCGCACTGAACGGACGGTATTCTTCATATATATATATATTGCAATATGTAGAAAAAGTATCAATTTGGTCACCTATCAAACAGGTATATAATTCATTCTCAACCACACGACCATTTTCCGCTTAGGAAATTACATCAGCCGATCTATTTCAATCATGTTATTTGTCACACGTTTATCCATCGTTACGTAATACAAAAAGTTACAGTTCCTGGTGTCTGTTTTATAACATGATGGTAAACATAAAGAGCGTTCTTCGTTCTGGTCATTAGATGGTACATTTGCACTGTCTTTTGTAATCAGGCTCTCGTTTAGGTTAAAACACATCATCTTCATTATATTGTGTTGTTTACGTTATCAACATGGTATAGACGAACAAAGATTGTCTACATATTTAATATTCTTTCTGTTTATATGCAACAAATATAAATTTTTGCGCATGTACGGTATTTAATGCATCAACGCGTCTCACACGCAGTGTATATATTCTGCTCCTTGTAAATGCATTGTACAGTCATTGTCAGCACCTTATTACAAGGGCCGTATATTGTAACATCGCGTTAATATGTGTTATATTAGCCAAAAAATGGTCCAGTCGTTGAGAATATACGTAATGGGGGCTCATACATAACATTCACCTGCAACCAGAATAATTTTTGTTTATGATACGTTACCCTCAGCATATAGAATAATGTAAATCCGTTGTAAAACATTTTTTGTTGTTTTAATTTTCCGTTAACATTGTTTTGGCTTCTTGGCCGGTGGCAAAAGTTTGTCTTTTTGTGCCACCGGTGTGGATGAAAACAGTGGACTTCCCAGCTCTGAAATGCTGAAGTCCAACATCAACTGGACCGTTCTCTCGTCCAGACCCTGAAAAATATAACAATAACATTTAATTAGAGTATAGAATTTTAATAACGAAAAAAACATGTTTTTTTATATAAACAATTCTCAATATCTACCACACACACACACACACACACACACACACCCACACACACACACACACACACACACCCACCCCTCACACACACACACACACCCTCACACACACACACACACCCGCATCCGCACATGTGTTTCAGAAACATTGACATAAATACATGTCTAGTAATGCAAGTATATTATATTTTTTTTAAAGGTGGTCCGTGTGGAGGGGTGGGGGTGGGGGTAGTGTGTGTGATGTTATTTTACACACAAAAAATAACGCTTACCATGGCTTCATACGATAGCAGTGCCTCCCTGCTCCGTTTCCTAGTCACAGGACCATTCGCAAACAGCTGGCGCCTAACCTGTGAATAAAAGGAAGTAATCTTTCGTTAAATCACGTGCATAATAGAAAAATACAGTCAAAATACAGCTTAAAAATCGTTAATTTAAAACCCTCAGCAATGTTAAAAAAAAACAAGCATTTTCACAATTTATTTTCAACGGATAAACGAATAATTAAAAGTTTCTCACTCTTTAAAAAGGTATATAATAGGGGGGAGGGCCTTTATATAATATAATAGGGTATGAAAATTAAACATAATTACACATGCACAAACAATCACGTGTCAATTATGCATGTATATATGAAAAGTATTTAAAAAATAATTAAGTAATAAAATAAGTACATATTTACTTACATCATCCATTTCCATAGACTCCCTTTTCGGCGTTTCAGTAATGTATGACATGTCTTTATTCGTTGGCACCAAATTGCGGTATGACGTCTGGGTTTTGCATATTGAAAAAAAGCTACCACCATGTGACCCCCCAATTAAAGGCACCCGTTAAAAAACTTGGAAACACACATATATCTGTTACGACTCGGACACTTGACAACGGCTGTCGTGCGTTTCCTGGATGTGCACAAAAAAATGATGCATCTATAATTAGCTTAGAGCATCAGGTGCACTTTCTTGTCGCTCATGCAACCCTGGATTGTGCGACATCTATTAAACAATCTTTGACGGATTACGTTATCAGCAGTGTGTGTATAGAACTGTCAAAAAAATAGTGTGTTTTTTTTGTGTTTTCTGTGTGTATGGTACGTAATAAATATGAAATTTTATTTACTCGTTAAGTTTTCCTTTTGGTACGCACGTACTGTAGATGTTAAAAGAAATTCTACTTCCGACCGGTTGTGAAAATTCTAGTATGGACAGCAATTTCAGCCTAGCATTTTTTTTTTACAACCGCAAAGAAAATGTAGAAATTTTATTTAATTTTTGTTATTACTTCCACGTGAATCAGATAGAATCCCGCAGTGCACGATGCTGGTTGTAATGCTTAAAACAGTTCGTAAATCGGTCCATAAATGGTCGATATATAAGGTATTTTGTCTTTCTGGTGGCCATATTCTTAGTAAAATTTACTAAATATTGTAAAAATTGCACAAGTCGGTGGCGTTTGGTATCGTACGAACGGGGGCGACATACTGATAACTATGCAGTTGGTAATTCGGTCCATAAATGGCCGTGATATTAACGATTATGTATTTCCGTCGGCCATTTTCTTAGTCAAATTGACTAAATTTGTAAATATTGCACATGCAGGGTCGTGTTTGGTATCGTACGAACGGGGGCGACATACTGATAACTATGCAGAAAACAGTTGATAATTCGGTCCATAAATGGCCGTGATATTAACGATTATGTATTTACGTCGGCCATTTTCTTAGTCAAATTGACTAAATTTGTAAATATTGCACCTGAGGGGTCGAGTGTGGTATCGTACGAACGGGGGCGACATACTGATAACTATGCAGAAAACCGTTGGTAATTCGGTCCATAAATGGCCGTGATATTAACGATTTTGTATTTATAAAGACATTCGACGCTTGCATCTTTGTTTTTTTGTAATTGCATTTGAAAAATTGAGTTCTCTCCCCTGCATTGGAAAATAACTTAGTCGTACCATAGTCTATGGTCGTACTTGTTGCAAAAAAAACACCCATTTTCAACGAACGGTTATACCCTTATGAAATGTTTAGATAATAAGTTTAACCCTCTCTATACTAAAGCATCATTGACGAGTAGTTATTCACTATGATATGTTGAGATAATAAGTTTAAACCTCTATATACTAACACGACATTGACGAGTAGTTTTCCCGTATGAAATGTTAAGATCATAAATTTAAACCTCTATATACCAACGCATCATTGACGAGTAGTTATGCGCTATGAAATGTTAAGATAATAAATTTAAACCTCTATATACTAACGCATCATTGACGAGTAGTTATGCGCTATGAAATGTTAAGATAATAAATTTAAACCTCTATATACTAACGCATCATTGACGAGTAGTTATTCACTATAAAATGTTGAGATAATAAGTTTAAACCTCTATATACGAAAGCATAGTGCTGGGAGAAGGGCGCTCGTTGGGGTGTTGCACGCGCGATATGCACGCTATGCCTACATGAGGGTGTGGGGGGTAGACACTATAACTGCGGATATAGCGTGGGAGAGACTAACATTATGGGTGGCCTTTAAAAAGGCCATTTTTGTTTGTTCCTAAGCGCTGCCCATTTATTGAGAAGGCGAACGATTTCTTTCAATTTTGTGCAACAAATACAATGTTTGCATTTGTGTTGCTTTTGGTAATATATGGTCATGACATATTTATCGTCAGGCTCGGCGTGATGATTTTGGATAGGGGCAGAGTTCGACTGCAATTTGGTACGTGCGTTATCCATGGCAAACTATTTGAGACTAATACGTTGGGGAAAAAATATGACTGCGTTTAACCAAAAAATTAAATGACATTCACACGTGCAGATGCGGTCCAATAAAAGAGTTTACAGGGAACAAGGACTGTTTTGTGTGCGTTTGGATTTTTACAGGGTGCGACAGCCGTAACCCTCGAAAAATATCAATAAAATATGAATACGGCGGATGTAGCGATTATGAAACAGGGTTCTAGGAGCCACTCTATCGTTTCATCGGTCAATGACTGAAATGAAGAAGTAGCAAACATTAAAACATGTTAAAATACATAGGCTATAAGAAGTCATAAACCAACTTGCGTTGAATGGCAACAAGCCTTCACTAAATCATGACAAATTACCCATAATTTTTCTGTGTCAGCGCATTCTCTTATATATGCGATGTTTATATGAGGTTTTAAACATCCTTAACTCTTCTTATCCACAATTAACCCTCTCACGATGGCAGCTCAGCTACTGCAGAATTAAACATCCTGTGCCATTGCATTATTTTATGTATGCGAGTCACCCATAAAAAAGTTATAATTACCCATTTTTAATCATTAAGAGCTTTCCGTTGAATGGCAACAAGCCTTATTTGCCAACTAAATCATGACAAATTACCCATAATTCTTCTGTGTCAGTGCATTCTCTTATATATGCGATGTTTACATGAGTTTTTAAACACACTTTCTCATCCACAATTAACCCTCTCGCGATGGCTATCTAATACGGAATTAAACATCCAGTGGCAGTGCATTCTCTTCTATATGCGAGGCACCCTGTAAACAAGTCATAGCCCATTTTCAATTATTAACATATTTCCCACGAATAGTTACAAGCCAAATTTTTCCGCCTAAATCCTTAAAACTTATTGGTTAACAAAACAGTTAAATTCCATCACAGTTTACCCGCAAAAATGCACTCATCACATTATTAAACCATTCATTAAAAAGGGGGATAAATTTCCCATATTTATAATAATACTTACACTATCTGGGCCTTCCTCCGCCCTTCTACGCTCCGCCCTTGTTCTTACAGACCACAGCTGTCTCGGTATCTGTTGAATAAAAACACCATATGTAAACACATATATATTCATTTAATTATTATATTAATTTTTCAAGTACTTTACCCCATTCTTTATTTCCTGTAAATGTTCAATCATGTGATTTTATCACATCCAATCTGAAGATAATTCATTAAAGAAAACACATCACCTCATTTCGCATTCTTACCATAACAACTCATAATGCATTCTAAATAAAATATATACAAATAATCGTTCAAAATATTGACAAATTATACGTATGTATGTTTCTATGTTATTATCCCAGTGTCAGTCACATAAAATTGTTATACTTACATTTTCAGCCCCTCGTATCGGTGTAGTATCATCTATCGCCATCTCCACATTCATATTTCCCCGCTCAGGGGAAATAGCATCAACATTTATACCCTCAAGGGCAATATCAGCAAAATCTAAATCCATCCCCCAGTCGGGGTCGCTGTCCTCCTCTTTGACCGCTATGGGGGACACATACTCAACTCCCATATCCCGCTCAACGCGAGTATTTTTTTCCGGAGTGCTCGTATCTTGGTTCATGGTTTTAAAAATTGTGAGGTCTTTTCCCCAAGTGTTTTGTTTTATACCCAAAATTGCCGCCCAAATTTATTCGCGCTAAAATGTATTTTAATGCGAGTTCCACCCTGGATCCAATAAATTAAGCGCCGTATGTAGAATATGTCTAGCTAAATGACGAAAAATGTGCTCAATTCATTCGGAGATATATAATTATATAATTTTTGAATAATCCAGCTGTATCCTTTCATTGTCATAATATTCTTTTATATAGCGCTGTCTCTTACTTTCATTATCTGCCCACTCTGGAAAGTCCGAGCTTTCTTGTTTCACCTTCAAGAACCTGTAATACATTTATGATTAATGTGTGCAATACACTCAGGGAGGTTCGATACATATAAAGTGGGAAATATAGATATTTATCAATGATAATATGGTAAATGAAGAGAGTTATACCTATCGACGTATGATGCGAAAATACCACCCTCCTTGGTCTGTCTATCATATTGACTCGTTTCGTCCCAATGCATAATCTCGTAAATTTTTATGATGGTGTAATCTTTTTTTATGGCCATTTCAATCTCTGGAATAGCCCAAGTCCCTGTAATTTCCCTCAGGCTGCTTGGCCCGCAGTCTGAACATCGAATTATATGATCAACCTCTTTCTGACACACGCAACAAGAAGTAACTGGTTGAAATGTCTCTATTCTCGCAGTAATAATTCTCTCCATCACATCCTTCCATGCCTCAACTCTCTTTATTTTTCTGTTATGTAAGTATTAAATTGTCTATCCATATTTTTTCTAGGAAAAATTGAATGATTGAAAGCTAAATTCTGGTTCAATATGTGACGCTCAATATGATTCAGATGTCAAACTCGATAATCCTACTGCTAACAATTAACTACATTAGATCTAGCATGACATTCTAATGTGAGAACTGAATGTAGAACTAATTTAGTAATTTAACTGTCAAAAGTGAGATGGGCACATCCTAAAAACTAACATAATTGCACATGTGCTTTTAGTTTAGCAAAAATGCACATTAGTTCTATGTTGGAAAATTGCACATGTGCACAGGTTAGCAAAACTGCACATTAGTTCTACATTGGAAAGTTCGACACCATTACGCCATTTACATGCAAAGGATTCTCTCAACAGAGTTACTATCTTATACGGAATTGATAAACCGGATTTATCATAACAATATAAATGATAACAGAACAAAAAAACATATAAATTTGCATAAAACAGATCCTCCAAACCCTCTGCTCCCACTTCCTTAGTCATCACCATGGAAACGTAAGGGGTAGGAAGATGGGTAAGGGAATTGACCCTAATATTATTGAGTTACATAAATTGATAATAATTATGACTTCTAATTACCCAAGAACTTAAATAAACCGACTGCGAGTTTGTTGCACTCGAGCCTTCAGATATGAAATTTAACTGACAAAAGATTCTATATATTATACATGACTGAATAATTAATTAACCTTTAAATTCAATGTAAAAATCATAATACTATCATTATGAAATGTTTAAGGTTCAATTTTGGAAAGGAAATTGACAAAAGTCACGATTTTCTCGTGTCTTAAATTCTTAACTGTCGATATGTTTAAATGCATGCAGTCACTTTAATACCGTGCCATGAAAAAAGCCAACGAGTTTTTAATTCACCAAACAAGAACTTCTTGTTAAATCCCTGCACTGACTCAGTCCCACAGAAAACAAGCAGCTTTAACTTGGGAATTACACCAAGTGAATGGAACAGAATAGGTTCCAGGAGACCTCCTTATCAGGGCCATAAAAAGCCTTCACAGACCAACAATCCTATTCTAAACTTTAGCATAGGATTGGTGGTCTGAACTGGGAATAAAACCCAGATGTGAAAGTCATTAAAAGGTTCATACATGGGGGATTTATGTCAAGAAAGCATTGGTAGGAGAGTACGTGGCAGGGACCAGATTTTGTTTATTTAATGCACATCTAATATGCTTACAATAGAATCTATCTCAAGTCTCATAATTTCTTGTGATGGTTAATTTGTTGACAGCAGTTTCATGTATATATAAACCATAGTTGCTTACTTTCACATCCCCTCACTGCTACTGCTCTGTCCAAAGCATCGAAGCCAATACTGGTGTCATTATTTTTCTCCAATTGTTGTAAATAATGACTATTTCTGTATTCATTTGTCATTTGCAGTATCAATTCCATGAGAAACATGTGGTTGGTTGGTGTCATCACGTCAAGAAAATGATGACAACGTCCGATAACACTATGTAGCTGCTCATTTGGCTGTGTGTTAATTATGCCAGCAAGTTGTTTGCATAATGTTACCCCTCTCAGGATTTCTTTCTCTGCTGAGGCATTTTGTTCATGGAATCGGTCATAAAGACAGAAATGATCCGCTGATCCTGTCACTGGATGTGGCCTGGTTTTGTAGTTGTGATCATTATCTTTGGATATGGAATAAGCATTGGATAGAAAAGGCATGTTGACTTCAAGTTCCCCTGCCTTAGCTGAATCAATATTTATCTGGGTTGGCTCAGTCAACAGTCCATCATGTGGGGAAAACATAGATGGGTATATCTTTTGTGCATGGGCTGCATGAAGTTATGGCATGTCTGTAAGCACAATGGTTGGTTGGTGTTTCATCAATCTTATGACATCAATTGCATCTCGTCTCCTTGAGATTCTGCTCTTAATAAAAACTTAACACCATACACAATGCCATGAGTACAAGTTCCAGTCAGCCACCCACCTGTAATCAACAATTTATCTGACTATAAAGTTCAGCCAGCCACCTGTAATTAACAATTTATCTGACCATCCCATTGGAAACTCAATAGGTTCTATACATGTGGGAGGTGTTACTAGTATTACAAATTCAGCTGGGATTTGGTTATGGACCTATGACCTAAAACTCACTTCAGCCCAAAGTTTTATTCATCAGCAGGCTCAGACAGGCATGAGAATGAATAAATAAAGACATTTTATGTGGCTGGTTATCTTTCTATATGAAAATAATTATGAAATTTATTGAATCAAGAAAAATTAAGTCTCCTCATGATCTTCAGATATGATATCATGGAAAAATGAACAGCAGTTTTGTTAACGTACTATCTTACAGAACTTCTTGTTACCGGGAAAACGACAAACTTCTACATGTGTTTTATGCCATAAAAGCGTATTGAATTGGTTTCTTAAATATTGTGTCACATATAAAAAAGAAACTCCAGACAGATTTTGAAAAACATGCGTCAGACCCTTAAAAATATTGCATGTAATTGAATGTTGTGTAATATATATGAGAAGTTAAAATATTACCAACCTGTAGCCCCACTTATTTTGTCAAATAATTTATTGAAGGTGGACTTGCTTTGCACTTTCTCTTGGAATCTTTTGATGCACTCCACCTTAGTTCCCTTGGTGCTCACATTGAGGTTCTTGCATACCATCTTTCTGGAATTAATAAATGAACACAATTTTTATCCCATGTTGATGAGCCTTTGTTATTCAGATGTGAAAATGCACATGTTCTGTCCTTTAATTATGGGTCTGGAGAGGGATTTTAATTCAGGACTGAGTGGTCCATTATGGGTCTGGAGAGGGATTTTAATTCAGGACTGAGTGGTCCATTATGGACTGGAGAGGGATTTTAATTCAGGACTGAGTGGTCCATTATGGGTCTGGAGAGGGATTTTAATTCAGGACTGAGTGGTCCATTATGGACTGGAGAGGGATTTTAATTCAGGACTGAGTGGTCCATTATGGGTCTGGAGAGGGATTTTAATTCAGGACTGAGTCGTCCATTATGGGTCTGGAGAGGGATTTTTTGTCCCCCGAAAAAAAAAATAACGGGGGACTATTAAAATAGCCGGTGTCCGTCCGTCCGTCCGGAAATGGTTTCCGGATGATAACTTTAGTTTCGGTTATTAGATCAAAAGCAAATATCATAGGTGAGTTTATCAGACCAAAATAAAGGTCAAGTTCGAATATGGGTTTGCTCCGCCCATTTTTGCTAGAGTTATGGCCCTTTTTTGACTTGGAAAACCCCTGAAAGTTGGTTTCCGGATGATAACTTTAGTAGAGTTAATCGGATTCAAACCAAATTTGGTATATTACTTTCTCCCAGCAAAACACAGGTCAAGTTTTGGCAGAGTTATGGCCCTTTTTCGACATAGAAAATTACATTTTACTCCCTTTTTTTTTGGTTTCCTGATGATAACTTGATTTTGGATTGTTTTATGTGGATTACTTATTTCAAAATACAGCTCAAGTTCGAATTTCGGTTTAATCCGATAATTTTTGCGAGAGTTATGGCCCTTTTTTGTCCGCCGACCGGACATATAAAACCCCAAAAGTTGGTGTCCGGATGATAACTTTAGTAGAGTTAATCAGATTTAAACCAAATATGGTATGTCTCTTTCTCCCAGCAAAACACAGTTCAAGTTCGAATTTGGGTTCCGCCCGCCAATTTTCACCAGAGTTATGTCCCTTTTTGTCAATTTGAGGTTTCCGGATGAAAACTTTAGTAAATGTGTACCGAATGAAATTAAATTTGGTATATGTAGGTTTACTATCACAAAAGACAGATGTTGACCTTTATTTCTTTCCAGTGTGGTATAACTGCTGGTATGCGTTTATTTTGAAAGACGTATTTTACCATTGCATCCACATTCCCAGGATATTTCGACTCCACTTTAACTTCCTTGATATCTTGATTTTTATTGTTGTCCTCTTTAAGGGATATCTGGATATCTGTTGTTGTTATCCCTTTAATCTGAAGACAAAGTTTGCCCAAATCTTTGTGGATGCACTGTTTAGTGATTAAGCAACAGTTGCAGTGAAGCTCTCGGGTTGTTTTGTCATAGTAGACAAATACTCTTCCCAGTCTGGCCCAATAGTCTCCGCCTTGTTTTGAGTGAAACACTCACATCAGAATATACCTGTCGGAATGAGAAAATTTATCACAAACGCCAACTAATAATGGTGCATGAATTTCCACAGAATGTGTCCACTTCCTAATCATTTCGTCAAATTTCTTTCCAGTTAATATTCCATTTTTATGTGCATCGGTAATCATCTCATCTGTTAAAATTTGAGTGGGTTCCAAGTTTGTCGCATAATGAACTGACCTCATGTGAGGACGGACACATGAAGTCTTTAATATTGCTGATTCCACAGGTTTTAGAAACATCGATACATTCTACATTGTCACACATAATTTTGTGAGGTTACTCTGTAGTTATCATTTGGCAATGAACTTGAGCTGGAACTCCAGCGAGGGTTTTTGAGACCATGAATATACTATTATGGGGATCAACCTACTTCCCTGAATAGTGTCTAGTAGAAGATATGTCATGTTTTACTCTTTCACTGGCATGTTTTTCATTGATATGCCGCTTTATATTCTTTCTCAACATATCTTTGTCATTAGTAATTATTCCCCCGACTTGAAGTCAGCGGGTATATAGTCGACGTCTCCATCGGTACGGACGTCCGTACAACATTTTACATTATTGTTCAGCAACTGCTGGGCAGATTTAGCTGATATTTCGGTTTAATCCGATAATTTTTGCGAGAGTTATGGCCCTTTTTTGTCCGCCGACCGGACATATAAAACCCCAAAAGTTGGTGTCCGGATGATAACTTTAGTAGAGTTAATCAGATTTAAACCAAATATGGTATGTCTCTTTCTCCCAGCAAAACACAGGTCAAGTTCGAATTCGGGTTCCGCCCGCCAATTTTCACCAGAGTTATGTCCCTTTTTGCCAATTTGAGGTTTCCGGATGAAAACTTAAGTAAATGTGTACTGAATGAAATTAAATTTTGGTATATGTAGGTTTACTAGCACAAAAGAAAGATCAAGTTCGACGAATTTGAGTTTGAACCGATGATTTTGCTCAGAGTTATGGGCTTTTCGACTTAGAAATTTCAATTTTTCTTGTAATTTTCTTCATTTTGTGCCAATTTGAGGTTATATTTTGAATTTAAGAGTTTTTTTTAAGATTTGGTTATTTGTATGCATGACAGTAATGAGACAAGTGTCTTATCCATATAGTATACTTCTACAAAGCCTCCACTCCAAATGAAGCCACCGGTTCGGGGGACACTGTGGCCGAGCGGCCTTTTATTTATACAGTGTCCAGTTTGGAGACTATATATATCAATATTTTTCATGACACATTCACTTTTGCAAATTCTTTGTTGGAAATGATCTATATGAATATATTTTTCTGAGCGAGAATGAGTGAATTCATTTAACAAAACCCTCTTAATTTATTATAGCAAAATATTTGAAAAACTTACACTCCCCTCTACTAGTAGATCTCCAACAATGTCAGCAGATATTGTTTCGTCAAAATCAGAGTCTGAATCTGACTGCCCTTCAGTATTTGCTACAACTTTGTGATGTTCTGTATTGTACAGATTATCTGACTTCCTTGTTCTATTTCCAATCCATGGTGCACAATTTGTGATGTTCTGTATTGTACAGATTATCTGACTTCCTTGTTCTATTTCCAATCCATGGTGCACAATTTGTGATGTTCTGTATCGTACAGATTATCTGACTTCCTTGTTCTATTTCCAATCCATGGTGCACAATTTGTGATGTTCTGTATCGTACAGATTATCTGACTTCCTTGTTCTATTTCCAATCCATGGTGCACAATTTGTGATGTTCTGTATTGTACAGATTATCTGACTTCCTTGTTCTATTTCCAATCCATGGTGCACAATTTGTGATGTTCTGTATTGCACAGATTATCTGACTTCCTTGTTCTATTTCCAATCCATGGTGCACAATTTGTGATGTTCTGTATTGTACAGATTATCTGACTTCCTTGTTCTATTTCCAATCCATGGTGCACGATTTGTGATGTTCTGTATCGTACAGATTATCTGACTTCCTTGTTCTATTTCCAATCCATGGTGCACGATTTGTGATGTTCTGTATCGTACAGATTATCTGACTTCCTTGTTCTATTTCCAATCCATGGTGCACAATTTGATGTTCTATATCGGACAGATTATCTGACTTCCTTGTTCTATTTCCAATCCATGGTGCACAATTTGTGATGTTCTGTATCGTACAGATTATCTGACTTCCTTGTTCTATTTCCAATCCATGGTGCACAATTTGCTAGTGTTATTTTATGCTTATATGGATTCCTATATTTCCCTGAAAATTATAATTTACTTGTTAGTCGAGTAATAGTAAAATGACAACATTGCTCAGTTTCATCGCTATTATAATTTACGTGCGTCATCGGTCCATCAGCGATCTACTAGCTTTGGGCTACCATGTTAAAAGCTCGAACTCAGATGCATTTAGTCATCCTATTGTGTCTAATTACTGGCTATACCTGTCCGTAAACATCCTACTTTTTTTGTCAGTGTATATTCGAAATTTCGAGTTGGAAATTTCGAATTTGACTTTCGAATCGAATCTCGAATCAAATATCGAATATTCGCAGGACCCTACCACTAAGGTTGAAAAATTTCCATCTAATGGTCATTTCAGACCTAACTTTTTTCCAAAAGTAGAAAGGTATGCTACTTTTGTTCTCAAAACAACACACTAGTTATTAGCTGAAAATCAAACAAGGATAACAATATCAACCTGCATGTGGTGTGAAATTTCCAACTATTATTGTCCCAGACATGAAATTTCCAACTGTTGAACATTGGTCAGATATATGTTTTCAGTATTACCAAATGTTTTGTTCTAATATGCTTACAATAGAATATATCTTAAGTCTCATTATTTCTTGTGACAGTTAATTTGTTGACAGCAGTTGCATGTATATATAAACCATAGTTGCTTACTTTCACATTCCCTCACTGCTACTGCTCTGCCCAAAGCATCAAGCCAATACTGGTGTCATTATTTTTCTCCAATTGTTGTAAATAATGACTTTCTGTATTCATTTGTCATTTGCAGTATCAATTCCATGAGAAACATGTGGTTGGTTGGTGTCATCATGTCAAGAAAATGATGACAACGTCGGTTAACACTATGTAGCTGCTCATTTGGCTGTGTGTTAACTCTTTCAGTGCCAGGTCTGATTTTTGTATCAACCCATATACCCTGTGCCAATGCATTCCCTTATATATATGTGAGTCGATCATAGGTCGCCTCGCATACATGTATATATAAGAGAATGCATTGGCCTAACAATTTTTCATCATTTGTTATTATTTTTTACAATTTCAATAATTTTTTCTTATATTCTTTAACAGACTTATTTTGTAGGTTTAGTGCCAGGGAATCTTACATTTTTCATGGGAATCAAAATTATTACTATGAATACTTGGTGATAGTTTTGAGTTATAACATGCCCCTAAGGTTTTATCCAGTTTGTTTTTAAATTTTCTTATAGCATGCTTAAGCATACCCAAAAACAAATTCAACCCAAAAAAAAAAAATTGTAACTTTATAGTCAGATAAATATTTGATTACAAGTGGGTGGCTGACTGGAACTCGTACTCATGGCATTGTGTATGGTGTTTTTTAGGGAAGATTTTACAGACCGTAAATATTAGGGCCGATGAGATCGGCCCCTGGCACTGAAAGGGTTAATTATGCCAGCAAGTTGTTTGCATAATGTTACCCCTCTCGGGATTTCTTTCTCTGCTGAGGCATTTTGTTCATGGAATCGGTCATAAAGACAGAAATGATCCGCTGATCATGTCACTGGACGTGGCCTGGTTTTGTAGTTGTGATCATTATCTTTGGATATGGAATAAGCATTGGATAGAAAAGGCATGTTGACTTCAAGTTCCCCTGCCTTAGCTGAATCAATATTTATCTGGGTTGGTTCAGTCAACAGTCCATCATGTGGGGACAACATAGATGGCTATCTCTTTCTATGGCCCCAAAGGTAATTGGAAGTACGGGTAGATATGACATGATCAGCATGCAGTACAGTATACTTACGCTACGATATGATGGAAGTACTGGTAAATATGACATCAAAGGTAATTGGAAGTACAGATATGACAGTGTACGCACGCTAGCAACCAAATGGACGTATCCTCAAAGGTCTTGTATGCGTATTGTCTGCAGTATAGTCTACCTACACTATCACTCAAAATGGACGTGTCCTCAAAGGTATTGTATGCGTATTGTATGCAGTATAGTCTACCTACGCGCTACGCTATCGCCCAAAATGGACGTGTCCTCAAAGGTATTGTATTGCAGTACAGCCTACCCACGCTATAATTAACACGTGACCACAAGCACACGAATTACAGTACAACCACGTTATAATTTTAGCTCACCTGATTGTCTGCAGTACAGTGTATACATGACATCAAAGGTATTGTTGTGGGATGGAAGTATGGGTAAATATGACAACTTGGAAGTACAGACCACACAAGCCATAATTCTACCGGACATCACCCATAGTACAGTATACAAACGCTATGACATCATGGAAGTACGGGTATAACTCTATGTTGTAATTCCGCGGGACCCATTTGCTGGCAGTTTAACGTCTTGCGTTATAATCCTACTGAAGTATACTTTTATCACTATACAATTTTAGGTATTTCAAAGGTGTACTCAAAGGTTCGCACAAGTGTGTATTCACTATTGTATAATTGAATAAGGTACACGCATGCCTTGCACTTTTATTTGAAACAGCTATAAGCATAGTATTATTCCCTTCTCAACAGACACACGTATCAGCTAATGGTGGCGCATGCACCGGATGTATGCATATGCTTATGAGTCATTGTGAATATCTGCTTATTTCCGACCAGTGATATTGTATCACCGTTTCCGGCTAAGAATACATTATTGAAGGGGCACGTGCTTTTAACAGACAGGCGTTAAACTTGTTAGAGGCGGGGTTTTGCAGTGCGCCTTAACTCTCTGTCAATCTTTCCCCCCTATTAAAAAGCTGTTTTTTTTGTGAACGCATCACAGCACAAGCACGCTTCTAGACGACAAGTACAGGTCTTCATATGTTCATATCAAAGTACATGTTTAAACATGAATATATTCGTGTTTTATGTGTGAAAAGGTATAACAAATAATAACACCACTTTATGGCTGGTATATTTATAAAAATAAATTATATAATGCTGTGAAAAGTGCATATATATTTCTTTAAAAGGCACAGGCGCCGCTCGTAGCACAAATGTTCAGAATCGTTCAAATCTCTATCAATACAGGGAAACGTAAGCAACACTTTGTTGGTAAACATTATCAGAGCATAAATTGTCTTCAAGACGTAAGATGATGTACGCAAAAAAGGGCCTGCTCGTGTTACAGAAGTTGTGCTTCTGTTTACATAACACAGCGCCACTCTATTTGTTAAAGTGATGCTATAAACTATGGTATGGTAATCTTGCAGTAGTTATTTGTTTTAAATATTAATCCATATTGACACCCCCACACCGATATTCTTATATTTAATTAAAATGCATTGACTCTCAATTATTTGTGCCAGTTTTATCAACGACAGTTGCGCACTTAATCGATTTATTAATTATTGAGCGTGGTTCAGCTAGACTAGGTTTTTCTATGGAGTGTTATGGTATAATTTTTTCAAATTTCAGGGATTGTTAGTATAATGCCATATACCTGCCAGTTTGCATAGCGCCTTAGTACTATCTTATCAATTTCACGCAATTAAACAAACCCATAATATGTCTTTAAGCGCACCAAAATTATTTAAACGCCCTTTATTATTTACATATCGGGAAAACATTAACAAATAACGTTCTTTATCTTTACAAGATCCGGATATAAACAAAAGGCAGGAAACGTAAAGTTATTTTTGTTAATATAACAAAGGGCGACAAATTGACAATAACATACTGTTTAGGCGATTATTGGTAGACCACCAAAGCCATGTTTTACCTGTGCCAATAGAGATTTGAGCGAATCTGAATAATTTAACAGTATAAAAAGTGGCAAAGTTATATTTAATGTAATTTCGAATTAACACAAATAGATACAGAAAATTACTCTGTTATGTCTCAATGTTTTTTGAATAATGTCTTTCACAACGAATATATATGAGTTTAAGATAGTTGAGTCTCTTTTAGTATATGAATTTAGAAATATAAGTAAAGTAAATAATATGAAAATTGTACATACCTGTGTGAAAGAAATAGAAAATATATGTTGTAGCTTCGAGTGGAAATATGTAATTGTGACTCGATTCCTACAACATATATTTATCGTTGATAAAGAGCGTTGTAGTAGATGTTCCTGGACATAGCTCGAAGAAGGGTAAGATGTAGATCTATTGTTGATAAAGAGCATTGATGGATGTCCTCTTCTTTGCTGATATATTTTCCAAGAATGAATTGATAGCGGGGAATGTGCAGAATTTGAAAGTCTATTACATATATCCTAAATATACTGAACACAGATATAGTAAACTAGGAAAAAAAACACACATACTGACATATCTAAGAGTAATAGGCATAACAATAAATTGTATTCTAACATATTTGACTGTCCTGGTCAATGAGTGGATAAATAGGTGAAATACATTTTGGTGCCGATGGAGCGACTTCGCTGTTTGACGCAGGTAAAGAAGTAGGCAAAACGTTTGGTTATACACCCAAAGATATACAAAATAATCGCCGCTTAAACCATAATCGCCGCTTAAAATACGACGTGCTTTAAGAGGTTGAATAGGGTTAAGACAGAAAGTATTTATGGGTGTAAGCTGAATTTCCGGAGTAAGTTTTGAGACTATTTCCAAATTGTCCCAAATAACTTGAAGTTTAGGCCAGCAGGTGAAAGATAATTTTGGTTCCGAGTGAAAATTTTGGAATTGAAAATCACAGTGATTGGCAGAACATGGTAGCTTAAAAATGGGGAGAGCCAAAGCAATTCTACCGTTCGTGATTTCCATGATAACTATTAAAAGCGAAAACCCCGACAGGAAGATAATGGCAGTATTAATGATCGTAAGGGTTAAACTGTTCACAGACAATGTAAATGGCTCGGTAGTGCTTATGAGTGGTGCTGGTGTACTATAGTGGAAAATTGGCATGGTGTGACTTGTGTGTGAGTGACCCAACAAAACCAGTGCAGCTGACAAAACTTTAAACTTTCTGTAAAGGACGAGAATGGCAAACATTGCTAAGACCGAAATGGATGTGGCAACAACGCGAAGAAGAAAACTTAGGTTTGTGCCTTCATCTGTTAGCAGTTCGCCGCTAAGAATTGGTTCCGCTAAGGAACTATATATAAGTCTGTCGTCCTTGGCATTTTGCGCCACTGTTTTGAGATTCAGATGCATGGCGTTGTCGTTGGCCAAGAATTTGGAGAAATTGTGCTTGTATAAATTAAATGCTGGCAGTGTATTGTCTGGTGATTCTGTAAACAATGTGCTGGCAGAAATATTTGTTAATGTTTGTGAGTCGAAATATTGCTGAAGCATAGGAAGATTAACTGCATGTAATGTTGATTGTCTTGTGCTGTGTTGATTGCATGATTGATGTCTAGCAGGTATATGTGATTTATTGTCGCCTGTCGAGAGTGTGCAATGACAAGGCTTTTGTATTACGCAAAATGTGCAACCTGAAATCGTGTAGTTGGTATCGTGCGTGCATGATGCTTGAATTTGTGATATGTTGGTGAGTAGGATATCCGTTTTGTTTAATTGCTGAATGTTTGGTGTGATAACATGTGGATAAAATCGAAAAGTGCAAGTAGAATTAATTTGTGCGATGTCGTTGTTTAGAAGTGCGATAGTACAAGTAGAGGAGTTTGAACTGTGGTAAACGACATCGATGTTACATGTCTGTAAACGCTGTGTCTCATAATGGCATGTGCGTAGGTCATTTGTGTTGAGTGCAAGGTATGAGCTTGAGTCATGTGTTAATGCTATGAATTGTGGTAAGTCCGTTAGTCGCGATGCATGTGAGGTTTTGTTGTTTATTGGCATAGCATATGTTGTCCTCTTAATAAGTTTGTTAGGCCGATATAAAGTTTTGTTATATCTATCTCAAATTGAGAAAAACGACGTAATTGCTTTATAGATAAAGTCGTTATAAGTTTATTTTCTGCCCGTAGCTTATTGAGGTCTTCGTCCACTGTCAGTTGAATGGTATTTAGCATTTCATTATTGGCGTGGATGGCATCGATAGTATTGTTGAATCTTTCATCCGTCGCATGAATTATTGACTCCATATGTTCCAAGGAATGAGACATGGCTTTGGCAAGTCGCGAACTACGTGTGTTGAGAGCATTGATACGCCGAGCTAATTTATTTAAATCGCTCACTGTCGCTGTTCCAAATAAGGTTTTGGATATTTTGCCAACAAAGCCAAACCAGCTCCTCCTTCGTCTTGAAATTTGTCGGTCGAGTGGATGGTGTGGAATTAAATCCAGTAATTCAGTAATGACTTTCTGTATGCGATGACCAGTTGTGATATGGGCGAGCAGAAGTTCCCGAAATGTTGAATTGAAATGTGTGAAATTTGCCATGGCGAGATGCGGTGAAAGCATTAATTGTGGCAAAGCAATAACAAATGTGTGTTCCCATGTACCTGTACTGATTTGAAGATGGTTTTCATAGTCGAAGGTCACACCGTAGTTGAGGCGATGGATATCCTTATCTGCATTGCATAGCTGCGCAAAGGATGCCACATACAGAGAGATTGCCAGTTTCAGCATTACATGACACCTCATCTACAAAAGAACAAATGTCCTATGTAGACTTGGCATTTGGTAAACCACACATTCATTGGTATGAGATTGTGTAAAATCTGTTTTATGTGGTAGCTAATCACACCGAAAGTAAGGAATCTGATGATACCCTTAAATGGTTTTACACAAAGTCTGTCACATTAATACATGTAACTACTTATGTGGAATATAAGTCACGAGATACTGAAACATAGGCATTGCTATCTGAGTGTGCAATTGCAGTGTATTGTTTTATCCATGTGAGTATTATGCATCTTGAGTAACATCTTGAAGCGATGTCGTAGTATTGGGTCTCTGGAAATATGACCTTTTATTCCGTTTGCGAGTTTTGCCTGTTATGATGTGACGAATGTGATATTCTCTAATTACGTTTGGAGGTATATTTGAAGCAGGTTCCCATGTCGTTTGGGTGTAATTTTTCCATTTGATGCGATAATGTTTAACTCTGTTAATAGTCTTGACACCTGTTAGTCGTTCAATTTGATATGTGTCATCGGAAGATTGAGCTGTGCTGTCATCTGGTATGATCGGCGAAGAAGAATTTGGTTGATCGCTGTCAGCAGTCATGTTGTCAGGAATATTGTCAATTACTTCTTGATCAATTTCCACGGGTTGATATTGTCGAATTAATGGATCGTTGTAAAGTTTCAAACGGTTGGCGTGAACTCTTGATGTCCATGGTTTATGAGTTGTAACCCATCGTAGACTGTATGTGTCATTTGGTCCCATTTCCGATATATAAAATGGACCTGTCCATTTCTTGTATAATTTGCTGGCTAGTCCTTTCGGTACTTGACTGTTTCGCAAAAGTACTTGATTTCCTATAGAGAATTGAGGTTCCTTAGCTTTCTTGAAGTTTGGAAATGATCGGCTGAGGAAAGTTGACTGTAGAAATTCAGCCAAAGAATTTCCTCTTGCAAAGAGTGAAATCCAAGATGAGTCAGATGACTGCATGCGGACATGTTTTATACCACAAAATGACTCATTCAGATTTACATGCCAATGCTAAGTCATGACAAATTCCATAATGATCAGACCAAAGCTATCACTTGTAGCCCATGCCAAAGGATTTAGTCATGCAATGAGTAAAGTAATGAGTAAAATCCAAGATGGCTGCCAATGGCCAACTTTTATGGCCGAATGACCCCAAAATGACTCGTCCCCATCTACATGCCAATATTAACATTCATACAAATTTCATGATGATCAGGCGAACAGTTTGGCATGTAGCCAGTGCTAGTGGATTGAATTTTGAAATCCAAGATGGCCACTGGCGGCCTTGTTTTTTTAATTTTTGCAGAATGACCCCAAAATGACTCATTTCCCCATCTACATGTCATCTAAATTTAGTAGCAAAGAATTTAGTCATGCAAAGAGTAAAGTCCAAGATGGCTTCTGGCGGCCATGTTTTATGGCCAAATGACCCCAAAATGACTCGTTCCCATCTACATGTCAATATTAACATCCACGACAAAATTCATGATGATCAGACGAAAACTCCGGCCAGTAGCCCATGTTCAACAAGAGGTGTGCACTCGAGTGCTAGCATACCCCCACTGTGGCAAATTCAACCCGCATTATCCGTAAACTCAACCAAAAAGATTTTTAACTTTAAAGAAAAATTCAGACTAATAATATCGATATGGTGTCACAAGAAGCTTGTACAGAAAAAATTATTCAAATCGGTTCATATTTGTTAAAGTTATTAAGTCAGACAGAATTTTCTAAGTCGAAAATGAGGTGTAATATTACGAAAAACAGTCTGAGCCAATCCCTAGCCGCATCATGTAGAGAGGGTATTGTGAGAAGCATGTATACCAAAAATTATTGAAATCGGTTCATATTTGTTAAAGTTATTAAGTCGGACCGAACCGCAATTAGCATCATGCGGAGAGACCGTCCTGAGGAGATTGCATACAAAAAATTATTGAAAAAAAGCTGTTTTTTGTGAACACATCACAACAAAAGCACGCTTCTAGACGACAAGTACAGGTCTTCATATGTTCATATCAAAGTACATGTTTAAACATGAATATATTCGTGTTTTATGTGTGAAAAGGTATAACAAATAATAACACCACTTTATGGCTAGTATATTTATAAAAATAAATTATATTATGCTGTGAAAAGTGCATATATATTTCTTTAAAAGGCACAGGCGCCGCTCGCAGCAGAAATGTTCCGAATCATTCAAATCTCTATCAAAACAGGGAAAACATGACTTTGACCGTAAACATTATCAGAACATAAATTGTCTTCAAGACGTATGATGTACGCAAAGAAGGGGCCTGCTCGTGTTACAAAAGTTGTGCTTCTGTTTACATAACACAGTGCCACTCTATTTGTTAAAGTGATGCTATAAACTATGGCATGGTAATCTTGCAGTTGTTATTTGTTTTAAATATTAATCCATATTGACACCCCCACACCGATATTCTTATATTTAATTAAAATGCATTGACTCTCAATCATTTGTGTCAGTTTATCGACGATAGATGCGCACTTAATCGATTTATTAATTATCGAGCGTGGTTCAGACTAGGTTTTTCAATGGAGTGTTATGCTATAATTTTTTTCAAATTTCAGGCATTGTCATAGTATAATGCCATATAACCGCCAGTTGGCATAGCGCCTGAGTACTATCTTATCAATTTCACGCAATTAAACAAACCCATAATATGTCTTTAAGCGCACCAAAATTATATTAACGCTCTTTATTATTTACATATTGGGAAAACATTAACAAATAACGTTCTTTATCTTTACAAGACCCGGATATAAACAAAAGGCAGGAAATGTAAAGTTATGTTTGTTAATATAACAAAGGGCGGCAAATTGACAATACCATACTGTTTAGGCGATTATTGGTAGACCATCAAAGTCATGTTTTACCTGTGCCAATAGAGATTTGAGCGAATGTGAATAAAAAGTGGCAAAGCTATATTTAATGTAATTTCGAATTAACACAAATAGATACAGAAAATTACTCTGTTATGTCTCAATGTTTTTTGAATAATGTCTTTCACAACGAATATATACACCACATATATACATTGTTTTCAGAACATATACATACCGGTACGTTTTTGGGTATAAATCCATCAGAATAATGAACGAAATCTAATAACTGTTAATCCTTTATTTTTGTTTACAGTTTTTACAGCTCTTCAAATACTACAACCTCTTCCTCTTCAGCCAACCATGGCCCCAACAGATCCGCGATCGTTCGATCGCTTAGACGGCGCTGTAATATAAAAACACGTTATTATTAATTTTCGAACAACTTATAAATATGTTCATCTGCTATCTTTTCAATTCATGGTTTTAATTTAAATTCTTATTTCAGCTGAATAAAATTATGTGAATTTCAACAAGTACATCAGGTTTTTTGTGGAAATTTTGAAATAGCCCTCCCTCTTTTAACAAAACAAAAGCGATCCTCTCTTTTTTGTCAAGCATTCTTATTTTTCTAGCATAAATGTCTTATATATTGTTAAAACAAACAATATACGTACATTTCCATCGAATACGCCCTCTTCCTCTTCCTCTTGCTCGTTGTCACTGTCCTCCTCCCAGGAGCTCTCAGCAGCATGCTTGTGACTGTGGGGTCAGATGGTATGGGACCCCTTTTCCTATAGGTCTATGGCTCTAGGGCTGGACGATATTAACGAAAATAAAAACCGCGATTATTTTAAATTAAAACCGCGGTTAACGATATAATCGCGGTTTTTTAAAACATCAGACACTAGTAACTTAAAACAGTTTCTCACTGTTCGCTAGAATCACATCAATGTCATTAATTTTGACAAGTTGACGTCAATAATAACATACACAACCACTCAACCAGTGACAACCTCATGCTCGATCGATATTCGGAATGAAAAGTAAATTCACCGGTTAAATTCCGCTATTCGGACAATTTCGTTCCAGTGACTTGACAAATTCTGGTATATACCAATAATTAATAAAACCATTATCTAGTCTATGCCAAAACTAAAAGTGTTCTATACCATAGTATCCTTTTCTAACTCGGTATATTCAACCATGTTGAGTAAATACATGTTGTTCCCGATGACACTTGCGTCGCTTGACAAATGGAAATGTGGTTTACCGTCTAGACCAATTTTAGCGAAGTCCACACACACGTAGTACATAACTTTTGGAATTCTGCCAAGCAAGGACACCATGTTATTTTGGGCGGATTTGAAGCCGTAATTCTATCATTTTGGTTTTAACCAATCGCCGTGAGTGGTTTCTTCTAGACGAGCAGGGGGCGGTATCTTCGCTCATTTACTATTTGATTGACGGTGCATGTGCATCATTGTACTGAAGGAAGAGGCGTGGCAAAACTGACATTCATTTTGATCTATCACCTGATCAGTCGTCAATTCATTTGGTGAATTCTCTTGTAATAAAAAGTACGCAGGGAAGTCGGAGGGTTTGTGTAATATTGTGAGCGAAAGGGGGACGTATTCTGGGTTTTCATATCCCCCTAATTTCGGTAGTCGTCCTAAACGTTGTTTACTATGATTATTGAATATTGAAAAAGTCAGGACACAGGGATTTAGTTGAAATTTAAAACTTAAATAACTCGATTTAGGCTTGAGTTAAACTATTTGTTTGTATACGCTTATGATGGTCTGGCACCCTCTAATTGCCGACGATATTACGATTATTTTAGTTTAGACGATATTACTGACGATATTGAAATATTAACCGGGTATTGACGATTAATCGGGAAACCGCCCAGCACTATATGGCTCCATAGTATGGCAACGCCCCCTTTCCTATGCTTTGTATGTGTATATGTCTATGGCCCCATAGTATGGCAACGCCCCCTTATTAATTATTATATATCGCTCCTCCTTCCTTCCCACTTAATTTCTGGAACATTTTTTTTTTCTGGAACAATCTGGAACTTTTTTTTTTCTGGAAAATTCTAGAACATTTTTTTTTCTAGTAAAATCCATAATGAATGTAGGAAATAAAGAATATATATATAATGTTAATTTCACACGGTACACACATTGGGTATCATAGCATCTATCTATTTACCGTTCTCCACGCATAGAATTTAGGCATTTAAAATCATTTATCAAATCTCCTTAAAACACTTCGGCCCCTTTAACTTTTTTTACCTTTAATAAAAACATTATTGATCTCACAGATTTATTAACTGTTATGTACCTGGTAGAAAACACATTCCACGAGGCACGCTTTCTAACAATAACAGAGCATCATATTCTATAATGGTTTAAACGATGCCACATGTGCACTAAGAACGCGATGCACTAAGTGTGTTTTCACCATGAATTTATCTGGTAATTTAAGCGTTCAAACACATTCGGGGTAACCGTAGATAATAGCCTATCTAATGTGTAATTCATTCAACCATGGGCCACATATCATTTGCACATATTGGGTAAGAAATTGTCTTTCTAAAAGGTTATAAAAAAGCCGACAAATTAAAACAATCTAGAATGTTCGAGAAAAAAAAATGTTCCAGATTGTTCCAGAACAATAAAAATGTTCCAGAATAACATCAAATTAGTGTGGGCGTTTCAAAGTTCACTAGTACGTTCTAGAATAAAGATATATCTTATAAAACCATCGCAATCTTCATAACACTGCACTCGCACTTATTTTTATGAGTTGTACGTTTCAAGAATTAATTCAATTCAGGAAAGGATTTCTTCATCTCTCATCAGGTAAGTTTATAACTTTATATTTAAAAATTGAATAAATGTAACGTATAACATTGTATAGTTCATTATTGCATACAACATTTAATAACGCTCTTTAAATCCATTTAAATCATAATTAATGCACCACGAGCCTGGAAATATATAGGCTCTTTAAAACATTTAATAACGCTATTTAAAGCCATATAAAGCATATTTCTAAATCATAATTAATGCATCACGAGCCTGGAATAGGCTCTTTAAAACATTCAATAACGCTCTTTAAAGCCATATAAAGCATATTTCTAAATCATAATTAATGCATCACGAGCATGGAAATATATAGGCTCTTTAAAACATTCAATAACGCTCTTTAATGACATATAAAGCATATTTCTAAATCATTTAATTAACGCATCTAGAGCCTGGAATAGGCTCTTTAAAACATTTAATAACGCTCTTTAAATCCATACAATTAACGCATCACGAACTTGGAAATATATAGGCTCTTTCTAAATTCGTGAACGACCAAATCTCATTATTTCTATATAACGTGTATACAACTAATTATGAACAGCACAATTTTATACGTCACATTTGCTCACTTTTAAATACATTACCCATAGGGGAATTTCACAATCCAGTAAAACTATATAAATCCATATAATTTAATCATGTTAAAATGTTCATTCCTTCCTTTTCTTCTTCTGAGGTGGTGGGCATCTTTCCGGGCTCTTAGAGAGACCGCGCCGCTCTCTTTCCCGCGGACTCCAAGGCTCCAACAGCCACTCTATCGTTTCATCAGATAATGACTGTAATGAAGAAGTAGCATACATTAAAAAGTGTTAAAATACATAGGTTATAAGAAGTCATAAACCCTTTTCAATCCAACTTTCCTTTGAATGGCAATAAGCCTTCACTAAATCATTACAAATTACCTATAACTCTTCTGTGTCAGCACATTCTCTTATATATACGATGTTTATATGAGTTTTTAAACACACTTTCTCTTCTCATCCACAATTAACCCTATATCGATGGCATGTAATGCGTAATTAAACATACAGCGGCAGTGCATTCTATTATACAAACAAGTCATAACCTATTTTCACTTATTAACATATTTCCCATCAATAGTTACAAGCTAAATTTGTCCGCCTAAATCCTTAAAAATTATAGGCTATCAAAACAGTTAAATTCCATTAATCATTTATTTGGGACTTTAATCTTCTATTAATAAACACAGGGTACCCTCAAAATGCACTATTCACCTTATTAAACCATTCATTAAATTAAATAAATTACCCATAAGTATAATAATACTTACACAATCAGGGTCCTCCTCCGCCCTTATATGTTCACGCCTCGTCCTCACGGGCCATAATTGTCTAGGTATCTGTTGAATAAAAATACCATATGTAAACACAGTCAAAAATATTGACATTCTTTATTTCCTGTAAATGTTCAACCATGTCATTTTAACACATCCATTCTTATAATAATTCATTAAAGAAAACACAACACCTCATTTCGCGTTCTTACCAAAACAAATAACACCACATCTTGCATTATAAATAAAACACATACAAATAATCGTTCATTGACATTCTTTATGGCCTGTAAATGTTCAACCATGTGATTTTAACACATCCACTCTTATAATAATTCATTAAAGAAAACACATCACCTCATTTCGCATTCTTACCAAAACAAATAACACCTCATCTTGCATTCTAAATAAAATATATACAAATTATACCAACATGTATGTTTCTATGTTAATATCCCATAGTCAGTCACATAAAATAAAAAAAAGTTGTTATACTTACATTATCGGCCCCACGTCTTGGCGGGGTAACCGCCAACTCCACGTCCATAATCCCTCTCTCTGGGGAAATAGCCTCCACCACCTCATCAAAATCCAAATTCCATTCATCCTCATCCACCACCTCGCCAAAATCCAACCCCAAGTCGGGGTCGCTGTCTTCATCGGTGACCCCTATGAGGGACACAACTTCCATATCACTATCATTGGATTTAGTATATGTAGGAGTACTAGTGTTCATGATTTTTTTTATAATTGTGAAGTCGTGTGCCAAGTGTTTTGTTTTATACCCCAAAATTGCCGCCGAAATTTATTCGCGCTAAAATGTATTTTAATGCGAGTTCCACCCTGGCTCCAATAAATTAAGCACCGTATGTAGAGTATGTTTAGCTAAATGACGAAAAATGTGCTCAATTCATTCGGAGACATATAATTATTAGCACTAAAATGCGAGGCCTTCTTATTTAACGGAAGTCTCACATTATCAATTATTAATGAATCGCAGCGTGTCGGTTATAGACAAAGGGGAGTATATATACCAATAAAAAACAGGTGTACAATATGTGCACCGTATTCCGACCTATATAATAACCATTCTAATGTGTAATTCATTCGACCTTATTGTAGAACCCCCGTATGTTAACCCCTTGAGTATAATAACAAACACAAGTATTTGAATGATTATTTAATCAAAATTCCATCAGGGGGAACACGTAGCACATAATATATATGATTGTTGGTTGTCATGGCTGAACGAGCAAGGGGTGAACTCATTCCAGCCGGGTAGTGCGTCACAAATGTCACTCTTTAGTTCACATAAAATATTGAACTCTTGAACAGTCAAACAAATTCCACGTTTCGATGGTTTCATCACATCTTCCAACGTCTTATAATAGTCTCTAATGTGGACCAGATTAAAATCTTGACTATAGGATAAAAATGTTTTATTTCCAATATGGAATTCAGCACATTTCCCCTCTGTTATAGCGTCTTTTATGTCATCGATGAATGAACAAAAGTTATACCAGCGATTCTTGTCCATACACATTCCTTTAAGTCCAGGATATATGCCTTCTTTCCAACAGCGTATATCAACACGCATTTCGCCTTTAAATTCGCTGACGTTTACGAAAATTCCACTCCCCAATTGATGGCTGTAAATTTTACCTTCCATGGTTAAGGTTTCTGCAGTAATAAATATATTGTGTAATGAACTCGCTTTTATAATAATTTTCAACCAATCAAAAGGCATAATATAACGTGCCCCAACACGTTTCATTTCTAATTTTAGATATTACATGTCCCAACACGTTTCAATTCTAAGTTTATAACATGCCCCCAACACGTTGGTCTAAATTACACGTAATCTCGTGATGTTTAGAAAATGTTTATGGACTTCCTGGTCTGTGTACGTATATAACTGAATCTGGAAAAAGACAATGTGTATAATAATTATATAATGACGAAAGCTAGTGCGCACACAACCTCACGCAACCTCACGGGTCCTCAAGCGCACGCAACCTCACGCAACCTCACGGGTCCTCAAGCGCACGCAACCTCACGCAACCTCAAGGGTCCTCAAATACACGCAACCTCACGCAACCTCACAAGGGGGGCACACGAGAGCTCCTAACATAGTTGTACTTACCAGTATCAAAGTATAGCACGTTCCTGTCCAATCTGTCGATGGCTTCGTACAACTTTAGTCTAGCGTAGGTGGTAGTGAAAATCGCTATATATACGTTCCCTTGATCTTGCGGAATGTTATGTTCCTTGTAATTGTACTGTATTCTTATACAAGAGTTCCCCATAATCTGGAAATCTTTGATTTCCTTGGCTGGATCGCTCAGCAAACCGAAGAATTTTGCAGGTTCCTGCTCGTGGATAATCACCGTCTGTACCATATTAGGGCGTTGGCCAAATTTTCCCCAGAAGCTAAGTGATTACATGATTGATTAGTATACATGTACATTACACAGAAAAAAATGTATTTATTTTTAAATTAAAAAAAATAAAAAAAATAATTTTGCAATAGTTATGTATGTAACCGACTGAGACACTCATGTGTTTAATTTGTTGCAATAGTTATGTAACTGACTGAGACACTCGTGTGTTTAATTTGTTGCAATAGTTATGTAACTGACTGAGACACTCATGTGTTTAATTTTGCACATTTAAAATATATATAGCACTAACACTCACCTGTTTAACATTAATTTTGCGACGCTTCTAAGACCCGCATTTTTGGAAATTTTTGAATAATCCAGCTGTATCCCTCATTGTCATAATATTCTTTTATATAGCGTTGTCGCTTACTTTCATTATCTGCCCACTCTGGAAAGTCCGAGCTTTCTTGTTTCACTTTCAAGAACCTGTAATACATTTATGATTAATGTGTGTAATACACTCAGTTAGGTTCGATAAAGTGTGAAATATAGATATTTATCAACGATAATATGGTAAATGAAGAGCGTCATACCTATCGACGTATGATGCGAAAATACCACCCTGCTTTGTATCTCTATCGTATTGACTCGTTCGATCCCAATGCATGACCTCGTAAATGTTGATGATGGTGTAATCCTTTTTTAAGGCCATTTGAATCTCCGGAATAGCCCAAGTCCCTGTAATCTCCCTCAGTCTGTCATTGTGCACGCATGGGGAAGGATTTTCACTTTCCATACAACTCCTGCATAGACCGAATTTCAGCTTACCATTCGACCTGAAGATTAAAAAAAAAAATTAGGTTCGTGTTTTGTGAGTGGCAGTGCTAAGGGATGAGAGGTAAAATATTATAATAATATAGTGAGTGGGTAATATAGAATGTATGATATGTTTACCTAACGGGTAATACAGGATGAAACAGTCCTCTCGGTGGCAGTACTTTCACTCTGGCTATTCCGAAATAAGCTGATAGGTCTTTGAAGTCTGTGTATATCCTGGTAGGGTGTCCAACTGGGTATTTAGCGTATTTGTTCTGGAATGAGTATTACATCATTATATGAGTAATGAATACATTTTTTTTTTGGAGTAATGATTCCATTTTTTTTTTAATTAATTAAAAAAATTGTTTTTTTTTTTTCAATAGTTATGTATGTAACCGACTGAGTCACTTACCTGGTATGGGTATAAGCTCGTATAATCTTTATATAGTATCCTCTCCTGATTCTGGACGTTGTGCATTAATTTTACAGCATTAGTCCTACCTAAAGGAATAATTAATACATTAAATAAATATAATCGATTAAGAAAATCGTATGAGTAAATTTTTATGTAGGATGTCAATTTTTTTTAGATAATATGAGTGATGTAACGTACCTCCGTAAAATGCATCTCTAGCTTGAAGCGGCGGCATAGTATCTGATTTTGCTATGAAGTCTTTTATACGTGGCAAAGATGTCTTGACTGAATCCCATTCATGTCCCCAAATTGTAACTAACTTAAAACCGGATGCTCTAATGAATATTTCTTTTTTCATCGTCATCATGTATAAGTCGTGCATAGTAAGTTTAGTCAATGGGTGCTTTTGTTGATGTCTTTGCTTGTCGTAGCAGATTTTGCAGCCGTGATATACGCAACCTTTTAATTAGAAAATAATAGCAATTATTATACATTGGGATTCGAATAATGGTTGAAAATATATTTGTCACAGACGTATTTAGAAGGCATATTTTTTCTATATTTTTACAATCAGTATAAATAACGTTTACTCACCATTAAATTCGAAACAAGTGTTGGTTTCTGCGCAGAAGCCATCAACCTTCATTCTCGAGCCACGTAGTTTCATTTCTCCACCATTTCTGGCGTGTTGAATACGTATACCTCTTTGTTGAGCTTCATAATCTAACCAATGTATTGAGGCTAAGGAATGATTTTCTAGAGGCGTAGTCTTCACTTTAGCTAATGGCGAGCTGATGAATCTCTCGTCGGTGATGGTATAATTATCTAGAGGGCGCCACTCGTCATCTATTAAAATTTTAATCTCATCATTCATTTTGGTCATTTTTATATCTCTTAACTCTGTACCATCCTCATCCGTCAGATTAACCTCGTACGTTTCTTCCAGGAATAGAGTTTTATAAGCCGCCATACATGCACCCGATATGGTGGTATATTGAAATGGGTCAACCTTATTCTCTGTGACGTCCAAAAACATTTTCCGAAATGACAAACAAGATCTTCTTAATATATCTACGTCACTTTGACAATAAGCCATTAATTCCTCTCGGAGATTGAACACACATTCTGTTTTGCTGTCTAACCATCTCAAAAATGTATTCCTGTTATCCGTAGACATGGTGTCTGCACCGTATTTGGATGCGTCCGGATAAACACCGATATATGCCTGGTTCTCTGTATTGAAGTAATGCGGGAAATAACCTGAAGGGGGAGAAATATATTAAAGTTTAAATTTTATATAGTAATACAAATCAACCCCCTGATGCATTTAGACGGCTGAACTGTTTATGACTGATGTGACAATATTTAGGTCTATGGAGGTTGTACACACACACATTTAGTTAAAAGTATTCTTACCTTTTTTGAGCTCCTCCAATCCGAAACATTTAGGTAGTTTTCTTAGAGCCATATTTAAAAAGTTCAAGGAATCAATGAGTCGTATGTTGTGTTTGGCTGTTAGCAACATAATCTTGGAACCACTGTATATAAGGTTGGTCGGATGTGTTCCTCTATCAATTAGAAAGTCCAACAGGAACACAGCGTCATATGCTTTTGAATTATGAGCGATAACTGTAAAAAATTTATGTGCTTTATTAAATAACCATTCGCCGAATTCTTGTAAGGTAGTGGGACCTCGAGCCGTAAAACATCTTTTACCACAACAGTCACACGGTGCCGAAACGAAATCACCGTCAGGACCTATTTTACCACAGTCGTTACATTGAGATAGTTCATTAACTGGTTCATCTTGGCACAAATCACAAGCAGTCTGGGCCACCACTAAATTAGGTATGTGTCGATTCAAACCACAGTAAGGCATTTTGCAAGCCAAGCATCTGAAAATAAACAAACAGTTTCGCTTTAATATATATTGATTACCACATAGAGGTATACTTCTTTGATTTATCAGGTATATACTGCTTCGATTTAGGTATAAAAACCAATAAATCAGGATAACACTGTATAACCCACTAGTTTTATAACGCCTACAACTCCTGACAGCCGGTGAATAATTGGCTGTGTGCATTAAGTCCGTCTCTGCTAGACTGCATGCGGTTCTGGGGAGGTGAGATGTACTTTGTTGAATTATTGGATGTTATTTGTGTATTAACAACGTCTATGATAGAATGCATGCGGTTGTGGGTGAATTATTGGCTGCGTTGTGTGGAGACGTCTTATACCTTCGTAAGGCGTATGTTTGCTATGCATGAATATAATTTCGATGAGTGGGAGATTTATCAAACAGAGGAACGGTGTTTTTAATTTGTTAACGGCCGTGGTACACATTAGTGCGATTTATAGAAACTTACCGCAAACAAGTGGTACAGGTGTCCCCATTAACACAGATGGCACAAGGACTGGACTGGTAATCGTCGCATTTGTATGGTGTACATTGCGTGGCCTCGAAATCATAGAAAATAAACTTCGCTCCTTTTTTGGATTTTTTAGGCGGTCTGATGAAACAATCATGGTCTCCGGTCTGATATACATTGCATGAGTTACATTTGTATTCGTAACATACGTGTTCAGACACACTGCGTTCACTGAGCTTGATAATTTTAAAACACTTGATACATTTCTGGTATTGTTCACATTGCGGCTTTTTCCCGCTTTTATGACGCACGAAACAGTCCATAGATCTACACGTGACGTGACATTGGCGACATGACATTTTATGTTCTACAACACATTTTTGTGTTTTACACGTTAGGCAATAGCTTTCACAGTGATGCAATTCTTTGTTTTGAAATGGTTTCAAGCATAATTCACAAAAATATGATGTTGAATAAAATCCAGTAATACTGACGATAGAATCAAAATGTTGATCGTGGTAATATAAGAACACATTGTCCACTCCCTTTGATCCGGACCTGATAATTTTATTTCCTGCGTCAGAACCTATTATAACAACATTGACATCGAAGTAATCCTCGAAGAAATGTAACTGTTGGAAGTTTCCTTTCTCGTTTATTGGAAGATTTAAAGTTTCCAATAGTCTAATGGCCGCATTCTTTTGTTCCATTCTTTTAGAGCGGGTCAAATTCTTGTAATAACATTTGGATACTTTATGGTATTTCATAAAAATGTCCAAATTAGACAACTTGGTTTCTTTCAAAACAGTCCATTCTTCATTGGTTACTATACATTTTTTAGCCACAGCGACCACGATGGCACGGGCTAAACACAGTTCATCATCATTTCTTATAGTGACTATACTTTTTTTAGTAAACACTGACTTCGGTCCTTCCAGAGCGACGTATTTTCCTCCATTAGGTGTAATTACGGATCCTATGCTAATATTAAATGTATTATCCAGTTTAATATTTTCGTGCGAATTTAAAACTAATGCAATATGATCCATTATGACTTGAGGGGTCAAAGAAGACCACTTCCGAAGACCGGAAGTAATAGGACGGTCTAAATCGATAGTACTGAGTGTGAATCGTCCGTAATCTTCGTCCCGGTGTGGTATTAAGTTCAATACATAATCGAACATGTCGTGTAGAATATCCTGTAGTGATAATAATGTCTGTCCGTGTAACTGATTTTTGAATTTGATTTCATATATATTCTCATATGCAGCATGGTTAAGAAAAGATTTGGAGGTGATTTTGGAAATGTGAAAGTGTGGATGATTCAAGTCAGGCTCAGCATCGATATTAGTTGCGGAAGAGTTAAAAGAATCGTCTGACACTTCGGTCGGTTGAGTTTCCGGTCGTTGTGTTTCACTCGAAGGCGCTTCAAAAGGTTGAGTTTCCGATCGTTGTACCATCTCTGACACGTCGAATGGTTGAGTTTCACTCAATGAAGTATCGGTGGGTTGAGTTTCCGATCGTTGTACCGTCTCTGACACGTCGAATGGTTGAGTTTCACTCAATGAAGTATCGGTGGGTTGAGTTTCCGATCGTTGTACCGTGTCTGGAACGTCGAATGGTTGAGTTTCACTCAATGAAGTCACGGTGGGTTGAGTTTCCGATCGTTGTACCGTCTCTGGCACGTCGAAGGGTTGAGTTTCCGATAGTTGTATCGTGTTGGATGGTTGAATTGATACATTTTGAGCCGTTGTTTGTTCAGGAGGTACCGTGTTGGCTGGTTGAATTGATACATTTTGAGCCGTGGTTTGTTGAGGAGGTACCGTGTTGGCTGGTTGAATTGATACATTTTGAGCAGTGGTTTGTTGAGGAGGTACCGTGCTGGCTGGTTGAAATATATAACTCTGTTGGTACTGAATAGGTTGCTGTTGAAAGTTGAATGGTACCGAGTTTGTGTACTGTATAGGTTGCTGTATAGGTTGTTGAGTAGGTTGAAATTGAGGGTTGAATGGTGTATACACGGGTGTGAACTGTATTTGCTGTTGGGTCGTTTGAAATTGAGGGTTGACTGGTACAGCGGGTGCGTATTGTATAGGTTGCTGGAACGGTTGAAATTGATGGTTGACTGGTACAGATGGTGCATACTGTATAGGATGCTGGAACGGTTGATTCTGAATGGCTGTATAACCGGTTGATGGTTGATGTTGGTTAGCTTCCAGTAACAGTAGTTGATTATATATTTCCACGTTTATATGGTGCCCAGTAGCTACAGCATTCAAAGCATAATTTTTGGCTGTTATACCCTGTCCATGCAAATATAAAGCTGATCCTTGAGAAGCCATCTGTAGGATAAGATAAACTGGTATAAGAAAACCTTTAAAGCTTTATATATATACATGACGCTAAAAATATAAACAGTTGTGATTGGTCTAAATTACACGTAATCTCGTGATGTTTAGAAAATGTTTATTTAGGAAACGTGTTGGGACATGTTATAAACTTATTAATGAAACGTGTTGGGGGCATGTTATAAACTTAGAATTGAAACGTGTTGGGACATGTAATATCTAAAATTAGAAATGAAACGTGTTGGGGCACGTTATATTATGCCTTTTGATTGGTTGAAAATTATTATAAAAGCGAGTTCATTACACAATATATTTATTACTGCAGAAACCTTAACCATGGAAGGTAAAATTTACAGCCATCAATTGGGGAGTGGAATTTTCGTAAACGTCAGCGAATTTAAAGGCGAAATGCGTGTTGATATACGCTGTTGGAAAGAAGGCATATATCCTGGACTTAAAGGAATGTGTATGGACAAGAATCGCTGGTATAACTTTTGTTCATTCATCGATGACATAAAAGACGCTATAACAGAGGGGAAATGTGCTGAATTCCATATTGGAAATAAAACATTTTTATCCTATAGTCAAGATTTTAATCTGGTCCACATTAGAGACTATTATAAGACGTTGGAAGATGTGATGAAACCATCGAAACGTGGAATTTGTTTGACTGTTCAAGAGTTCAATATTTTATGTGAACTAAAGAGTGACATTTGTGACGCACTACCCGGCTGGAATGAGTTCACCCCTTGCTCGTTCAGCCATGACAACCAACAATCATATATATTATGTGCTACGTGTTCCCCCTGATGGAATTTTGATTAAATAATCATTCAAATACTTGTGTTTGTTATTATACTCAAGGGGTTAACATACGGGGGTTCTACAATAAGGTCGAATGAATTACACATTAGAATGGTTATTATATAGGTCGGAATACGGTGCACATATTGTACACCTGTTTTTTATTGGTATATATACTCCCCTTTGTCTATAACCGACACGCTGCGATTCATTAATAATTGATAATGTGAGACTTCCGTTAAATAAGAAGGCCTCGCATTTTAGTGCTAATAATTATATGTCTCCGAATGAATTGAGCACATTTTTCGTCATTTAGCTAAACATACTCTACATACGGCGCTTAATTTATTGGAGCCCGGGTGGAACTCGCATTAAAATACATTTTAGCGCGAATAAATTTCGGCGGCAATTTTGGGGTATAAAACAAAACACTTGGCACACGACTTCACAATTATAAAAAAAAATCATGAACACTAGTACTCCTACAGATACTAAATCCAATGATAGTGATATGGAAGTTGTGTCCCCCATAGGGGTCACCGATGAAGACAGCGACCCCGACTTGGGGTTGGATTTTGGCGAGGTGGTGGATGAGGATGAATGGAATTTGGATTTTGATGAGGTGGTGGAGGCTATTTCCCCAGAGAGAGGGATTATGGACGTGGAGTTGGCGGTTACCCCGCCAAGACGTGGGGCCGATAATGTAAGTATAACAACTTTTTTTTATTTTATGTGACTGACTATGGGATATTAACATAGAAACATACATGTTGGTATAATTTGTATATATTTTATTTAGAATGCAAGATGAGGTGTTATTTGTTTTGGTAAGAATGCGAAATGAGGTGATGTGTTTTCTTTAATGAATTATTATAAGAGTGGATGTGTTAAAATCACATGGTTGAACATTTACAGGCCATAAAGAATGTCAATGAACGATTATTTGTATGTGTTTTATTTATAATGCAAGATGTGGTGTTATTTGTTTTGGTAAGAACGCGAAATGAGGTGTTGTGTTTTCTTTAATGAATTATTATAAGAATGGATGTGTTAAAATGACATGGTTGAACATTTACAGGAAATAAAGAATGTCAATATTTTTGACTGTGTGTTTACATATGGTATTTTTATTCAACAGATACCTAGACAATTATGGCCCGTGAGGACGAGGCGTGAACATAGAAGGGCGGAGGAGGACCCTGATTGTGTAAGTATTATTATACTTATGGGTAATTTATTTAATTTAATGAATGGTTTAATAAGGTGAATAGTGCATTTTGAGGGGACCCTGTGTTTATTAATAGAAGATTAAAGTCCCAAATAAATGATTAATGGAATTTAACTGTTTTGATAGCCTATAATTTTTAAGGATTTAGGCGGACAAATTTAGCTTGTAACTATTGATGGGAAATATGTTAATAAGTGAAAATAGGTTATGACTTGTTTGTATAATAGAATGCACTGCCGCTGTATGTTTAATTACGCATTACATGCCATCGATATAGGGTTAATTGTGGATGAGAAGAGAAAGTGTGTTTAAAAACTCATATAAACATCGTATATATAAGAGAATGTGCTGACACAGAAGAGTTATAGGTAATTTGTAATGATTTAGTGAAGGCTTATTGCCATTCAAAGGAAAGTTGGATTGAAAAGGGTTTATGACTTCTTATAACCTATGTATTTTAACACTTTTTAATGTATGCTACTTCTTCATTACAGTCATTATCTGATGAAACGATAGAGTGGCTGTTGGAGCCTTGGAGTCCGCGGGAAAGAGAGCGGCGCGGTCTCTCTAAGAGCCCGGAAAGATGCCCACCACCTCAGAAGAAGAAAAGGAAGGAATGAACATTTTAACATGATTAAATGATATGGATTTATATAGTTTTACTGGATTGTGAAATTCCCCTATGGGTAATGTATTTAAAAGTGAGCAAATGTGACGTATAAAATTGTGCTGTTCATAATTAGTTGTATACACGTTATATAGAAATAATGAGATTTGGTCGTTCACGAATTTAGAAAGAGCCTATATATTTCCAGGTTCGTGATGCGTTAATTGTATGGATTTAAAGAGTGTTATTAAATGTTTTAAAGAGCCTATTCCAGGCTCTAGATGCGTTAATTAAATGATTTAGAAATATGCTTTATATGTCATTAAAGAGCGTTATTGAATGTTTTAAAGAGCCTATATATTTCCATGCTCGTGATGCATTAATTATGATTTAGAAATATGCTTTATATGGCTTTAAATAGCGTTATTAAATGTTTTAAAGAGCCTATATCTTTCCAGGCTCGTGGTGCATTAATTATGATTTAAATGGATTTAAAGAGCGTTATTAAATGTTGTATGCAATAATGAACTATACAATGTTATACGTTACATTTATTCAATTTTTAAATATAAAGTTATAAACTTACCTGATGAGAGATGAAGAAATCCTTTCCTGAATTGAATTAATTCTTGAAACGTACAACTCATAAAATAAGTGCGAGTGCAGTGTTATGAAGATTGCGATGGTTTTATAAGATATATCTTTATTCTAGAACGTACTAGTGAACTTTGAAACGCCCACACTAATTTGATGTTATTCTGGAACATTTTTATTGTTCTGGAACAATCTGGAACATTTTTTTTTCTCGAACATTCTAGATTGTTTTAATTTGTCGGCTTTTTTATAACCTTTTAGAAAGACAATTTCTTACCCAATATGTGCAAATGATATGTGGCCCATGGTTGAATGAATTACACATTAGATAGGCTATTATCTACGGTTACCCCGAATGTGTTTGAACGCTTAAATTACCAGATAAATTCATGGTGAAAACACACTTAGTGCATCGCGTTCTTAGTGCACATGTGGCATCGTTTAAACCATTATAGAATATGATGCTCTGTTATTGTTAGAAAGCGTGCCTCGTGGAATGTGTTTTCTACCAGGTACATAACAGTTAATAAATCTGTGAGATCAATAATGTATTTATTAAAGGTAAAAAAAGTTAAAGGGGCCGAAGTGTTTTAAGGAGATTTGATAAATGATTTTAAATGCCTAAATTCTATGCGTGGAGAACGGTAAATAGATAGATGCTATGATACCCAATGTGTGTACCGTGTGAAATTAACATTATATATATATTCTTTATTTCCTACATTCATTATGGATTTTACTAGAAAAAAAAATGTTCTAGAATTTTCCAGAAAAAAAAATGTTCCAGAAATTAAGTGGGAAGGAAGGAGGAGCGATATATAATAATTAATAAGGGGGCGTTGCCATACTATGGGGCCATAGACATATACACATACAAAGCATAGGAAAGGGGGCGTTGCCATACTATGGAGCCATAGACCTATAGGAAAAGGGGTCCCATACCATCTGACCCCACAGTCACAAGCATGCTGCTGCTCTCAAGTATGTCGTCAAGGCATACTTCCCAAACAATGGTTTCATTCTGCAAAAAAAAAGAATATAAATTCATTACACGTTTTGTGGTACAAGTTCCTCGTTTTTTAGAGGTTTTCCAATTTCCTTCAAAATATTTTCATAGTATACCTGCATATCAACTGATAAATGTGTCTAAATATCACTCAGACTTCCTATGAAAATATTGTAAACACAATCATAAGCCAGTTACGTTTGATGTCTTAAAGAAAACGTTGTATAACACAATAAACAACATATCCAGACATTTCAAAATTCTTACAGTGTTTCCTGAAGCACGTCTCTACGTGACTTCCAAATATGGTTATGATCTTAATATGTCTTGAAATAATGTGAACTTTCCAAACCACACTGGGAAAATTGAAAATTTTACATGCGCGCGTAGACTTTGTATAACTGAATCTACATAACACCCAGACATTTGAAAATTCTTAAGAGTGTTTCCTAAAACACGCCGCTACGTGACTTCCAAATATGGTTATAATCTTAATACGTCTTGAAATAATGTGAACTTTTGAAAATCACACGGGGGGGAAAAGTTAATTTTTAAAACTCAACGTTGTCCATGCACGAATCGCACGGCTCTTCCGTGTCTGTACAGTCTGATGCCTCAACGGGCCATAGCATTCTTCTCACCTGTAACAATGAAAAAACAAAGTGTCAAAATTTGCATTTTAATACACATTATAGCTAGGCATGGTTCAAAGCAAAATTTTAGGATTAAGGTGTACAGTGTGCTGTGGACGAAATATTTTCTAAAATAAAACAATTTGACATTGTTATAGTACCAAGCATTATTTTGTTAAATAGATGTCAATAAATATAGAAAAATAAATATTCACAATGTAATAATGACGAAAAAATGTCAAAACTTTCATTTTAATACACATTATAGTTAGGAGTGGTTCAAAGCAAAATTTTAGGCTTAAGATGTACAGTGGTTTGGAGGAAATGAGGTATACATTGGGCTAGAGGAAATATTTTCTAAAATAGAACAATTTGACATTGTTTTAGTACCACGAATTATATTGTTAAATAGAATAATAGTACTTACATCAGTAAATTCCACGTCACGCACAGGTGTATCCGTGAAAGCGCTAACCGAAGAACAATTACTTGTTAGTTGCCTGCCGCCAAAAGCCGCCTTTTGGCGGCAGGCTCGACCGGTGTATCCATTATTATTATCGGTGAATCGACTGTCCCAGACATGCTTATATCCATGTGATAGAATATGCTTGTTCAAAAAAGAAAGCTTCAGCTTATGTACGCACGCTCGATGGGGGCGGTGCCAGCCATTTTTTATGTTTACCCATACCATAGTATGGTAAACATAGTGTCGTTGCCCAGATTGACCACTCGTCGTTGGTCCGTCTGTCTGTCCGTCTGTCCGTCTGCCTGTCCGTAGACACTTTACGAGTAATGCGATAACTCAAACATTTTTTATCCGATCGAAACCAAATTTTGTATATGGGTTCTCAGCCCAAAATACAGATCGAGTTCAAATTTGGGTTTTATCCGAGATTTTGTTACAGAGTTATGGCCCTTTTTCAACTTAGAATTCTTATGGTAGCGGTAATATAAACGAAATATAATGTAAGAATTCAGTCCTATGGTTGCAATAATATAAACGAAAATAATGTAAGAATTCAGTCCTATGGTACCTGTAAAAGACGAAATATAATGTGAGAATTCAGTCCTATGGTATCAGTAATATAAACAAAATATAATATAAGAATTCAGTCTTATTGTATCAGTAATATAAACGAAATATAACTTAAGTATTCAGTCCTAAGGTACTAGTAAAATAAACGAAATGTAATGTAAGAATTCAGTCTTACTTTACCAGTAATATAAACGAAAAATACTGTAAGAATTCAGTCCTATGGTACCAGTAATCTAAACGAAACATAATCTAAGAATTCAGTCCTATGGTACCAGTAAAATAAAGAAATATAATGTAAGAATTCAGCCCTATGGTAGCCTACCAGTAATATAAACGAAATATAATATAATAATTCAGTCTTATGGTATCAGTAATATAAACGAAATATAACTTAAGAATTCAGTCCTAAGGTACTAGTAAAATAAATGAAATATAATGTAAGAATTCAGTCTTCTTGTACCAGGAATAAAAACGAAATATACTGTAAAAAATCAGCCCTATGGTACCAGTAATCTAAACGAAACATAATGTAAGAATTCAGTCATATGGTGCCAGTAATCTAAAAGAAATATAATGTAAGAATTCAGTCCTATGGTACCAGTAATATTAACGAAATATAATGTAAGAAATCAGTCCTATGGTACCAGTAATATAAACGAAATATAATGTAAGAATTCAGTCATATGGTGCCAGTAATATAAACGAAATATAATACAAGAATATAGTCATATGGTACCAGTAATCTAAACGAAACATAATCTGAGAATTCAGTCCTATGGTACCAGTAATATAAATACACACAGAACAGCTGCATCGAACATGTTTTTCTTACGTTCAGATCGGTATGAAATTCGCTGAGTACGTTTATAATAATCGAACCAATCTGTTTCTCACCATAGTATCACCCAATAGACGTATCCATTCTGTAGAACCACATTTTGAAATGTTATCGGTTTAAATTTTTAGGAACAAAGGAAATCGGTATTTCTTGATCTTGTGAGCTGTAACGGAGTGTTTTGTGTATACTGACATTGGGAACAAAGTAGACCTTCCTTTGTCGATCTGAAAGCCGTGTCCATTATCTTCTTTGACGCCTCACTATCCGTGGGAAATCTTAAAACCCGATCGCCCACTCGATTGTGATGAAGCCCACCCAGACTGCTGTCCAGGGACATGCAAGCACATACGAGAATCCACATAGAAGATAGCACGTATCAGCGGGATGTGTGTGAGAAATCATCCGCTGACAAATGTAGCCCGTATCAGTGCGATGTGTGTGAAAAATCATTCATCGAGTGTCCGTATAAGTGCGATATATGTGAGAAATCATTCACCCAGACAATTGACCTAATGAAACATACGAGAGTCCATTCTGGAAAACGTCCATATCAATGCGATATATGTGAGAAATAATTCACACAGACGAGTGACCTAATGAAACATACGAGAGTCCATTCTGGAAAACATCCATATCAATGCGATATATGTGAGAAATAATTCACCAGGCCGAGTAGCATAATGAAACATAAGAGAGTCCATTCTGGAGATCGTTCGTATCAGTGCGATATATGTGAGAAATCATTCACACAGACGAGTAGCCTAATGAGACACAAGAGAGTCCATTCCGGAGAGCGTCCATATCAGTGCGATATATGTGAGAAATCATACAGCGAGATGAGTAACCTCATTAAACATCAGAGAGTCCATTTTGGAGAGCGTCCGTATCAATGTGATATATGTGAGAAATCATTCACCCGGAATAGTAGCATAATGAGCCACAAGAGAGTCCATTCTGGGGATCGTCCGTATCAGTGCGATATATGTGAGAAATCATTCACCCGGACGAGTGACCTAACGGCACATAAGAGAGTCCATTCTGGGGAGCGTCCGTATCAATGCGATATGTGTGAGAAATCATTCACCCGGACGAGTGACCTAACGGCACATAAGAGAGTCCATTCTGGGGAGCGTCCGTATCAATGCGATATGTGTGAGAAATCATTCACCCGGACGAGTGACCTAGCGGCACATAAGAGAGTCCATTCTGGGGAGCGTCCGTATCAATGCGATATGTGTGAGAAATCATTCACCCGGACGAGTGACCTAACGGCACATAAGAGAGTCCATTCTGGGGAGCGTCCGTATCAGTGCGATATATGTGAGAAATCATTCACCCAGACGAGTAGCCTTATGAGACATAAGAGAGTCCATTCTGGAGATCTACCGTATCAATGCGATATGTGTGAGAAATCATTCACCCGGACGAGTGACCTAACGGCACATAAGAGAGTCCATTCTGGGGAGCGTCCGTATCAGTGCGATATATGTGATAAATCATTCACGCAGAAGAGTAACCTAACGGCACATAAGAGAATCCATTCTGGACATCGTCCGTATCAGTGCGATATATGTGAGAAATCATTCGTCAAGAGAAGTGATATGATAACACATACGAGAGTCCACACCGGTGATCGTCCGTATCAGTGCGATAGATGTGAGAAATCATTCACCCGGACGAGTAGCCTAACGACACATAAGAGAGTCCATTCTGGGGATCGTCCGTATCAGTGCGATATATGTGAGAAATCATTCACGCAGAATAACCTAAGGAGACATAAGAGAGTCCATTATGGAGATCGTCCGTATTAGTGCGATATATTTGAGAAATCATTCACCCAGATGAGTGGCCTAATGAGACATACGAGAGTCCATTCTGGGAATCGCCCATATGAGTGCGATATGTGTGAGAAATAATATGCATAGTGAGGTGATCTGATAAAACATAAAATATTCTACACAGGAGATCGTCCGTATCAGTCCGTTCTGGAGATCGACCGTAGCAGTGCGATATATGTGAGAAATCATTTACCCAGATGAGTGGCCTAATGAGCCACAAGAGAGTCCATTCTGGAGATCGACCGTATCAGTGCGATATATGTGAGAAATCATTTACCCAAATGAGTGGCCTAATGAGCCACAAGAGAGTCCATTCTGGAGATCGACCGTATCAGTGCGATATATGTGAGAAATCATTCACCCAGATGAGTAGCCTAATGAAACATAAGAGAGTCTATTCTGGAGATCTTCCGTATCAATGCGATATGTGTGAGAAATCATTCACCCGGACGAGTGACTTAACGGCACATAAGAGAGTACATTCTAGAGATCGTCCGTGTCAATGCGATATATGTGAGAAGTCATTCGTCAACAGTGATATGATAACACATACGAGAGTCCATACAGGCAATCGCCCATATCAGTGCGATGTGTGTGAGAAGTCATTCGCTGTGAGCAGTAACCTAAAGAAACATAAGAGAATCCACACCGGCGATCGCCCTTATCAGTGCGACATATGTCAGAAATCTTTCACACAGAAGAGTAGACTGATGAAACATAACAGTGTTGATTCTGGATACCGTCCGTATCAATGCGATATATGTGAGAAATCATTCACCCAGCTGAATCACCTAATCAAGCATAAGAGAGTCCATTCTGGAGAGCGTCTGTGTCAGTGCGATATATGTGTGAAATCACTCAACTGGACGAGTAGCCTAATGAGACTCAAGAGAGTCAATTCTGGGGATCGCCCGTATCAATGCGATGTGTGTGAGAAATAATTTGCCAAGTAAGGTGATCTGATAAAACATAAAATATTCTACACAGGAGATCGTCCGTATCAGTGCGATATGTGAGAGAAATAACCAACCGTGAGATACTCTGATAAAACGAACGAATCCACTAGTTCAGTCGCTAGGAACAAGAAATGGATTTGAGCAAATGTCGACATAGAACATTTCCACTTATTATTGCCTCTTTTAAAGCGCGACAGTGCGGTCACTGCTAAGATTGTTGTAAACTAAGAAAGTTTTGATTTTTTTTTCAAATAGCTTTCCCACCAATGTTTTAACACAATACAATAAAGACAAGCAAATGGAAATTCAAGAATAATATATTGCATTTGTAAAGTAAAGCGCCTTTCCCACGAGGCCCAAAGCGCTCAATGTATTACAATTATTACCCTGATGTAGGTATAGGTAGGGGTAGGTATAGCCGGGAGTATGCCAGGATACCATATGGCTAGCATACTGACAAGATATTTCACTACTCATTATCAGGTACCCTTATAACACATGGGTGGTGCAAAGCAGACAAAGTACGAGCGACCTTGCTCAAGGGACACAACTTGGCGTGAGATTCAAACAGTGTACAATCCAACAATTGCACATCGCTCAAAGCGGCCAAGCCACTGTTGTATGGAAATCACAATAGACCACTATAGGCCAGGCAAATATGGACATAGGTGTCGCCTGGAGAGGGAATTTATGAGACCTACATTTTTGGTTAGCGTAAATACTAAACTTTCGGAAATCGTATGTTGGATTTGTCAGATAGGCGGACTTTTTTCTCACCGCGTGGTTTTCTTGAGGCACCCGATGAAAAAATCGGTCATTTTGTAAATAAAGCCAACATTTTTGACAGAGCATTTTCACACATTTTGAGAAGAAATATTCGTCCAATTTTGATACCTGATGGTGGGGCGATAACCAGAGTAGAGCAAAACATGTAACCATTGAATCTCGGAATTGCTGTCATGACGTCATGTGACGTCAAATAATATTTTGGGTGAGACAAATATGACGATTCACGCACAGTGTTGACTTTCGTTTCTTTTAAATCATAAAGTAAGACGGGTATGCCACATTGTTTTATAACATGGGAAACTACTGCCAATTGGCTATATTTTGATATATAACTTATCGCTGCAGGCCGAATTATTTTTTATCAGAAGCAGAAAAATCAACCCTCCCCCCTAAAGTTAAGATGCGCCATGCTGTGGTATAAGGCACACATAACTCACGGTTACATGTCAACGGGCTTAATCAACACAACGGCCGTTGAAAGTCTGCTAAAGAATGTAATAATAAATAAGTTTCTGTCTACAAACTCGAACATTAGCGTAGAAATAATATATAATGTACCCCAGACCCGAAATTTTAATAAATTTTAGAATTTTTCATAAAAAATGATATAAAACGCGTTTTTTTTATTTTCTGGAAGCGATAAAAAATAAATAATTAGTAAGGGTGGAGATAATTGGTGTATACGGCAATTTCATTCCGCCTTGGGTTAAAAAATGACATACTAACCCAAAATGGCTGCCAATATGGCAGCCGCAATATAGGTGGAAATTGTGAAATAAATAAGAACGCACAGTTACTTGCTTAAATGGTTTACCTAACAAAGTGGCCGTTGATGAACTGCTAAACTATAGTTTAAGGTATATATTTCGATCTACAAACTCGAACAATAAAGTGAAAATATTACACAGTGCACCTCCTGGCACACAATTTTGATAAAATTTAGGCATTTTTCTCCAAAAATAACCTAAAGCCATTTTTGTCATCTTCTCGGAAGCCATAAAGCGCGGAATGTATCGTGGCGGAGATGTTTGGTGTGTACGATAATTCAATGTCGTTTTTTGGATTACAAAATGGCTTACTAACCCCAAGATGGCTGCCAATATGGTGGTCAGAATAAATGGTGAAATATGTCATGTTTCACTTTTATCGCCGTCATTGCCGCCATCCTATGTCTCACACAACCCAATGTATTATATTCATGTTACTCCGGGACATTATGATGCGCAATTCTATTTAAAATTGCTACCTGAATGGTGCCCATTATTGACGAGTCTTGCATTCATGAGCATTCGTGCTCAAGTAATCCGTGTCCCTTGAAATAGGTGGCAATTTGAGCGAGGTATTTACAGATGAACAGGATTGTTTAAAACGAAGAACCGAGTAAAAGTAATACATTGAATGCCCGATTGTTATTTATGCCAGTCACCTTTGACATAATCAATATGAAATTACTTAAACCCGACAATAGAAGGTCAATCTTTCTCAATGAATATTATTCCCAGTGCTACCAGATATGATGGTACATATGAGGTGAATATGTCGTGGATACTATTATCGAAGTCTGGGCTAGACGGGGTTGATGCGGGTTAACACTCCGACTTGATTGGCGAAAATTAGGACCGATTTTAAAGCTAGATGTGAGATAAGGAACATATCATGGTGCCATCCGATAAATACATGACCACTTCGATAAGAAATGATAATTTGTTCACACTCACTGAAGCAACCACATTTGAAGCAATGATTTTGATTCTGAGTCAGTGCCTCCATTAATCTGTTATATATACAATGCACAATTGCTATACAATAGCGTCGACCCAATGACGGTTTTACCCATTTGTACATCAAACACTAACACAATATAATATCAGGATATGCATTATACACTGGGCAACTCATGTCGCGCATAATGTGTTAACTATAGATACATTTGTATTTAACTGTAACACATCTGGCGTTAGATATGACGTGTTGGTGGAATTTTTATGCTTTAATCATGAACGGCCATTGAAATTGAAATTGTCGTCCTTTTCATTTTGGTGTCATAATGAGCTAAGACTTACACTGGGATCCCAAAAGGTCCTAAATGTATCAGTCTACATGATAAAACTCCATGCCAATACTCCGATCTATATGCTGTTTTCTGAATGTACAGCCTTCCAGAAGTAATCCTATCTACTCATCAGCATAGAAAGATATGGGTAATATGACTGTTCATCTAGCATGGGATAACTGTCCGTATTTGGGGTACCTCGTCTTACAAGCAATTGTCCAGCCACTTCTGGAATTCACGAGTGCACATGGGGTGACACGAGACTCCAGTACCATACTATACAAAGTAGCATACAATCGAAATATATAGGGACATAGTTTGACAGTTTTATGTGATTTACCACATCGCTGGTATTTTCGTTGTTGGAAATGTCCCTTAGAGCCTTGACACTGCTTTGCAACTTATCTACTGCTAGTACAAGCAAATACCTCCCACCCGCTGAGCAGCTGACAAACTACAAAAGAAAATCAACCAGGTTACCATCTCATTGTGTGCGAAATATGTGTCATGGAAAATAATCCGGTAAATGTTAGAATATAAAATTCAACGAGTCTATTGCGTGATGATGAAACTGAACGAACCTGTATGGTGTGACGGTTTGATAATTTGCTGAATATGTCCTCTTGCGGACTGGGCAGCAAATGCTATTGGTCAATGGGATCCATTTATACTTACTTTTAGAACGGTATACATGAGACCCAATGTATCAGTAGCTCCGTTCCTGTAACCACGCCTCGTTGATAGAGGGTAACTAACGATTCGTATCAACATGAGTTATTTGATGAGATATGTATCCGAATTGGTTAATTGGTTAATTCTGTTATTCGCGGTCGCATTTTGTTACAAATAGCCATAGAGAGTGCCAAGTATACTTAAATATCGTGTTAGATTTAATATAACATACACAATTCCCTTATTCTTCTTGCAAAGATAGTCAGGCAGCCATCTGCCTTAAATCAATCATGTTTATGGTGAAATAATTTGCACGACATGCCACCGATTTCGAAGAACAAATCTCACTTGAGCGCGAATGAATGCAAAATGTGTCGATCCTCTCACTCGAGGCTACCAATCTGGTTGTCATTGCAATAGAACTGACCAATGTTACGTCCTAGTATTGCAAAATTATATGAATATAATAGGACTATTGGTTTTATAAGACATTTCATTGCGATGTTGGTGTTAATTGCGGAATGACATATTTTACAATTTCCATCCATATACCGGCCACCGTAATGGCAGCCATCTGGGGTTAATATGTCACGTAGTAACCGCCAACGGCATGAAATTATCGTACATACAAATTATATCCACCCACGCTGCATTATTGTCTTTATGCATTTCGAGAAGCTGACAAAAATAGGTTTTCGATAAGTTTTGTACTAAACTAATTAAATATTTAATTAAAAATTGGGGCCAGGATGTGCTTTGTGTACCGGTTTCTCTTAATTGTCTAGTCGATGGATCGGGATATATATATTACATAAAACTTTAGCAGTTTATCAACGGCCGTTGTGTTAGTTAAGTCATTTTGCAAGTAATCGTGCGTTCTAACAAATTTCACAATTCCCACCTATATACCGGCCACCATCTTTGGCAGCCATCTTTGGTTATTATGCCAGTTTTTAAACCAAGACGGAACGAAATTACCGTATACACTAATTATCTCCACCCTTAATACATTATTTTCATTTTTGCCTCCCGGAAGAAGACAAAATGCATTTCAGATTATCTTTTTGGGGGAAAAATCTAAAAAAATTTAAAAAAATTGAGTCAGGAGGTACATTATGTAATATTGTTACTGTAATGCTCGACTGTGTCGATCTACACATAAATATTAGACAATACAACAGTCCATCAACGGCCGTTGTGTTAATATCGCAATTTGGCACATAATCGTGCGTTCTGTGTGCCTTACACCACAGCCTGACGCCTCTCATCTTTAGGGGGAGGGTTGATTTTTCTGCCTTTGATAAAAAATAATTCGACCTTCAGCGATAAGTGATATATTAGAACGTAGCTAATTGGCAGTAGTTTCCCATGGTATAAAATAATTGGGCATAACTATCTTACTTCTGATTTTATAAGAAACGAAAGACAACGCTTTGCGTGAATCGTCATATTCTCCTCACCCTAAAAACTATTTGATGTCACATGACGTCATGACTGTCGTTCCGAGATTCAATTGTTACATGTATTACCTTACTCTGGTTATCGCCCCATTCATGGGTATCAAAATTGGACGAATATCTCTTCTCAAAAGGTGTGAATATACTCTGTCAAATATGTCGGCTTTATTTAAAAAATGAACGATTTTATCACCAGGTGCCTCAATAAAACCACGCGGTGCGAAAAAAGTCCGCCTATCTGACAAATCCAACATACGGATTCCAAAAGTTAAGTGTTCATGCTAACCAAAAATGTAGGTCTCATAAATTCCCGCTCCAGGCGACACCATATTTGCCTACTAGCCGGCCGCGAACTCGCCTCGCTGTGTTGACAGCGAAGCCAAGCCCAAACGCGCTAATCACTGGACCACTGAGCTCCAAAATTTGATTACCGAAGACATTTTTATCAGTGGCGTTAATAATCAGGGCCTGACAGCTAACAATGATTAAGCTCATTTGTATTGCCATGAACTAAATTTTATTTTTCGAGAAAAAAATTAGTCTAGTTCAAAAAACAATTCTCGAATTGATTGCAGATTATAGAAATTTATCACAATTAACGAGTGTTATGATTCACTAATTGTATGCACCCACCAGGGGATCATACAATCTTATTGTAATCAATCCACAAGACGAGTGACCCGATGACGCAGAGAGTCAACTCTGTTTTTAGTCAACAGTGCGATATGTACTCTTAAAGATTTTCGATCTCTTTGTAAACATGTTCCTGGTAGTTACCGGGGTATAAAATATTAGATATAAATCGAAGACTCTTGTCCGGAAATGCATCGATTAAAGGTGGATTATCTCTTTGTAAACATGTATTATATAGTTACCGGGGTATAAAATATTAGATTTGAATCGAAGACTCCTGTCCGGATATGCTTCTATCTATTAATATTAATTTTATTTCGAATATTTTCTGGTCTAAAAAGGTGTGTTTGTTCAGCTAACGAACAATAGTGGTTACTGTTAACATAGACCAGAAATTATATTGTGCAATTTTGTCACAAATAAACGTTAATTATACTCAGTATCGCTTATATCTGTAGAACAAAACAATACAAACAACCAATCTGTGACATTTGACATTCGTTGCGTAGCCGTAGGAACAGCCCAGTGCTCTATATCGCAATACGGTCTCATCCGAATGGTCGGTTCTAAAAATAGTAACATAAATGGGCCCGATTTAATATTCGAAATAAAATCAATATTAATTGATAGAAGCTTTTCCGGACATAGGTCTTCAGTTCATATCTATTATTTTATACCCACGCAACTATTTTAAAATTTGTTATTTAAAGAGATAATCCATCTTTAAATGTTAAACTGTGTTAATTCATAATAATACAATTTCATATACTTTGTATACACTTTTCATACCTATCAACCTTTTGTAGAAACCTATAGTACAGGTTAATTATATTTCGAATATATTTTCATTCTTTAGCAATTTTCAAGATCGTTATTTATGCATTCCGAAACGTGCATATATGCCTAAGTTGGTAAAAATTCAACTTTCAAGCACCTATCAAATGCGTGCAGAACACTGGTAAAAGCTTGATACACACATAGGGACATTAGGGGCATTATTATAAATATTGACTGGGGGTAGAATGAAACGCGGAGAAACAATTTTGTCATTAAACACAACAATTTTGTCATTAAACACAACTTTTTAAATCCGAAAATACAAGCTAGATACTACATAAATTTGACATGAATCCACCTGATGCATTGCCGTTCTACAATTATATCGCAAATTTGAATATACGTCTTCGAAAATTTAATTTGAAGTTAGTCGAATATCAGTAGGCTGTTAACCATCTGAGTGCTACGTTGAAGACAATTATCACCACGGAGCGACACACTTTTCCCTTTAAGCTAACGGTTTCAATTCACTGAGAAATTATCAATAACAGAGAGCACACCATAAACACACTAGGTAAATTTGTCCCGGGGGCAATTAACTTTCGTAAATGTTAACCCTTCCCGAATTACTACGTTGGTGACTACAAGTAACTTAGGCAATGTTAGGCCTTAACCAATCAGAAACGAGGAAAGTGAGAGCGAAAAATAGAGGTATAATTTTATTTATATACGGGCAACCTATATCAACACCATTATTCTTATGATGAAAAGCATTTATTATTTCGAGCCAACTTCACCACAAAATGATGATGTATTTATGTTCCAGTCTATGTAAATTATCGTTGTGATGGCTTTTAACATTTGGTCTATCTCTTTGTTAACGTGTTATATGGTTACCGGGGTATAATATATTAGATATGAATGTAAGACTCCTATCCGGAAATGCTTCTATCGATTAATATTGATTATATTACGAAATATAATGTAAGAATTCAGTCGTGTGGTACCAGTATTATAAACGAAATAATATGATCATACGCAAGCGTAATTAACGAACCAAAGCTAAAACAATAAGATAATGCCGGGTGTTCTGCATGTAGCGTTTAAAACAATTCTGGTCAAAATCACTTTACAGATTCCCACCAAATAATATTCACGTGCAGACTTATGTTTGGTGGGTTAATTATAAATAGTTATATATGTTGTCGAGAGTGCATGGAACAGCAACTAACCATTTGGCCTATATTACTTGTTCATTTCTAATCATAACATATCGTCGTGTCATTTTCTACGATAGTCGCCAAACGTCAGTGTAACTTTCACCATTCACTGAATTCGCGTGGAAATGCATGTGTCTTCTGATTTGTTCATAAGTATGTGTTTTCATTCTATTCAAGAAAATAGGATATATATGGATTATCAGATGCATGTAAGTATGCAGACTTATGATAACAATCAAATCCAAATTAAATATTATCTTATTTCCTTTCGCACGGTACAGTCTCTACAGAAACATGCAGTATTGATCCACTGTTGTGCACCAGTTCGAAAAAAAATCTTTGAAATACAGGTATATAGCGCTCTGTTGTGGGTATTTTAGTTTATTTATGATTTGATCCAGTAGAGTGCCGGAGTATACCCGTTAGAAATGCATTATGGACATACTTTCCCTTATAAATAAAAACAAATGAATGAATATATGACGTTTATATAAATGGGATATGGTTATACATCGACTGATTTGTGTTGGCTTCTTGGCAGCCGATTACGACAATAATGCTTTAGGCCCAGCGATCCTATGTGCGACATTCGTGGTTTCCAAAAATCAAAATTCCAGCGTGGTATTAGTTGATAATTGGCGACGTCACACAATCAGACATAGCCTATATATATATATATACCTTTATTTCCTCCGCAAACGGAGAGTTTAAACATTATGCATCATACACAAGATTAGTGTTTCAACATAGTTGACAAAAATAAACATCAATATATCACATGGTTTTATACACAAAAATATGCGCAATACAAATTCAATGAGGTATAAGCATTATAATACACATGTAGGCCTCGTGTGTTTCTGATTTCACGAAACACTTCAACTGGATAATTATACTGACGAGTATCTGTCGAATGGAGCGAGACTGAGTTGTCTGCGATAAAGCTTTATTTGCGTTATAAAGTGCATGCGTATATCATGTTTAGTTGGATGCTACTAAATACAAATTAATTATGTATATCTTGTTTCTGTCTTCGAGCAGAGCGGTTCACAAGTGATCCATTTAGTCCATAGATTCTAACCGGATCAGATCCGTATACATTTTCCACAGTTTAAATGCATTTCGAACAAGAAACATGGTAAATTGCTTAATATCATTTACGAGGATGGGTGGCGGAATGCAAGCAAGAAATATCATCAACTGATCTACGGGGCTCAAGTTGTCAATATATAAGAAACAAGGTATACCGAAGTCCTCTATGACATTGAACCATATTTCAACAATGCGCGCACGTTAAAGATCCCTACCGTGGCGAAGAAGTCACGGGTTCGGCAAAAAACTTCCTGGAAAAATTATGGATCTACTCGATCCCGTCCTGTAAAAGCCAGCATTGGTCACTAGGACGTAACAACTACAGACAGATATTTCGATTCTTGTCTCGGCAAAGGCGGAACATGAGAGGATTGCATGTTCGATTTCGTTTTCAAAGAGTTTATGACATATCTGACACTTTCCGTGTACTGGGGACAAGGACCGGGCCAGGATTTTGGCTATTTCTAGAAATTCAAGCTTATGTTGAGGATAGCTTCTACATGCTATCCAAAGAGGTGAAATTGACAGTGAACTATGATTATTTGCGAATGGGACTAGGGCATGTTCATTGCGTAATCGTGTCTGCCATGACTGCTCGTTTGCTTGTTTGATTTCTGTTACTATGAGGGATTTCCATGCCTCCTTGGATGGGAAGTGTCCTTCTTCTAGAAACGATATGATGCAAGAATTCAGTCCTATGGTACCAGTAATCTAAACAAAACATAATATAAGAATTCAGTCCGAACAGCTGCATCGAACACGTTTTTCTTACGTTCAGATCGGTATGAAATTCGCCGAGAACGTGTTTAATAATCGAACCAATCTGTTTCTCACCATATTATCGCCCAATAGACGTATCCATTCTATAGAACCAGATTTTTAAATGTCATCTGGACCCGTATCAACCTTTTAGGAACAAAGGAAATATGTATTTCTTGTCGACAATTACCTGTTGGGCTGTAACGGAGTGTTTCTGTGTATACTGACATTGGGAGCAAATTAAACCTTCCTTTGTCGATCTAAAAGCGGTGTCCATTATCTTTTTTAACGCCTCACTGTGAGTGTGACTATCCGTGGCTTTAAGTTTAAATTGTGGAGAAGAGAACAATTTGGATAACGCTATTAACGGGCCGTGAATCGGATTCTTCATCAGGACAAATTATTAATGCACATGAGATAATCCACTCCATACGAGTCCGATATAAGCGGGGAATTATTCGGAATTTGGGGAAATTTAAAAACCCGATCGTCCACTCGATTGTGATGTATGAGGAAAGCCTACGCAGACTGCAGTCCACTGACAGTGATATGCAAGCACATACGAGAATCCACATAGAAGATCGCCCGTATCAGTGTGATGTGTTAGAAATCATTCGCTGATAAATGTAGCCCGTATCAGTGCAATTTATGTGAAAAATCATTCATCAATAGAAGTTATCTGATGCGAGAATCAACACTGGAGATCGTCCGTATCAGTGCGATGTGTGTGATAAATCATTCACACAGAAGAGTAGCCTAATGAGCCATAAGAGAGTACATTCTGGAGATCGTCCGTATCAATGCGATATATGTGAGAAGTCATTCGGCAAGAGAAGTGATATGATAACACATACGAGAATCCATACAGGCAATCGCCCATATCAGTGCGATGTGTGTGATAAGTCATTCGCTGTGAGCAGTAACCTAAAGAAACATGGGAGAATCCACACCGGCGATCGCCCGTATCAGTGCGATATATGTGAGAAATCTTTCACACAGAAGGATAACCTAATGAAACACAACAGAGTCCATTCTGGAGAGCGTCCGTATCAGTGCGATGTATGTGGTAAATCATTCGCCCGGACGAGTACCCTAACGGCGCATAAGAGAATCCATTCTGGAGAGCGTCCGTATGCGTGCGATGTATATGAGAAATCATTTACCCAGACGAGTAGCCTAATGAGCCATAAGAGAGTCCATTCTGGAGATCGTCCGTATCAATGCGATATATGTGAGAAATCATTCACCGATATGAGTGGCCTAATGAAACATAAGAGAGTCCATTCTGGAGATCGTCCGTACAGTGCGATATATGTGAGAAATCATTCACCCAGACGAGTAGCCTAATGAGCCACAAGAGAGTCCATTCTGGAGATCGTCCGTATCAATGCGATATATGTGAGAAATCATTCACCGAGACGAATACCCCAACGGTGCATAAGAGAGTCCATTCTGGAGAGCGTCCGTATCAGTGTGATATATGCAAGATATCATTCGCCAAGACGAGTGCCTTAACGCGCCATAAGAGAGTCCATTCTGGAGATCGTCCGTATCAGTGCGATGTGTGCGAGAAATCATTCACCCAGACGAGTAGCCTAACGAAACATAAGAGAGTCCATTCTGGGAATCGTCCGTATCAGTGCGATATATGTAAAAAATCATTCACACAGAAGAGTAGCCTAGTGAGCCATAAGAGAATCCATTCTGGAGATCGTCCGTATCAGTGCGATATGTGTGAGAAATCATTCACCCAGACGAGTAGCCTAATGAGCCATAAGAGAGTCCATTCTGGTGATCGTTCGTATCAATGCGATATAGATGAGAGATAATTCGCCGAGACGAGTAGCGCCATGAGCCATAATAGTCCAGCAGCCAAGAGCCGTATGTGGCCCTAACCCAAAATTCTCTGTTAAAGTTTTTTTCTCGGCGGAAAATTCATTAGTAGTATCTCGGCAAACGTTTTCCGGTTTGTAACCCTTAGGGAAATTTAAATATTCAAGATTGCAACAACCTACCCAAAACGACATATGGCCATACGGGTGTGATCATGTTTTATTCAGTAGCAGAAGTTGGAAATCACGTAAGAACGTTGGTTTATGTACGTATGTTCACACCAGATCACAACAAATGTCAACATCTTACTTTTATAGGATTATACAAAATGGCCGTCATACAATCTACACTTTCATGTTACGAAAATGTACACTTTCGAAACATGACTCAACGGTGACACCCAGTACGATAGACCAGTTTTTGTTTTGTCACGTTTTCTCATATGCATGTAGAACAAAAATAGTATGTCGAAATGCTTATTCAAATTCCATTACAAAGAAGCTTGCAATAGCAATAAAAAGTGCACTGAAAATGCCGGTGAGGCGCGCATACACTCTATAATATACGCGAGCAAAGTATATGGCCTGCATGAAACACTCGAACACAGTCTTAAAGGTGGATTATCTCTTTGTAAACATGTATTATATAGTTACCGGGGTATAAAATATTAGATTTGAATCGAAGACTCCTGTCCGGAAATGCTTCTATCGATTAATATTAATTTTATTTCGAATATTTTCTCGTCTAAAAGAGTGTGTTTGTTCAGCTAACGAACAATAGTGGTTACTGTTAACAGAGACCAGAGATTATATTGTGCAATTTTGTTGCAAATAAACGTTAATTATACTCATTATCGCTTATATCTGTGGAACAATACAAACAACCAATCTGTGACATTTGACATTCGTTGCGTATTCGTAGGAACAGCCCAGTGTTCTATATCGCAATACGGTCTCAACCGAATGGTCGGCTCTAAAAATAGTAACATAATCGGGCCCGATTTAATATTCGAAATAAAATCAATATTAATTGATAGAACCGTTTGCGGACATAGGTCTTCAGTTCATATAATAGTTGCGTGGCTATAAAATAATAGATATGAACTGAAGACCTATGTCCGGAAAAGCTTCTATCAATTAATATTGATTTTATTTCGAATATTAAATCGGGCCCATTTATGTTACTATTTTTAGAACCGACCATTCGGATGAGACCGTATTGCGATATAGAGCACTGGGCTGTTCCTACGGCTACGCGTCAAATGTCACAGATTGGTTGTTTGTATTGTTTTGTTTCACAGATATAAGCGATAATGAGTATAATTAACGTTTATTTGCAACAAAATTGCACAATATAATTTCTGGTCTCTGTTAACAGTAACCTTATCTTATCTTCTCTTATCTTATATTGTAAGTACCTCCTATGTCAGGAGAACCGCCGATTGCCCGACGTTGGCATACACGCTCACACGGCTGTATAGACTTTGTGTTAGTATTGTTATTCTATGGAGGGGTATTTTTAGTAGGACTTGTTAGTACTTTTACATATATACATACCTGGAGGAGTATTTTTACCACGCTTGCGAACCAGACTGGGACTCAACTCGACAGGCCTGAATTTTTTTATGTCTATACTTATACATACCCTGTTAGGCAGGTAACTCTATCTACATATCTACAACGTACTAGAAGCTTACGCCCCGAAGGGAGGAATTTAGACAGGAATTTTGCCATTAACCACTATTGTTCGTTAGCTGAACAAACACACCTTTTTAGACCAGAAAATATTCGAAATAAAATTAATATTAATCGATAGAAGCATTTCCGGACAGGAGTCTTCGATTCAAATCTAATATTTTATACCCTGGTAACTATATAATACATGTTTACAAAGAGATAATCCACCTTTAATATAGACAGCAAACTTAAAGTGTCATTTCACAGAAATGCCGCGCGGCCCCCATACCCTACGTGGGGCTATCTATTTCACAACATTTTTCAACTAAACAATGAATGCTGGCCTTATTATCTCACCATGTATTTTCTGTCGGTACTCCCCGCCACAAGTTGACGCCAAAAGTTCCCTGTGTCAGTGTATCTAAATGCTTTAAAGATGGATTATCTCTTTAAATAACAAATTTTAAATAGTTGCGTGGGTGTAAAATAATAGATATGAACTAAAGACCACTGTCCGGAAAAGCTTCTAACAATTAATATTGATTTTATTTCGAATATTAAATCGGGACCGTTCATGTTACTATTTTTAGAACAGACCATTCGGATGATACCATATTGCGATATAGAGCACTGGGCTGTTCCTACGGCTACGCATCGAAAGTCAAATGTCACAGATTGGTTGTTTGTATTGTTTTGTTCCACATATATAATCGCTAATAAGTATACTTAACGTTTATTTCTGACAAAATTGTTACTTAAACTTTCTGGTCTCTGTTAACGGTAACCAATATTGTTCGTTAGCTGAACAAACACCTTTTTAGACCAGAAAATATTCGAAATAAAATTAATATTAATCGATAGGAGCATTTCCGGACAGGAGTCTTCGATTCAAATCTAATATTTAAATACCCCGGTAACAATATAATACATGTTTACAAAGAGATAATCCACCTTTAATCGGACATTTTATTATCTCTTTAAATAACAAATGTTAAATAGTTGCGTGGGTATAAAATAATAGATATGAACTGAAGACCTATGTATAGACCTTTATAGAAGTGTTTTGTCAGTTACAAAATATTCATTCTGGCTTGACCTAGACCATTTTCAAACGAATATGGACATTTCTGTTTCTCAGAATAATGCAGAATTAACTGTAACCTACAAAAATCTATAATAAATATGTATAGGAGTTATCAAATTTGATTCTAAAATAAAAAATACGACTTTGCTTCACATTCCATGTAGGTGCTGGAAGGGTAAGTCCTGTGTAGGAGACTGAACTCAGGATGGAGCTTATGTTGCGTTCTGGGACGGTAAGCATCCAAACACAGCGATCTGTAAATGGCGAAATACCAAGCTGAAAAGTTTTCGCGATCGCCGCACTGTTTTTTTTTTAGTTTTACGCTTGCTATATGTCATCAAACTCAAATAAAATCACGTCATGTTCCATTATTATGGTTTAATTCTCCATTATACAGCACAAAACATGCTTTAAGTGTCATTTTCCGCCTTAGTTTTCTCCAGCTTGGTTCTGCTTGGTATTTCTACGCACCCCTGCTTATCGTCGGCATGCATTTACTATGGGATATTTAGAACGGGTCTATAAAACTAATTAGGCTATAACTTTGTTATTTTTCATATTTTGCGTGAAATTTCAAACATGTGCCAGGGACATATATCCCGTCCGGAATGTGCATAAACATTTCCAGTTTCTCATCGTATTTTTATTTATTTTATGCGACAAAATTGTCGTAAATGTCAGAAAACCACGCTGACCAGTCTATGTTTTGCGTTATATATGAACTAACGCTCGATGAAAATAGTTCTATTGAGATTTTGTTTACGTCCTTTTATACCCCATAATCACTAAAATGAGATATCTCTCACTCACCACACGATTTGTTAAAAGTGAAATTATAAGAAGTGAGATTGTTTTATCGGTTAGCAGATACTTTTCCGGATAAAACGGAGTGATCTTCATATCCCGTATATTCAGGAGATGCATGTTCCAATGATATAATTATGTAATTTTTGTTTTTCTGGTTCAAGATATCAAAAATCGACATCCCTGTACCCCGTCGTTACCGTCACGCGGAAATTTGAAGCTATTAAAGTTGTCGGTTTGTTAGACGAAAATGAAACTTATAGATTTATATCAATGTCCCATGCTTGTGTCGAATAGAAACCAGGTCCACATTTGTCAAGTGCGTGGATAAATGATGATCACACTTACTCCGCTTATTTCTCGGCCAGAAATATGTGTTTTGAACTTTTGATAACAATTTATTTGAGACAAAAACTGCTGCGGGTCAGTCGGTGTAAACTTATCCAAGTCGCTGGCCATTGTGCATGGTTCAATAAGATCTAGTGATCATCCCTTCGTCCATATAGCCGGCAAATTGATGACTCTAATGTTCCACTGTCCGATCTAACAACAAATTTGTCGAAAATGTCCAATTTAATGTCAGTTTGCATACTAAGCCAATAAAAAAGAACAAAATACGTTGAATACTCATAGCTATCATGTCTATGACACATGCATGCAGCCATGGCGACTGGCGAACATCTACAAAGCCACATATCATAAAATGAGATTTTGTATGTAGGCATATCTAGCTATATACCGGTAAATCTTCAAGGCCTCCATAATTACTAACATTTTACACTATGCTGTAATAGTATATACACAAGACAGAAGTTATATTTTTCGCTTGGTTCGACTGGGATGGTTCACTATATTACACACTCACACCGTTGTAATGATTTGCTAACAATAAAATCTTGAAATCAGTTAACGGTTATTCGTGAAACGGACTATAGGCCAAACCGGACGTAATAAATTACACAGTAGTTCTTTCGAGCACATGGCCTTGTGTAAAATGTCAACCAGAACGTGAAGATGGACGACTTATCCGGGTCACCAACATTCAACAGTTTAGAAATGTCCGATTAAAGCATTTAGATACACCGACACAGGGAACTTTTGACGTCAAGTTGTGGCGGGGAGTACTGACTGAAAATATATGTTGAGATAATAAGGCCAGCATTCATTGTTTAGTTGAAAAATGTTGTGAAATAGATAGCTTGGCGTAGGGTATGGGGACCCACCAGCCGCCCTAATGGGCAGTTTGAGCTGATCATTAGGGCGGCGTAGTGTCTAAGAAATTGTGCGTCCAGATACACACACATCAAAAACTAATGTTGAAGCATCCAAACGCAGCAATTCACCAGCTATTCCACCGAAACGTTCACGTAGGTCAGCAGGTAACTTGAATTTTCAAACTGATTGTCTGTACTGTGGTGAGACATGTAATGTCGAAAAAGAACCCAGACATCCAGTTCGATGGCGTCCTGCTTTCATTTGCTGATCAACGCAAACAGTAGATGTGGAGAAGTGTGATTTGCGAAGAGACGAGTGGGCAGAAGAGGTTCGGGGAAGAATTGAGAGTGCGGTTAGTGATTTGCACGCTATCGGGGCAAGGTGCCACAGAGACTGTATGACAAAATTCCTCAAAACCGATCATTGGGAGCAACCGATACGATGTTACCAACCCAATTCCATGATCTTGAATTGCAGTCTATTATTGACGAAATGTCCGATCAAAGAGACAACATATGGAATTCGGCGGATGTGCTTGATATGTATGCTATCATTGGTGGGTGTAAGTTGACAGGCCCCCGGTTCGTATCAGAACTTATTTCTCATTTCGACGGCGAACTATTGTCATTTTCTGCACCAGTACATGCAAATGTTCTTGCTTTCCATAAGAATACCGCATCTGTGATAAGACTTGTTAATGATGACAACGACGACGATCTTGAACCATCTGTTCGAAAAGTGGCTAGTAGTATCGTTAATGAGTGTAAGGAACTGGCAACACATATATCTACATATATAGTCCATATTGATAGAGAGAATGCTGAGGATTCAGTGTCTGAAACACTTAAAACATCCTGCGAGTAATATCGACTAAGTTGGATAAAACATTGCCTGCGCTACTTATAGGCAACATCGTCACAAATATCGTAACTGGTCATGTTACCGATTTACAAATTGCCCTAGGTATATTATTGCGAGATTCTAAATCGGTAATAGACAATCTTTACGATTATCGAATAACATGCAGTTATGACGAGCTTTTAAGGTTAAAAAATCGGCGGCATTAGCATCATCGGTTCATACGTATGCGAGCTCATCACTGAGTAGCGGAAAAGGTTTGTTGCAGGTCATAGCCGACAACTTCGATGCTGACATTAATTCGCCGAATGGCAAACTTTCAACCCATTCTCTCGCAATGATAGCGACACAACCGTCGGACGGCAATGTGATTGAACATATCAGACAAGAACTAGAAATTCCCCGTTTAGAGAAAGCAGACACCCCACTGGTAGAACTGGATGACAACGTTACAGATGTGTACGTTGACTTAAAGAAGGACCCATCCATGCCGACTGTTCCGCTGAGTGATATATCCGGTGACTTTCGCAATTATCAAAATATTTCGATATGGCGCGCAGAGGAGTGCGATTTTGCATTTTTTCAAGATATGCATCGAATTGATACTTGTCCGGAATATAATGGATACAATACAAAAATGAGCAGGGAACACGAACGATCTCTTTCGCCAAAAACCATTGTTGGTTATCTACCGCTAATCGACCGGCCGCTGCAGATCCATCGACAATGATGACATCCATGTTAAAGGCGAAATTAATCTCAAACGCTGCTGGGCAAGAATTTGTAATATCTGTAGCAGACCATCAATTATACCGGATTGCACTTCAAGTCAAGTGGGACAATCCTGACATGGTTAAGAACACATATCTAAGGTTAGGAGGTATGCATTTGCTCATGAGCTAGTGTGGATCCATCGGGTCACTGATGGTGGGAACCGGCCTGACAGAAATTTTAGAGTCGACTTTTGGTGGAGTCTTTAAAATGCTCAAAGGCAAGAAGTTTCCTCAAAATATAAGAGCTTTGGGTCTGTTCACAGAAGAGTTACTCCGAGCAGTATTTGAAACACATGATGATAAGCGATGCATGTGTCACCTCTTGGTTGTTCTGGAGGTATCCGCATGTGAGAGCAGAACCGCTATGCTCTGGATTGAATGTCTAATCAAGCCCAAAATACAGATCTAGTTCGAATATGGGTTTGATCCGATTTATTTTAAAGGAGTTATGACCCTTTTTCGAGGAAAAAAAATTTAAAAAAAAAAATCTATTTAAAAAAAATATATTTTTAACTTTTATAATAATAATAAAAAAAATGTCATTGACATTGTCATTTGTTTTCATTTTAGATATTGATGATTATGATACAAGTTGATAAAAAGATTTCCAATGTGTCCCTTTAATTTTTTTAAATAATTAAAAACAATTATAACCATTATAACTCTGCCAAGGGTACCCCGAATCACCACACCAAATTTGATTAAATCGGTCCAAAATCTTGTGTTATGTACTGGTAAATCTGTTTGGAGCAACATTAAATCCAATTCACCAATTGCATTTGGACTACTTAGCTATTGATAAAGCTATATTATTTTCTGATGTCTCTTATGCCAATGTGCAAATAATCTGATAAAGAAGCCTGTGGTATCTAATTTAAAATAAAGATTCAACAATAAACATCACATGATATTAACAGTAGACTTGGACATCTGTGTTGCAGAGTTATATCTTCAGATGGTCTGATATCATTATAATTGTTATTGGTTTAATAGAGGTCAGTGTTCAACATAAACAATTCCTGTGATTTTTTGACAGCTGTGCTATATAATTGATATTAATGGGTCAGTGGTGAGGTTGCTTATCTGTATACTAGGACACATTATTATTGTAAACTTAAATTGGACTCTCTTAACCCAAGTATTCCATATCCAGGGCACACCTACACATTTAACCCACGGACTTGCTGGCTGTGGCGGTTTAGCATTACAGATCCTGTACCAGTGCATTCTCTTATATAAATGCCAGTGACCCATAAATTCCAATAATTTGTGTTATGTACATTTGTCTATAATAGTACATAACAGTATACTCTATAATTCAACACCAAAACTCTCATTTATCCGATCATATTAAATTTTTATCGCCAAGGGATGGGTTAACATCTGCCGATCATGATCGGCCTCTCGTTTATTTCCAGCGGCCAGTTCAGACATACATCTGGGATCCCCGAAATCAAGACCAGAAGGCTCAAATAATTGTGGAATCATTATAATTGAAACTGCGAACCAATAAACAAAACAAAACAACAGACTAGTAGTGAAATAAAAGTGTATAAAATAAAATATATGCATTCAGTCTGGCAGAAATTTTTCCCAACCGTATTCACATGTGTGGGCATGAAACCAAGTTGAAGATCCCTCAACCAATCAACAAAGTTATTGAACATCACATTATTCTTCTTCGTAGTAGTTGAAGAATCGGGATGCTTTTCGGGCCAGCACAACCTTTTCTGGCTTGTCATCAGAATGTTGAAAGCATTTGTCTGACTTGGGATTGAAGCCGATGAAGACTCAACTCTGGTTTCATTTACTTCTTCCTTCATTTCAATCTTCACCCATTTGCCAAAATTATCAACAGCTTCTTGCACATTTATATTTTTGGATATGGAGATGAAATCGCTGTTTTTTTTTGTCGGAGATGGATATATGTACGTATAGTTATATTGTGGTCTTTTGTACACCTATTTCCTGTATACCTAAGAACCTAGTGTTATTATTGTACTGTAGCGATGTTGCAAAGTATACCTTTAATGTCATAGCGTAAAGTTTCCTACTTTCGGTTTTACAACATCATTTTGTCTCATTACGTCACATTTATTATTGTATTTAACAGTAAGTCATTAATAGCGGTGGCATAGTTTAATGTTTTAAGTTGGTAATTTGTTCGTATTTCGTCCCAGATTCTTAGCACTGACGGGTTTAGCGGTGACGTCACCGGTTGAGCAACTGCACCCAACTGGCGTCACCGTGACAACCGCTGCTCGTGGTGAACTGACCACTTCCGTGTGGTCAGGTTTCTGACCATAATTCCGACCATATGGTCGTTTTCCGACCACATTATTGGTTGGATTTCTGACCATATGGTCGCCTAGTATAAAAACAAGTGACCACTCCCGGTGGTCAGCTTGTAACGGAAATCTCAGGAGAGCAAGTCAGATTTAGCACCTATCTTGAGGGTTTGCACACAATTTGGGATTCAAAGCCCGGTATTTCCAATCTGAGCCCAATCATTTGAGTAAACAATAGAACATGCTTGATGTGTTATTAATAGGCTTTCTGAAAGTGCCTTTTATTGAAGTTTGACTCTACTTTTGTGACATAATTTGGAATACCTGTTTCCGTGTATTTGCACACATTTAATGCTCAGATTCTATTCTCTTCTATTGAGTTGTAATCTCAGAGAGCTATCAGTGCTATTGATCACATGAATATATTAAAGATGATCATCATTCTTACCTGTCTGATCAGGTCTGATGGGAATATTATCAGAATAAAACATAATCATTGTTTATAAACAAAGTCTTGATTATCTGAATAGGAACCCAAGGGCTGTAGGTACCAAACTAAGGACCCAGAACCAAGACAAGATTCCAGAAGACAGTCAAGACAAGAGAGATAGATATAATTACAGTAACGAGATATAAAAGGGGTCAATTGAATCCACTCTACCATATAGTCTGACCCCCTCCGTTACAGTACGCAAACCACTCCTTTTTATGTGTACCCATACCATGTATGGTACACATAATGCCGACGTCCGGATCAACCATCCGTCGTTCGTCCGTCCGTCCGTCCGTCTGTCCATAGACACTTGCTATCCGATTCGATTACTTGAGTAGTTTTTATCGGATCATGTTCAAATTTTATGTGCATGTTTATGATGACACACCCCTCACCTGTATAGATTTTGGTATCGATCGGTTGATCGGTTTAGAAATGATTAACACTTTCCATCCATACCTGGTCATATTCTATCTGATGCCATAACTCATGTATTTTTTTACCCATTGTGTTCATATTTTATATGCAGGTTTATGATGACACGTGGCTCACCTGTATAGTTTTTGGTATCGATTGGTTGATCGGTTTAGAAAATAATTAACCCTGCTCACAAATGCTATCCGATGTATCAAAGTCAAACAATTTTCTTCTGATCTGCCTCATATTTCTTACCTAGGTATTTCTTAGCACGTTCTTCATCTGTATGGATTTTGGTATTGTTTAGTTAACCCTTTCCACTCTTGTTTTTAAATAGAATTCATCCAAGCCAGGATGACTCAAACATTTTTCATCTGATCGACACCAATTTTGGTATATGAATTTCTGACCCCTAAATACAGATCAAGTGCGAATATGGGTTTGATCCGGTATATATTAACAGAGTTATGGCCCTTTATAATTCATACATCTTTTCCATGCACTATTAAATTTGAATAGAACAAGACACAACACACACCTGTGTTATTGGAAGGAGATAATTTATTGCTTTGGACACAGTGACCTGATAGTTCCACTTGTGGCTGCAGACTTAATATAAACATCTGTCAAACTTTGATTGATGTTAGACTCTTTATTCCAGTTCTGTTCTCTGTTGAAACCATGCAGTTCATGGCATTATTGTTTACAGAGACACTGTTGTTATAACTTAGAAAATAATTAATACAGCATTCCTTAGTTCCATCATATGATGTCATTGAAAATGATTAACCCTCTGCACACATCATATGGTCTTCTGATGTTTTTTATTTGATCATTCTCCTATTCTATGTACATGTTGATGGTGATCCACTTTTAATTTGCATGGATTTGGGATTAAAATTAACCCATTCGATTGACTCATATTATCTGATAGACATATTAAATTATCACTTTAACTTTGAGCCAGGTTCAGTCAGTGTTTCAAGAAATGACCAATTAAAATTCCTCATTAGAGGATATGTCTTATTTTGAAATTCCCTCAATTGCATTTGGGCTACAGGATAATATTAACAGTGCTGGGATTCTTGAGACTGACTTATTGTATGGGTTTCTAAATCCAATGACATGCTTTTTGTTGACTACTCTGTGTTTATCAGTTCATTAGTTTGGGTAAGATTAACCCCTTACTATCCAATTTGATAACTCAAATATTTCCATTGATTATGTTTATAGTTCTGGCACAGTTTATGATAACACACCTCTAACCTGCATAGTGAGGGTCATTTGGTTTATTTGCTTAAATATATTAACATCCTTCACCAATCCTGTTGACACAATGTGATAGCTAAATATTTTTTGCATGATTACTCTATAAATAATCACATCTGTGATAATCATGACACTTTCTTCACCTGTATAGATTTTGGTATCGATCGAATGGTTGTGATAATATTAACCTTAACTTTAATTATATTTAAACTGTTCACAAACATATCTTTCTAATGATCAACTTACAAGAAAATTAACATTTATATCCAATCATTAGCAATCATATTTTATATCCAGGTCTATACATCCCTCACTTCTATAGTTGATCAGGTATTGATTGTTTTTTAGTGGTGAAATATTAATAGGTTGCTATGAATTTTTAATATGCAGCTGACACAAGATATTATAAACAAAAAAATAGAATGATAATAAAAAAACCCACACAATATGTAATGTCTCATGTTCCAATGTAATACATAGATAAATTGAGTTGCTATGATGTTTATCTACCTAATTTCTTAACTATATGATATTTAACAGCTATGGTGCTTCTCTCCGACTATGGATTGAGCTTAATTAGACTTATAACTCTATAAGACATACATGTATCTGTGTTGGAGTCACTAATAGGTTGAAATCAAAGCCACGTCTGTTAACTTTGTGTTAATGTGAGCAAGGTGCCCAATAAGTGTGATTTCACTTGTGAATTAATAGTAAGGTGTGAATTGTTTAAAGTTTTGCACTCATGAAAAGGATGGGGTAAGGATATATGAAAATAGCTCATCGCTGTCGCCAAGGTATGGGTTAAACATCTGCCGATCGTGATCGGCCTCTCGTTAATTTCTATTAATTATATATGCTTAATTAATAAATGAAAGCCCTCTTTTGTTATCCAGACAATTGTGCCCCACGCTGGCACAAAATACACAGACACACACCCTGATACCCTCTCACAAGCACATACACAGTTATATTGGAAGGAAACTAATTTTAGATTGTTTTGGAGGCCCTGAAAAGGGCCGTTTTGATGGTCATTTTTAATAGTCGTATTCCAGGAAACTTTCGTATCCGTAATCATGTGTCTCTGGATCTTGGTCTTCCAAACAATCCTCATATTGCTCATCCCAGTCCTCCACATTATGGTGATGTACTTGTTCCAACTCAGTCATATCAAATCCGTCGATTTCAATCCCATCATCATCATCATCGCCTTTGTCCACAGCTGCGTCCACTGCTGCGTCCGCTGGTTGACCAGTGTCCACTGGTGCATCCGCTGGTTGAGCTGCATTTTCAGGTAGAACCTCTAAATCGTCGAGAACTTTCATGACATGAAAGTACATTAGTGGAAGTACATCAAAGGTTATTGTAGGTACATGGAAGTACGATGACAGTGTACCCAACTGCTGCAAGACGGCTGGTTTGGGGGGGTAAAGTACATTAGTGGAAGTACATCAAAGGTAATTGGAAGTATGGGTAGATATGACATAATCATTATGCAGTACAGTGTGCCTACGCGATCACAAGATGGAAGTACGGTTATATATGACATCAAAGATTATTGGAAGTACATGGAAGTACAGATATGACAGTGTACCCAACTAGCACATAACTGGATATGTCCCCAAAGGTATTGCGTATTGTCTGCAGTATAGTCTACCTTTGTTATCACCCAAATGAACGTGTCCTCAAATGTATTGTTGTATGCCTATTGTCTGCAGCCTACCCATGCTATAATTAACACGTGACCCTTAAACACACAAAGTACAGTCTACCCACGCTATCACCCAACTGGACGTGTCCTCATAGGTATTGTTGAGGGAGTACATGGAAGTACAGGTATATATGACAGTCTACCCACGCTATCACTCAACTGGACATGGCCTCAAAGGTATTGTTGTGGGATGGAAGCACTGTTATATATGGTATCAAAGGTAATTGGACATACAGGTAGATATGAGATCAAAGGTATTGTTGTGGAATTACAGGTAGATATGACCTCATTGCAACATTCTACTCGGTTACTGTAGTACACAGCCATACATACATGTGTATTACATTATGAGGGGGACACGTGCTTTTAACAGACAGGTGTTAAACTTGTTACAGACGGGGTTTTGCAGTGCACCTTAATGTATCAACCAACCAGAAGACAAAGCCACCAATAGAATATCAAGAACTCGCTGTCAATCTTTCCTCTATTAAACATCTGAACACATCACAGCACAAACACGCTTCTAGTCGACAAGTTCGTTGATGTACGGGTCTTCATATGTTCATATAAAAGTATATGCTTAAACATGAATATATTGTTTTATATGTGAAAAGGTATAACAAATAATAACCGCTTATACACTTTATAAAATTAAAACCCCCATTATAGCAGGTATATTTAAAAAAATAAATTATATAATGCTGCGAAAAGTGCATATATATTTCTTACTATTTCTTTAAAAGACTCGGGCGCCGCTCGTAGCACAAATGTTAAGATTCGTTCAAATCTCCATCAACAAGGGGAATAGTAAAGCAACACTGTTCATAAACATCAGAACATAAATTGTCTTCAAGACGTACGATGATGTATGCAAAAGGGCCTGCTCGTGTTACAGAAGTTGTGCTTCTGTTTACATAACACAGTGCGACTCTAATTGTTAAAGTGAGGTCGTAAACTCCAGCATGGTAATCAATTGGAATTTGACAATAGTCTTGCAGTAGTTATTTGTTTTAAATATTAATCCATATTGACACCCCCACACCTGCAGCATACATGTGTCTAGCACCCCAATTCTATCGATTAATTTCCCCTTTGTCTAATATAATTGGAGACCTTTTGTATACCTATTTCTAAGGTCCTATAGTTATACCTATTTCCTGTATACCTAAGAACCTAGTGTTATTATTGTACGCAAACCACTCATTTTTATGTGTACCCATACCATGTATGGTACACATAATGCCGACGTCCGGATCAACCATCCGTCGTTCGTCCGTCCGTCTGTCCGTCTGTCTGTCCGTCTGTCCGTAGACACTTGCTTTCCGATTCAATTACTTGAATATTTTTTATCGGATCGTGTTAAAATTTTATGTGCATGTTTATGATAACACACTCCTCACCTGTATAGTTTTTGGTATCGATCAGTTGATCGGTTTAGAAATTATTAACACTTTGCATCCGCACATAGGCATGAGCCATCCGATGCTGTAACCAAAGTACTTTTTGTCCGATTGTTTTCATATTTGATATGTAGGTTTATAATGACACACCCCTCACCTGTATAGTTTTTGGTATCGATCGGTTGATCGGTTTGGAAAAAATTAACCCTGCACACAAATGCTATCTGATGCATCTAAGTCAAACAATTTTCTTCTGATATGCCTCATATTTCTTACCTAGGTTTTTCTTAGCACGTTCTTTATCTGTATGGTTTTTGGTATCGTTTAGTTAACCCTTTCTGCTCTTGTTTTTAAATAGACTTAATCCAAGCTGTGTTAACTTAAATATTTTTGGTACATATGGTCCTCACCCCAAAATACAGATCAGGTTCAAATTTGAGTTTGATCTGGTATATTTTAACAGAGTTATGGCCATTTAAAATTCAAGTAGCTTATAATCTAATTAATGCCTGCAGGCAGTCAGCTTAGCAGAGGAGATCTTAATATTACACAGCCAGTGTCTTATTGGAAATGAGTTTCTCTTTAGCTTCACATTAGATAAATACCATGGCTCACAGAGTGTTTAGGGGTTCTCCTTAGCCAATGCTAGTTGGAGACAGACAAATAACACTAAGTGAATAATTGAGCTCATCTCTGGAGAAGCATGTCACAGCATCTGGGCTGTGTGCAGTGTTTGTTTATTTAAGTCTCACATTCCTATAATCTGATCTCAAGCCTCACTCTACTGCATAAATAAAATGAATATGACAGTGATGGCCAGAGGTCATTAACTTCCACATAGGTGTCTGCTGTCTATAGTCTTCATGACATTAGGGACTGGCTTGTTGTGTGGGTTTTGCTAAATCCAATGACATGCTTTTTATAGACTTTTTTGTGTTTATCAGTTCATTAGTTTGGATAAGATTAACCCTATTCTATCCGATTTCATAACTCAAATATTTCCATTTATTTTATTTATAGTTCTTGGCATAGTTTATGATAACACACCCCTAACCTGCATATTGAGAGTCATATGGTTGATTTGCTTAAACATATTAACATCTCCACCAATCCTGTTGACACAATGTGATACTAGTAACTAGATATACTTTACATTATCACTATATATAATTGCATCCATGTTGATGCATTCTTCACTTGTTTAGATTTTGGGATCGATTGGTTTGATAAAATTAACCATAAATTATATTTCCGCTGTTACATAAATTACATCTTTCCAATGTTCAGCTTAGAAGAAAATTAACCCTACCCTTTCCAATCCATGGTCATACAGTATGCTATCCAATGTAATGAATCTTATTTTCAATCTGACCAATCTCATACTAGTACATATACCTCTAGCTATCTAAAAATTCAGCATTAAAATATTTTATATCCAATCATTATCAATAATTTTATATCCAAGTCTATACATTCCTTACTTGTACAGTGGTTCATGTATTGATTTTTTAAATGGGAAATATTAACCCTTTTCTCCCATCTAAATGATCCCATGAATTTTTAATATGCAACTAACAAAAAACATAATAAAAACAGCTATGGTGCATCTTTCTGACTATGGATTTAGCTTAATTAGCTTTATCACTCTATAAGACATATCTGGTTGAAATTGATTGCCATATCCATGTTCCTATTGTGCATATGTGAGCAAGGTGCCCAGTAAGTCTGATTCCACTTGTGACCTCAATAGTAAGGTGTGAATTGTTGATTTTTTTGCACTCATGAAAAGGTTGGTGTAAGAATCTATTAAAATAGCTAATCAGTATCGCCAAGGTATGGGTTAAACATCTGCCGATCGTGATCGGCCTCTCGTTAATTTCTATTAATTAGATATGCCTATTTAATAAATGAAAGCCCTCTTTTTTTATCCAGACAATTGTGCCCCACGCTGGCACAAAATACACAGACACACACCCTGATACCCTCTCACACACATACACAATTATATGGGAAGGTAACTAATCATAGATTGTTTTGGAGGCCCTGAAAAGGGTCGTTTTGATGGTCATTTTTAATAGTCGTATTCCAGGAAACTTATCCGTAATCATGTGTATCCGGATCTTTGTCTTCCAAAAAATCCTCCTATTGGTCATCCCAGTCCTCCACATTATGGTGATGTACTTGTTCCAACTCAGTCATATCAAATCCGTCGATTTCAATCCCGTCATCATCATCGCCTTCGTCCACAGCTGCGTCCGCTGGTTGACCCGTGTCCACTGGTGTCTCCACTGGTTGAGCTGCATTTTCAGGTAGAACCTCTAAATCGTCGGAACGTTCACGACTCGCCGTTCGCACATGTGTAAATGAAATCCTAAGATGGGGATATGTCTTATATTAGCGTGCTAGCACCTGCTTAATTTAACTTAATCATTATTTGTTTTGTAAACGATTCGCTGGCAATTATTTTTTAATTTTACACTGGTATAAAAATGAATTGCATCTTTGTATATGGCTTAAGTGAGATTATAGAAATCACCGTCTGTGCATGGTTTAATCTTTGATATGAGTCAACCCAGACGAATGTTCAGTGGTCAATATGCGAGAATAGTTTTATTTGAAATTACTGCAGTTCATAAAAAACAACTGTTATATGTGAGTGCATACTCAGTTATTGTATAGCAACAATGGCGTTGGAGAAGGAGGGTATGTATTGCATCTTGCAATGGCAAGAGTGTGGTGTGCGCAGGAAAGCCTCCTGACTGGTTTGCCCCAACACCTATTGTGTGTCTGTGGGTATAAAGGAGGGGCTCCGGTGGTCCAATCAATAGAGTGCCATATGCATTACGCCGTCACAGGCCGCCCAGCGCTGACGAAGCTGGTTCTAATCCTGTCATAGGGAGGGTGACCTGAATCATGTATCTGTGCAAGTTTGTCAGTTGCTTTCCGGGGATCGTGATTTCTACATGCAGTGGAAAGATTTCCCTGTGAAATTAAGCTTCTGCATGCTCTTTCCTCCACTCGTAAAATTGACAACGTCGTGTGTGGCCTAGCGACAGAAAGTATTTATGGTGTAAGTTGAACGTCCAGAGTAAGTTTTGAGACTATTTCCAAATTGTCCCAAGTAACTTGAAGTTTAAGCCAGCAGGTGAAAGATAATTTTGGTTTCGAGTGAAAGTTTTGGAATTGGAAATCAGTGATTGGCAGAACATGGTAGCTTGAAAATGGGGAGAGCCAAAGCAATTCTACCTTTTGTGATTTCTGATATCGCCTTCGAGCGCATATTCGTGATATAAGCTTGGACAGATTGTCCATGGAGTTGACTCTCATTGAAAAGGTCAGCCATACATGACCATTCTAGATGTTTTGACAAACAGAAATGTTCTTCAAATGCTTTAAATAAATGCCTTAAATGAGATTTGACGTCACTATATGCACATTCCCGCCAATCCTGGGCTCCCGATGTCAGCAATAAAGGAAACATAAGGAGCTGTTGCTCATCAGTCAATCCTTTAAGGGACGCATAATTCTGAAATGTTTTCAGCCAACGGGTTGCATCTTCTAGACCGCTAAATTTCCATACTTTGTGATTGTCCCCTAGAGACATAGCTTTATTCGAATTTGATGACAATGAAGATGTTGATGTTATTAACTCCACAGGTGAGGTGATTGTCAATGGTGGCGCACGCAACAGATGTATGCATATGCTTATGAGTCATTGTTAATATCTGCTTATTTCCGGCTAAGACTACACTATTGAGGGGAACACGTGCTTTTAACAGGCAGGTTTTAAATTTGTTACAGACGGGGTTTTGCAGTGCGTTTTAATGTATCAACCAACCAGAAGACAAAGCCACCAATAGAATATCAAGAACTCGCTGTCAATCTTTCCTCTATTAAAAATCTGAACACATCACAGCACAAACACGCTTCTAGTCGACAAGTTCATTGATGTACAGGTCTTCATATGTTCATATAAAAGTATATGCTTAAACATGAATATATTGTTTTATATGTGAAAAGGTATAACAAATAATAACCGCTTATACACTTTATCAAATTAAAAACCCCATTATAGTAGGTATATATTTAAAAATAAATTATATAATGCTGTGAAAAGTGCATATATATTTCTTACTATTTCTTTAAAAGACACGGGCGCCGCTCGTAGCACAAATGTTCAGATTCATTCAAATCTCCATCAACACGGGGAATAGTAAAGCAACACTTTGTTCATAAACATTAGAACATAAATTGTCTTCAAGACATAGGATGATGTATGCAAAAAAAATGGCCTGCTCGTGTTACAGAAGTTGTGCTTCTGTTTACATAACACAGTGCGACTCTAATTGTTAAAGTGAGGTCGTAAACTCCGGCATGGTAATCAATTGGAATTTGACAATAATCTTGCAGTAGTTATTTGTTTTAAATATTAATCCATATTGACACCCCCACACCAGCATCATACATGTGTCTAGCGCCCCAATTCTATCGAAGGGAAGGTAACTAATTTTAGATTTTTTGGAGGCCCTGAAAAGGGCTGTTTTGATGGTCATTTTTAATAGACGTATTCCAGGAAACTTTCGTATCCGTAATCATGTGTATCTGGATCTTGGTCTTCCAAACAATCCTCATATTGCTCATCCCAGTCCTCCACATTATGGTGATGTACTTGTTTCAACTCAGTCATATCAAATCCGTCGATTTCAATCCCGTCATCATCATCATCATCATCGCCTTTGTCCACAGCTGCGTCCACCGCTGCGTCCGCTGGTTGACCCGTGTCCACTGGTGCCTCCGCTGGTTGAGCTGCATTTTCAGGTAGAACCTCTAAATCGTCGAGAAAGTTCATGACTCGCCGTTCGCACATGTGTAAATGAAATCCTAATAGCGTGCTACCACCTGCCTAATTTAACTTAATCATTATTTGTAAACGACGATTCGCTGGCAATTATTTTTTAATTTTACACTGGTATAAAAATGAATTGCATCTCTGTATATGGCTTAAGTGAGATTATAGATATCACCGTATGTGCATGGTTTAATCTTTGATATGAGTCAACCCAGAGGAATGTTCAGTGGTCAATATGCGTGAATAGTTTTATTTGAAATTACTGCAGTTCGTAAAAAGCAGCTGTTATATGTGAGTGCATACTCATGTGAGAGCGGACTTGATTTAAAGGGCAATTTTTGTCACGCTCCACATAAGGGGTCCAGGGCTGTATGAAAGTAACAGAAAAGATATGTTGTAGGTTCGAGAGAATATTGTATTGTCAAGAATTAATAAGAATTACAGTTAATTGAAATATACATTGTGATTGACATTGTAATAGACATTCAATAGACTTGTGATAGTTATGTTGTATACATAAATAATATAGACATATTTAAAATAGTGTCTGATAAAATAGATTGTACATTATGTATTAACTTGATTTAATGAAAATGTAACGTATTTAATAGTTTAGGCCAGCAGGTGAAAGATAATTCTGGTTTCGAGTGAAAGTTTTGGAATTGGAAATCAGTGATTGGCAGAACATGGTAGCTTGAAAATGGGGAGAGCCAAAGCAATTCTACCTTTTGTGATATCTGATATCGCCTTCGGGCGCATGTTCGTGATATAAGCTTGGACAGATTGTCCAGGGAGTTGACTCTCATTGAAAAGGTCAGCCATACGTGACCATTCTAAATGTTTTGACAAACAGAAAAAATGTTCTTCAAATGCTTTAAATAAATGCCTTTAACGAGATTTGACGTCACTATATGCATATTCCCATCAATCCTGGGCTCCCGATGTCAGCAATAAAGGAAACATAAGGAGCTGTTGCTCATCAGTCAATCCTTTAAAGGACGCATAATTCTGAAATGTTTTTAGCCAACGGGTTGCATCTTCTAGACCGCTAAATTTCCCTACTTTGTGATTGTCCCCTAGAGACATACCTTTATTCGAATTTGATGAAGATGTTGATGTTATTAATTCCACAGGTAATTCCACAGGTGAGGTGATTGTCGAGGTGGCTGTTGTAGTTGAAGTTGTTGGGGTTGTTGCTGTTGTTTTAGTACTGGAATTCGTAGTTGTTGCTGTTGGTTTGGTACTGGAATTCGTAGTTGTGGTTTTTGCTTTAGTACTGGAATTCATAGTTGTGGTTCTTTCTTAGGCCCGACGAAGCTTCGAGATTCGATTCAATTTCGAATCTTGCTACCCGATTCGATTCGATTCGAAAGCGGTCGTGTGATTTGGGATATTTTGAATTGTTGTACAAAAGTCCTTTATCGCCCAGGGGGGGGGGGGTCGGAAAAAAAATTCAGGCACGTATGGCATTTTTTCCCTTTCGATCATTTTTTGTATCCACCCACCCCCACCCCAAATTTTTTCCGTTTTCGGCAGTTTTTTCCGACCATTTTTTGACACCCACCCCCCCTTTTAACACTAAAACAGAGATTTGCGGGGGGAGTCATTTTGAGGTCATTCGGCCAAAAAAACATGGCTGTCAGCGGCCATCTTGGATTTCAAAATTTGCAACAAAATACAACACGATAACTGCCTGCAGTCAGTTTACCAGTTAAAATTACATTTTTTCTCTCATTCAAAGTGGTTTTGAAGCCCAACTCATTGCCAAAACACTAAAAAAACAAGCAGGAATTTTTTTTTTAGTTGACCGCCTACCCACCCCGGCATATGTGCCGGAATTTTTTTTTTCATCCCCCCTGTATCGCCCGCATTTTCCCCAAATAGTTAACAATAATCCACGACCGCCGTTTCCAACGTGTAGGGTAATTTGCCAAATAGATCTTTCTTTCTCCCCCAATAATCCAGCGTGCCTGAAGTCATGTGAGATAGCTAAGTGGAATTTCCTACCTCGGATGAGCATGTGGTGTCTGTCTCACATGAGACATGTGACTTGTCACATTTGCATACTCGATTGACGAAAGCACACATCGAAGGTATCATTTTTCAAATAAAATGTTAAAATGTAATCGAACTGAAATATGTGTGACGAACATTAAATGAATGTACATGTAATAAGTTTCAGCTTGTTAATTGCATGTCTAACTGGGTATTCCACACAAAACAACTTCATCTGGAAATATATACATCTGATTTGACCCAATTCTTCGCGTTACCTATAACCAAACCACACGATTGCTGTTGATATACGCAATGTATATAGTTCGGCGTTTCTGCAAAATGCATGTGTCCATCATATACATTAACATTAATTGTATTGTATTGCAAATGTATAACATAAAAGTAGCTCGATAATTGAAATTTATAGGTTGTCATAGCAACATACATTTCTCATTAAATATTTCTTCATTCGAATTTAACGAGCAGGCTTGAATCTTTGCCTTGAATCCGAATATCTAAATGTTCTGACAGACTCAATTATTTATTATCTCTATACGCTGTATCAGTTAGTTTGTTTTCATATATATACCTTTGTTACACACCAAATTTGTACTTTTGACCAAGTTTTTGCAATTATTAGTTTTTGTCACAAACAATTTTGATGATGTTAGAATGGTGACATGAGCGATTTGGGGGCAGAAACATCATCCTGGGTGCATGAGTGACTGGTGTGCATGGGATGGTAAAATCTCACCCTCGGGACAATATTTTTGTCCCAGACACTAGGCAAATCTCGTGTCAGGCTCAAATATCTTTCCCCTCTGGTAACATTCCCCATCCGATAGATACACCACCACCCATCGAGGATAATAATAATCTCATTCCCAATGAGTGGATACATGTATATATGACAGTGGGCAACAGACACTCAGTAACAGTTTAATTAATTATAAACGTTCATGTTATTATTCTGAATACAAATAATTTGTTTCATTTAATCACTGTTGTTGTTTTTATTCTTAAATGAAATTCAGATTCAGGAAACATAGAATTCACATCATAATAATGATATAAGATATAGACTATAGACACAGGTTTTACCAAGCTATCCAAGATGGTGGATTGCTTGCGATATTCCTACAATTAACACTTATTTCTGCAATCTGCATGTCTACAAATGGTTTCTTTTACTTTTAGGGAGTTTTTGGCGATAAACACACAAAATAGACATGTATTTTATAAAATTTTAATATTGACATTTAATTATAATATTTACTTTCCGTCAATACTGACGCTTTTGGAGCATACTTAAAAACAGATATGGTATCCGGAATCTGGGAATATATACTTACCGCAAACCTGTCACGAGTGTTGGCGATAGATTCGATTCGAGATTTGATTCGATTTCGAATCATAACCATGATTCGATTCGAGATTCGATTCGATGTTGAATTTGCTGATTCGTCGGTCCCTATTCTTGCTTTTGCTGTTGCGTTGGTAATTTTTGTGGTCACAGCTGGAGGTCTTATTGTGATTCGTGCCTGGGCCCCTCTAGTTTGTATCTTGTCTGGCATGGGATATTTGATTCTCCACCAATTGTGAGAGCGGACTTCAGGGGAATTGTGTCACGCTCCACAGGGAGCCAGGGCTGTATAGAAATATAGACGTGTTGTACGGAATTTAAAGGAAACGAGAATATTGTATTGTGCACTCGTTTACCCTACATCTTTTTCTTCGGGTAGTGTTGACCCAGTAAACGGCAAGGTGAAAACCTTAGCTTGCAGAATACTAAAATTTATCTAAAAGTATACAAATGGCTATTTCTGATTAGTTTCTGGCATATAAAATTATTGAAAGGTAGAAATACTGGTATTATTATGCCCCGACTTGAAGTCGGCGGGTATATAGTCGACGGCTCCATCTGTACGTACGTACGTACGTACGTCCATCCGTACAAACATTTTGCATTATTGTTCAGCAACCGCTGGGCAGATTTAGCTGATATTTGGTATGGTGATAGAGCAGCATGGGGGAACAGCTACATGCATAGCGCGGGTTTCGTCCACCCATTTTCACCAGAGTTATGGCCCTTTTTTTTACTTAGAAAATTAAATTTTTCTCTTGTTTTTTGGGTTTCCAGATGATAGCGTGAACATTGGTGGTACGATTGCAAATCCTGTATTTTTGTGGATCAGTTAGATGAAAATACATGTCAAGTGCCAATTTGGGTATGATCTGATGATTTTTGCCAGAGTTATGGCCCTTTTTTCAACATAGAAAATTTGAATTTTCGCTTCTTTTTGGGTTTCCGGAATTTCTAGAAGTGATGATTGTTTTTGGGTTTCCGGACCATGCTCAATCCGAATTGCTATGGTCGGGGGCAAATGCCACACGACAGTGTACCTCTTGTTAGATTAATTTATATTGATGTAATAGGTTGCGATCAGCTTATCTTGATGTAGGTCGAAGTGTCAGATAGTTAGCTGCTGACCGCACACGTTGGTAATCTGCACTTTGATACGAGTATGAAATTATCTGACAAAGTTTAGTGGTATTTATACAAATTTTATCATTAAGAGGGACTGTATGGTCGGGCCTCCTATTGGTTATCAATGTCACAGTAACAGTGAGTGTTTATTCAAAACATATCACAAATAATTGTGGTAGTCACATCCTTCCAAGATGTGCACAAAAATGTTATGTTTAACGCCTACAACTTCCTTAAACCCCACAAACCCTGAACAGTATTTATTGATGATTGTTAGGATTGGGTGAACCATCTTAAGTTTAATTACTTATGTGTGGGTTTGTTAATCTAATTTAATGGTTTTAGTGGGCCGGGAGTGTTGTATCATACTATAAACCCTCAATATTCCAAAAAATATAAAATGTCTTCGTTTTATATTGAACCCGTTATATAACTTTAAACAATGCGGCCAATTCTATAAAAGCAGATATTTTAAACAATCAAATTTTCTACCATAATCATATACCACCAGCAAAAGCTTTTCTACACAGTAAAATCCCAAAGCCTATACTGTGGGTAATAGCACTTAAGAGCACTTCAATAGCACAAAGATGTTATCGCAATTAAGAGGCAAGCCGTCGCAGGCTGATGAACTTAACGCGCTATGCAACTTCATAACAATCGACTAGCCCATCGCAATATTTTGTATAAATATGTGTGTAAAGACACTAATTTTTCATACTTGTTTCTCTCATATACAATTGCTGTTCTTAAAAAGATATCAGGAAGAAAAAGGAAGTTTGCTGGCTCAACAAAAGAACTGCTGATATTTTATAACTGGACTTAGAAGAAAAAAGGTTATGGATAAACAGCTCAAGAAATTAAAAAGTATGGAAGCTAGCACAGTTACAGTATATTTGATAAAAAGTTATGTGAAACATATTATTCTAAGAGATGGATTGAATTGCCCATACAAACATTAACTTTTATTTAACGGAGTTGGATGAATTACGTAGCTGCACCAGACGAATCATGCAACAGATGGAAAAATCTAACATCTCGATTTATGAATGGAGCCTATGGTCATTAAAAGTTACATCATACACATTCTCTACCGCTGTGGTTTTCATGAATGTTTTCGTTTCTCGGAGAGTTATAGTATATGACCTTGGTGATGATACAGTTGTTGGGAATGTTTCTGTGGCATCACTGGGAGGCATCAGATTTTGGATTGATGCCGTCGTTGATGCCTTTGTTGACGTGGTGGATGAGTTGGTAAGTGAGATGATAGGTCTAACGGTTAAAGGAGTCGATTAATTAGGGCATTACTGTAGGTCTAACGGACGGCTCTTGCTGTCCACTGATAGTACTGTATACACCCGTCAGTAAGCCCATCCTCGAAGATAAGCCCAGTATGGGTTATTTACCCTAAACAAACATGGGGTGGTCCTCGTAGATAAGCCCACCCCCATTTTTGAGCATTTGGAAGGTGAATACAATCGTGTCTTTCTATCCTGTAGAATAGGAGAAGATACTTAAGCACATCTGTGCTTTTATAATTTGTCCAGTTTCTTAAATAATAAAGATGTATAATAGTATACACTGTGTTAATATTGTTCTGAGTTATACACATCTTATTCTATTCTATTCTTAGTTGTTGGGTCAGTCAAAGAGGTTGCAAATCAATAAAATCAAAGGATGTGGCACTTATTGTTCACACCTCGAACAGATTAAATCCAATGGGATATGGAGTAATGACTTGGTGTTTTTGTAGGATTCCTTTGATAATGCAGAAGTGTGATATGTGTTCACCACTTCTCACTGTTGTGTTTTTATAAGAATTAGCTTGATTAATAATCATTAGTGAAAAACATGTGGTAATCTCTCAGTACCTGAAGGCTAACAGAATTTTAGCATGGGGAGATCATCGTGAGTAAGCCCAGTATCCACTTTTTGACCAAAAATGTGCACAGCCCCCCCCCCCCCCCCCCCGGCTTACTGACCCCCCCCCCCCCCCCCCTTGTTCAACATTCTCCAACTGTAGTAGCCTGTTGTATAGTGACCTGTTCAAATCAGTAACTCGTTGTCTTTCAGCATTGACTTCTCGCAGAAGGTCACTCAATACCTGTGAGTCCATGATAAAACTGATCAGCCAGGAAAAAAAACTTTATCTGTCATATTTAAATAAACAATAATTGTGACATTTTAATAACACAGCTAGAGTTTAATATATTCCCGGGAATTGAAAAAACAGGAACCGGGAATGAAACCCCCTTCAGAACCGGGAACCGGGAACGTTCCCGGGAAATGTATGCACAAGCTATACAACACGGGTTCGATCTTTTTGGGCCACATAATGGTATACAACGTACAGGACCCGTACGTTGTATACCATTATGTGGCCCATAAAGGTACTATATACGGGTAACGTAACATAAGTTGGAAAATAAAACAATTGTTCCGACTTCTCAAACTTCAACCGAAATGTTGTCGATGTTATGATGGTTAACTCCTCGTGGCATCTAGAAACTTGTCTTCGTATGTTAACGTGAAAGAGTACAATATAAACAGTCTATATATAGTTCGATGAAATGTGTATACTGTTTTGTGTCATGATCGATATTTTAATTTTATCGGGAGTCGGATGTAGTCTGGAAAAGTACATTCGGAGCAACACCAAGTCACCCAGTGAATTGTCGGTCTAGTAGCCATTGTGCTGTACATTATGTCTATGTTTGATAACTTGCGTTATATCGGATAATCGGAAGCTCAAAATAATACTCTAACTGGACTCTACATTCACATGACTCACAAGTTCACAACTTGCACGAAACTATTTGCTCTCACGGAAATTATCAATCAATGCGACATCAGCAGAAACTGCATAAGCATCAGTCCATTTATGAGAGCGGACTTTATTTAATGGGGAATTCTCGTCACGCTCCACATAAGGGGTCCAGGGCTGTGTAAAAGAAATAGAAAATATATGTTGTAGCTTCGATAGAAATATGTATTGTCAAGAATTAATAATAATTACAGTTAATTGAATTTACATTGTGATTGACATTGTAATAGACATTCAATAGACTTGTGATAGTAATGTTGACATGGCGTAGGTAGACATTAATGTTATAGACATATTTAAATGGTGTAAGATAAAATAGATTGTACTTTACATTTTCATTAAATCAAGTTAATACATAATGTATTTAATAATAAGTAAGAGACTGCAAATATATAGAATTTAAATAAGAGTTTAAGATAGTTAAGTCTCTTTTAGTAATGATGAATTTAGAAATATAAGTAAAGTAAATAATATGAAAATTGTACATACCTGTGTAAAAGAAATAGAAAATATATGTTGTAGCTTCGATAGAAATATGAATTGTGACTATCGATTCCTACAACATATATTTTATATGGGTGGAAATTGACCCAGTGAACTGCAGTAAATTTACTTGGCTTGCACATAAGCTAAAAATATATAAAGATATGTATGTGGCTAATTTCTGAATTAGTTTCTGGTATAAGAATTATTGACAGGTAGAAATACTGGTGTTATTAGATTAATATTTATATAAGTAACGTGTTACGATAAGATTAATTGATGTAGCTTAATTTATGTAGGTCGCGGTGTCAGATGGACCGCCGACCGCACACGTTGTACTCTGCACTCTGATAATTTCCCCGGCAGAGGGACATCGTTCGAATTAAGATGATGTAGAGTTGTCGTTGACAAAGAGTGTTGTAGTAGATGTTCCTGGACATAGCTCGAAGAAGGGTGAGATGTAGATCTATTGTTGATAAAGAGCGTTCATGGATGTCCTCTTCTTTGCTGATATATTTTCTAAGAATTGAATTGATGATAGCGGGGAATGTGCAGAATTTGAAAGTCTATTACATATATCCTAAATATACTGAACACAGATATAGTAAACTAGAAAAAAAAACCACAAACTGACATATCTAAGAGTAATAGGCATAACAATAAATTGTATTCTAACATATTTGACTGTCCTGGTCAATGAGTGGATAAATAGGTGAAATACATTTTGGTGCCGATGGAGCGACTTCGCTGTTTGACGCAGGTAAAAAAGTAGGCAAAAAGGTTAGAAAACCTTGGTTATACACCCAAAGATATACACAATAATCGCCGCTTAAAATACGACGTGCTTTAAGAGCTTGAATAGGGTTAAGCCAGAAATTATTTATGGGTGTAAGTTGAATTTCCGGAGTAAGTTTTGAGACTATTTCCAAATTGTCCCAATTAACTTGAAGTTTAGGCCAGCAGGTGAAAGATAATTTTGGTTCCGAGTGAAAGTTTTGGAATTGAAAATGACAGTGATTGGCAGAACATGGTAGCTTAAAAATGGGGAGAGCCAAAGCAATTCTACCGTTTGTGATTTCCATGATAACTTTTGATCCTGACTGGCGGGAAATTGCTTTACAGACTGCTATTAACTCTTTCGCTGCCACCGCCACCACAGACGTACCCCCCAGTGCCACGCATCCTGTACATATATCTATGTATTTCAGGTATATATGGGTAATACATTATATCTCAAGCAGTTTCTAATATAATTAGTTGAAACTTCACATGTATATAGACATAGGTATACCCTGTCGAATGCCGCCATGGACACGCCCACCAAGGTCACGTGACATTGGTGGCCATCTTGGATTAGTGGCTATTTGCCTGTATATGTACAGTTTGTGTGGGTATGAATGGGTGTGTTGTTTGTTTTCTAATTTTCAACCCAATTATACGATGCCCAACAGTAAGGTACACGGGAGTAACCTATATGAACCCACTTTGGACATAAAATAGGTCACGTGACCTTGGCGTCCATCTTGGATTTATGCAAGTTGCCACCTATTTGTAGCAAAATGAGATACAATGGCGCACTTTGTTGAGTTCGTGCTTTTGTTGCTTGAATATTCCCTGATAGGTACAATTCCAAATATACATGTAGATATACATATAATATAACCATACCCATATGTATATATACCTGCAGGGGGACATATGACCCTGCCCCGCCCCTTATAAGTCACGTGATATTGACGGCCATCTTGAATTTCAGGAAAATTGGGTTTTACGATGATTTATGTAAATTATATGGGTCACGCGGGCGTACGCATGGTCAACTCACCAGCATTATTAATTTAGTTGCCTGTTATCACCACTGGAAAACGACACAATAGACGAGGGTTGTTCAAAACCAGTAAAGGTGTATTATAAATAATAGGTATAAGTATCTTATGCGCCGCAGGCGCCCCTCGATCATTATAGTATAGAGGTTATAGTTACCCATCCACCACCCCATCCCGCCACCCATAGTATCTTATACGCCGCATGCAGGTGCCCCTATAGAGGCTACTGCCCAAATAAATAATAGGTATAAGTATCTTATGCGCCGCAGTCGCCCCTCGATCATTATAGTATAGAGGTTATAGTTACCCATCCACCACCCCATCCCGCCACCCATAGTATCTTATGCGCCGCAGGCGCCCCTATAATAGAAGCTACTGCCCACACAAATAATAGGTATCAGTAACTTATGCGCCACAGGCGCCCCTCGATCATTAGAGTATAGAGGTAATAACAATAACTTCTTCAGTCCTGAGTCTTTTGCGAGCAGCCATTTTCGACTGATAACCACGTGCTAATAACAATGACGCAATATTCCGGCTCTGACTGTACCTCCATAACGTCAGAAATAGCATGACCTTGAGGACATTGTCGCTTTAAATTGTTCGCGCGCAACAGTACTACAGATAAATACATTGTACACTGTGAAACATGCCGGAAAGAATAGAGTTATATCCCATACATTAGACTACATACCAAATTCGCAAAAATGCGCGATTGGCAGCGTCTACGAAGTTCGCATTTATGCGCGTTTGGCAGCAAAAGAGTTAAAAGCGAAAGCCCCAACAGGAAGATAATGGCAGTATTAATGATCGTAAGGGTTAAACTGTTCACAGACAATGTAAATGGCTCGGTAGTGCTTATGAGTGGTGCTGGTGTGCTATAGTGGAAAATTGGCATAGTGTGACTTGTGTGCGAGTGACCCAACAAAACCAGTGCAGCTGACAAAACTTTAAACTTTCTGTAAAGGACGAGAATGGCAAACATTGCTAAGACCGAAATAGATGTGGCAACAACGCTAAGAAGAAAACTTAGGTTTGTGCCTTCATCTGTAAGCAGTTCGCCGCTAAGAATTGGTTCCGCTAAGGAACTATATATAAGTCTGTCGTCCTTGGCATTTTGCGCCACTGTTTTGAGATTCAGATGCATGGCGTTGTCGTTGGCCAAGAATTTGGAGAAATTGTGCTTGTATAAATTAAATGCTGGCAGTGTAATGTCTGGTGATTCTGTAAACAATGTGCTGGCAGAAATATTTGTTAATGTTTGTGAGTCGAAAAATTGCTGAAGCATAGCAAGATTAACTGCATGTAATGTTGATTGTGCTCTGCTGTGTTGATTGCATGATTGATGTCTAGCAGGTATATGTGATTTATTGTCGCTTGTCGAGAGTGTGCAATGACAAGGCTTTTGTATTACGCAAAATGTGCAACCTGAAATCGTGTAGTTGGTATCGTGCGTGCATGATGCTTGAATGTGTGATATGTTGGTGAGTAGGATATGCGTTTTGTTTAATTGCTGAATGTTTGGTGTGATAACATGTGGATAAAATCGAAAAGTGCAAGTAGAATTAATTTGTGCGATGTCGTTGTTTAGAAGTGCGATAGTGCAAGTAGAGAAGTTTGAACTGTGGTAAACGACATCGATGTTACACGTCTGTAAACGCTGTGTCTCATAATGGCATGTGCGTAGGTCATTTGTGTTGAGTTCAAGGTATGAGCTTGAGTCATGTGTTAATGCTATGAATTGTGGTAAGTCAGTTAGTCGCGATGCATGTGAGGTTTTGTTGTTTATTGGCATGGCATATGTTGTTATTTTGTAAAGTAATAATGGATGAGGCATGTTTGTTGTTGGAAATTTTAAAGTGATATATACATGATGATTGTTACGAACAACATGAATATTAGTTAATTTATAAGATAACCGTGCATTATTATGAATTAAATATATGCCTGGGCGATGAGTAGTTAATTGGTTATTTATGTACATAATTGTTGAATGCAAATGTTCATGGACTGCTTGATTGCCTTAATTTCCGCTGTTAGTGCAACGACGGCCGATGAAACGTTATCAATTTGAGATGTGCTAGCGTTTAAATCGGCAGTCGCGATTTCAGTTCTAATAGCAGCCTGAGATAACTCAGGAAGAGTAGTGGGGTTTTGTTGAATTACACCACTTCTAATCGCGGGGCGAAGTCCCTTCATTACGGCACTGAACACTTGCTCGTTGGAGAGATTTAATGATATCGCCTTCAAGCGCATGTTCGTTATATATGCTTGGACAGATTGTCCAGGGAGTTGACTCTCATTGAACAGGTCAGCCATACGTGACCATTCTAAATGTTTTGATAAACAAAAATCCTCTTCAAATGCTTTAAATACATTTCTTAAACGAGATTTAACGTCATTAGCTGCACATTCCCACCAATCCTGCATGGGCTCCCGATGTCAGCAATTGAGGAAACATAAGGAGTTGCTGATCTTCTGACAATCCTTTAACCCTTTACCCAACAGAACGGCCCTGTGCCAATGCATTCTCTTATATATGCGAGTCGACCATAGGTCGCCTCGCATATATAAGAGAATGCATTGGCTTAACACATTACAAATTATAAAATTGTTAAAGAATGTAAGAAAAAATGGTAAAAAGTGTTAAAAAAATGCCAATGCATTCTCTTATATATGCGAGGCGACCTATGGTCGACTCGCATATATAAGAGAATGCATTGGCACAGGGCATAACTGTAACTATCACAATGTGGTCAAGGAGCCGGTTCCAATGATATCCATATTTGTATGGTTCTATTGAGACAGACCGAAGATATTTTAGGCTGTTGAAGCTTTATTTGGCCGGTTTTGGCCGTTTTGTTGGGTAAAGGGTTAAAGGATGCATAATTTTGGAATGTTTTTAGCCAACGGGTTGCATCTTCTAAACCGCTGAATTTCCCGACTATGTGAATGTCCCCTAGAGACATACCTTTATCTGATGTTGATGACGATGTTGATGTTAGTAATTCCACAGGTAATTCCACAGGTGAGGTGATTTTCGAGGTGGTTGTTGTAGTTGACGTTGGTGTGGTTGTTGCTGTTGTTTTAGGACTGGGATTCTTAGTTGTGGTTGTTGTTGTTGTTGGTTTGGTACTGGAATTTGTAGTTGTGGTTGTTGCTGTTGTTTTTGCTGTTGCGTTGGTAATGTCCGTGTTCACAGCTGCAGGTCCGATGGTGATGCGTGCCTGGGCCCCTCTAGTCTGTATTTTGTCGTTCATGGGATTCGGATTCTTCACCAATTGTGAGAGCGGACTTTATTTAATGGGGAATTCTCGTCACGCTCCAGGGCTGTGTAAAAGAAATAGAAAATATATTTTTTAGCTTCGATAGAAATATGAAGAATTAATAATAATTACAGTTAATTGAATTTACATTGTGATTGACATTGTAATAGACATTCAATAGACTTGTGATAGTAATGTTGACATGGCGTAGGTAGACATTAATGTTATAGACATATTTAAATGGTGTAAGATAAAATAGATTGTACTTTATGTATTAACTTGATTTAATGAAAATGTAATGTATTTAATAATAAGTAAGAGACTGCAAATATATAGTATTTAAATAAGAGTTTAAGATAGTTAAGTCTCTTTTAGTAATGATGAATTTAGAAATATAAGTAAAGTAAATAATATGAAATTGTACATACCTGTGTATTAAAAAGAAATAGAAAATATATGTTGTAGCTTCGATAGAAATATGTATTGTGACTATCGATTCCTACAACATATATTTTATATGGGTGGAAATTGACCCAGTGAACTGCAGGAAATTTACTTGGCTTCCAAAAATCTAAAAATATATAAAGATAATTTATCATGGTCTGATTCACCTAATGGACATTTAGATTTCTTCTAAAAATATTACCATGATTAATTCGTAGCCAGCAACAAGGACCTTTTAATCAGTTGACACCTTTGAGTGATTTTGGCGAATAAAATTATTTCGTCGGACCGCATACTCTAGTCTATTAGTTTCTTCACTCCTTGGGGTATATTAACCTTCTTCAAACGAAGAACCTTCATTTAGTAGGCAAGGGAGTGGCATAAAGGTATGTATGTGGCTAATTTCTTAATTAGTTTCTGGTATAAGAACTATTGACAGGTAGAAATACTGGTGTTATTAGATTAATATTTATATAAGTAACGTGTTACGATAAGATTAATTGATGTAGGTCGCGGTGTCAGATCGACCGCCGACCGCACACGTTGTACTCTGCACTCTGATATATTCACGGCATACACCACCCATTCAAGCAACTGCATGGGAGTACAGTATGTGCATGTGTCTCTAAAAATAGCCGGAAATTGCCGACGCAACATCGCATCAATTGATAATTTGACACATGCTGTAAAAGTCTTGTTTAGCCACGAACGGTTCATGCCACTATGTCATGACTTGTGAGCGTGTGTCGTGAAGCCATGCATGGCTATGCTTGGGCCACGAGACCAAACCTTAAGTCGTTAACTCTTAAGACGATATCATGGTCAATTCTACTTACACATAATGTAGAATTTGCAGATATATACATGTAACATATATAATGCATTGTGCGCCGTGCACACGTACTGCCGTGCACGGATAAATTAAACTAACTTATGCGCCGTTGGTGTCTCATGATGTACGATATACCAAGCGTTAACAATGCACCCCATTCCCGGTTCCTACAAATCATATTGCCGGGAAACGGGAATGAGTATTGAACCCGGAAATTCCCGGGATTAAAGCCTAAACACAGCCAATGAACGTACTTCTAAGCATTTTTTAATTAAAATTGTTTCAAGGATGGAACTAGTATTTACAAATATGAATTTTTCGACATCGAAGGCATTTAATGCATGAACTTGTCCGACACGCAGTGTATATATACTGCTCCGTATATATATACACCACCCAGTCAATGTCATCACCTTATTACAAGGGCCATATATTCATTTGCGCGAATATGCGTTATATTCCCAGCGAAGAGGGAATGGCTGAGTCGTTGTGAATGGACGTAATGGGCTCATACATAACATTCAACTGCAACCAGAATAACTATGTTTATGACACGTTACCCGCAGCATATAGAATAATGTAAATCCGTTATAAAACATTTTTTATTTCATCCATTTTTAGGCTTCTTGGCCGTGATTTCAGTTTTGTTTTTTCCCCGGGGTGTCGACGTGGCCAGCGGTTTCCACTCCACATCGAGCATATACTAGACTGTCCTTTCGTCGAGACCATGAAAATATATCAATAAGATGACATTTAATTAGAGTATACAATTTGATAACGCGAGAGATATTTTGACATAAAACAAGTGTCAATAAACTTCCAATATCTACAGTTAGAAATTTAGTGTCATCTAATTGATTGCTTTTATTCTTAGCCATATAAGAATGTGGTACATAATACATATATACATAGTGCATATATAAAAAACATATGTTCAGAAACACTGACGTATATACCTATCGAGTAATGCAAGTATATTATGTTTCAAAATACTTTTGAATAAGGCGTGGCACAAAAGGTGGTCAATTTGAATCGAGTAAAGCCGGGGGCTAACCAACGCTAAAGGTGGTCCGTGGGGGTGGGGGAAGGGGGGCACGTGATTTAACAAAAAATTACTTCCTTTTATTCACAGGTACGGCGCCAGCTGTTCACAGCGAGACCGGTAACACGAAAGCGAAGCCGAAAGCGAAGCCGTGAAGTTCTGGAGGAGTGTGCGGCAATGGTAAGCATTTTTCTCGCGCAATGCTACAATATATGGCCCTTGTGATGACATTGACTGGGCGACGCATATATACGGAGCAGAATATATACACTGTGTCAGACGCGTTCATGCATTAAATGCCTTCGATGTCGAAAAAGTCATATTTGTTCCATATAAACGGAAAGAATATTAAAATGTAGACCGACTTTGTTCGTCTATACCATGATCATCGCGTAAACAGCACTCTATCATCAAGTTCATCTTTTTACCTAAATAAGAGCCTTATTGTGTTACAAAAGACATCACAATTCTACCATCTAATCATGCCCCAATGATATAAACGCTCTTTATTAGTTCCGCAACGAGGAACGCTCTTTATGTATACCATCATAATATAAACAAACACCAGGAACTGTAACGTTTTGTGCTTTGGTTTACGTAACGATGGGTAAACGTATGGCGTGCTTGCCAATAACATGATTGAAATAGATCGGCTGATGTAATTTCCTAAGCGGAAAAGGTTGTGTCGTTGAGAATGAATTATATGCATGTTTGATGGGTGACCAAATTCATACTTTTCTACGGGTTGCAATATAATTTTGCAGAATACCGTCAGTTCGGTGTCGCTATAACTGACAGATAACCATGACTATGTTAAGATGGCATATTCCGTAGCATTGTTATGAAGCGCCCCATCTTGTCTCATTGCAATCACCTGCGCGAGAATGATTTTATGATACATTAGGGGGTTATACATTTCCACCAACCTGATTGTTAAAAATTGTTGTTTACTGTATATCTGTTACAATGTAAACATAACACCCATGTACCGATACTCACAACAATGACATTGGATTCACTCGTTTGGGATATATAATTCTTGTAAGGCCTAAACAAAAAATACGTTTGTTTCCGCTAACTCGACCGACCCTATTATTTTAAACCCCCGACCCTAAACTTTTTATTGACATTGCAACAAAAAAAAATTGGACCAAAAAAAAAATAAAAAAATATTTTGTATTTTAAATTTTGTTTTGTTTTGAATATAGGTCCCAATTCATATCATAACAAGATGCAAAACATTTATATATTTATATATATATATGTATTGACATAAGAAATTTAAGTTTACAAAAAGATTTAAGTTTAACAGTTGGATTCATACTGTAAAGTATGTTTGGCTTTATCTAGCTTTCATCTGTGAAAACTTCAAATAATTTGAGTTCAGGTATGTTATCATTCAGCGTTCAGACTTCAGTATTTCAATCAATTACAGCACAGGAACATTAACAATTTGATCAAATCAACCTGGTTATCAAGTGGGATCTCATAATACCAAATGAAAAATTAACATAGAGATTAGTACCATATATAGTCATTACTACATTAATACATGTACATTGTTTCTGTACTACATGTACATGTAGTATATTATGTACGGTATGTGTCTCACTTGAATTTTATAAAATAGCCTATTTATGAATTAGAGTGATAATGGCAAGTCTCATTTCAAGCAGGATAAGCATAATCCATTGAACCGAAAGATATCTGATTTCCAATCCATATATATATAAAAAGTTCCAAAGTTATGCTTGAGAAACTTGATCAAATTGACCTCTCAGTAAAATTCAAAATACTGACTCAAAGAGCCTTAGATTAGCTCTAAATGCAATGGATTTTCAAAATATTTCCAGGGGGCGAACCCCCACCATCATCAGGGAGTCACCCTTCCCAAACATTCCTCCGCTCAGGCCTTCAGGTTATGCCTTTTGGCATATCATTGCTCAAAAACAGGTGTCCCCAAAAAATACCTAGATCCTTCACTGAATGCGGAGGAGAAGGTGGTGTTGTGAAGCCATCCTTAAGATGTGAACAGTGCAGTGGTGCTGGATTGACTCCAGTTGTCGCCAGACCATATGGGAAATATTAGGATTATCAAAGACTATATTAGTATATAGACTAGTATATATGTAAATATTAAAGCATATGTAAGATTGTATTGGAGTTTCTAGTTCCTCTGTCATCTGGGTTAACCTGATTGGGGCTAAGAAGTGCATAGTTTGGGTTATTGACAAGTATTATACAGTTATTTTTAAAGATACTGAAAAAAAAAAAGTTAAGCCTACCTACCTACCCTAATATTTTTTAGCTCGTTAGCGGAAACAAAGGTATTTTTTGTTTAGGCCTAAAGGTAAAATGTGTTCGCAGTATACGTTGTTTTCGCTTCGCATAAAATTGTACAACTGGTATGAGGCGTGGGAAATATATTTTAATTATATTGTACAACCGCCGGATGCATATGACTTATTTGGAATATTTGAAATGGATAGGCGGAGATACGAGCCAATATCACTACAAAATTTGTAAAAACGTGGGAAAAAATGCATATGCCCACCGGAAGCGTATGCCTTATTAGGATTATCTGAAGTACATAGGCGGAGTTACTGGCTACTATGTCTCCGAAATTTGTAAAATATTTTAGACGCGTGGGAATAAACGCATTTGCCCGCCAGAAGTCATTAAGACAACACTTGTTGCACTCTGAATCATCGCTCCATTCATTTTTAAAATGGCCAGTCAAAGAGTACAACTTGGAAATACTGCAGCCAGATATATTAATCTGTTTGTATCGTACACAAATTTACTGTTAGTTAATAATTGCTATATGTACATATTTATGCGGAGCGAAGATATTTTGCAATACCAACATCTACGACGGTGTACAGAATGATACTTTGACAGAAATAAACTATTTCTGCTCTCGGGACTTTTTGACCCATCAACTGCCACTTCTCCAAAGTATGATCACTTTCCATGGTTATAATACAGATGTACTTAGATCATCCGTATTATACCCCCCGCAACAAGTTGTGGGGGGGGGGGGGGGGGGGGGGGGGGGGGGGGGGGGGTATCAGCTTGTCCGTCCGTCCGTCCATCGAGCCATCCATCAGTCCCGAATTTGTAAGATTCATAACTTGAACAAGTGTCAACGGATTTCAAAGATTTGTGGTATATGAGTTCACCTGACCATTACCTATAATTAGTTCGCAAGCCAGATCCGGCCTGATATTTTTACCGGAGTTATTGGACTTTGTTTATTATTTTTGTCGAATTCACTAAATAGCAGACGACGTCACAGGGCTCATTTCCACAAATGTGAACGGATTTCAAATATTTTTGGTATATGAGTTCACATGACCAGTATCCATTCTAGAACGAGTTCGCAAACCAGGTCCGGCCAGATATTTTCAGCAGAGTTATTGGACTAACGTCACATGGCTAATTTCCACAATTTTTAATTGACATTGGTAATAATGTTGATATGTATTTCAAATGTTATGCAACTGTAAGCTAATGAACAATAATTCCTTAGTAATTATATGGTGTGGTTATTATTTTTGTTCCATTTTATTTAGTACTCTGTATTCGCCAGGTAATTACAGCATTGAGTTAATAAACTATCAATCAATCAATATGTACGCACGTTTTATATATATATATATATACAGTATATATATACCAACATGTAATGTAACATCATGTTACATAGCTTATACAACGTATTTATGACACACCCTACACTAAAATACATTATGTATTCAGACATTTATTTTATATGTATTGCTTAAATATGTAGATACAACCCCATGGTGAGGCATGACAGTAATTTTTATTTATTCACACTCCTAGACATACAGTTTGTTATAAATGTTATTGTTTTTATCTTTCAGAGCACTCTTTGTTGCAACGCTCCGAAACTAGATAGGCTGTTACCGATGAAAATCAGCCCTGTAAGTATATTACCATTTTTGAAATACATATAAAACTGACGCACACCTGATAAACACTAATGACTCATCTTCAATTATCACCGTTTTGTCGGCTATAATGTAGAAGCAGGTTGATCCTAAGTTAATGTATAGATGTTATTTGACGTTATTTACACTTATCTGACCTTATTTGACTGACCACAAGAAATTTGACGTCCCTAAGTGTATGTGACGATATTTGACCTTATCATATGTGTCTTATGTGTTTTTTTTACCCTGTGCCAATGCATTCTCTTATATATGCGAGTCGACCATAGGTCGCCTCGCATATATAAGAGAATGCATATTGGCCTAACAATTTTTTACAATTTTAATAATTTGTTCTTGTATTCTTTAACAATTTTATAATTTCACCCATACAGAGCCCCAGACAAACATGAGCAGACAACACTCTTCTATATACTTCTATATATGTGTGGGGCTCCCTGCAGGGTAATGGATGTTTTTTTTTATTTTATGTCCTAAAAATTGTAAGAAACATTTATTTAAAAACAATGATAAAAAATTGTTAGGCCAATGCATTCTCTAAAATATGCGAGGCGACCTATGGTCGACTCGCATATATAAGAGAATGCATTGGCACAGGGTAAAAAAAACTAGTTTGTTACATGAACCGTTTCGTAACTAGGATACATGTGACTTTAAACTTTATTTATAGTATGATATCCCTCCCCCTGAACATCTGACGTTGATCAACTGACGTGGGCTGACCATAGCTAGTGACGAAACGATCATGTAACTGAACTTTTCGTAACTAGGTCAATAGCACACCACCACCCCACCTCACCCTCACCTTTTTAGCTCACCTGAGACGGAGTCTCTGGTGGAGCTATAGTCATCTCTCCTCGTCCATCTGTCTGTTCGTCAAGAATCGTCTTCTTCTATGATAGTGTAAAACCGAATGGGTTCATATTTGGTGTGGATGTTCCCCAGGTGACTCACATTCAGATTTGTTCAAATGAAGACTCAAGGTCTATTAGTTGCAAAACCAGGGCCATAGTAATTCTTAAAACATTTTCTTCTTATGAACCATTCGGCCGATTTAGCTTATATTTGGTACAGAGGATCCTTGGGTGACTCAGGTTCAGATTTGTTCAAACTGGGTCAAATAGGGGCAAAATAACCAAAAAATATTCCAGAATGAAAATCGATAAATATAAATATTATTCGATAGAAGCATTTCTGGACAGGAGTCTTCGATTCATATTTAATATTTTATAACCCGGTAACTATATAATACATGTTTACATTTATAATCCGGTAGCTATATAATACATGTTTACAAAGAGATAATCCACCTTTAAAAGCTTTTAAATTGGGGTTTTAATGTTTTGTGAATTACAGATTCAAAATGCATTACAACTTTTTGACACCCTACACTTTTCGTTTATAAAATGATGTGTTCAAATATGTTTTGAATATTTAATTTGTCTATATCTCAGAGCCTGGGTGACAAAACTATTGATTGGCTCCTGGTCCCAACAACCAAGACCAGTTGTGGGAAGAAACGGGATGCAGACCACGGACCAGACTTAGTAAGTTTAAATAACAAAAACACACGACGACAGTCAGGACCTATAATTGCCAAATAAGTGAAAATGTTATATAACTTTAAGGAAATTGGCCTTTTTTGGTTCAAAATGCTTTAAGAATGTGAGGGAGGTTTTGTTTGATGTGGTGAGGGATTTTTTGTGTGAAAAATTGTGCTTAAAATTATGTCTTTAACATGTTTTTATGTTTACCCAAACCATAGTATGGTAAACATAGTGTCGTTGTCCGATTGACCACTCGTCGTTTGTTCATCCGTCTGTCTGTCTGTCCACACTTTATGCATGGTGCGATAACTCAAATATTTCTATCTGATCGGAACCAAATTTTGTATATGAATTAATTTCTCAGCACAATAGACAAATCGAGTTGGAATTTGGAATTGATCAGACTATTTTTAACAGAGTTATGGCCCTTTTTCAAAAAAATATTCACACTTAAAAAAACAAAACAATTATAGATTTAATTCCTTTGTTCAATTTAACCAAAAAATAATAATAAATAAACTGAAATAAACAGAAAAAAAATATATGGTCGACTCACATATATAAGAGAATGCATTGGCACAGGGTAAAAAAATCCCGACTTACGACTGGATTTGATATGGCGGGTCACATATGTCAAACTTAGCGCCGTTTTAGTTATGGCATGAGAAAGGGAGTTGAACCAAAACTGATACAAATATATTTAGCACTAATTTTCACCAAATTCATGAACGTTCTTCTCTAATGCTATGATGAGTTCAATCAAATTTGGTGTCGCTTGGGTCATGGATGGCGAGAGATGCACTAGCATTGATAAGATTGTTCTATTCGCTGATATCCACCAAAGTTATATATAGTCATTTCCCATGCCATACCGTTCTAATGAGTTTTTGGCGTTATAGCACAATTGAGTCTGCCCAATTCAATATAGTTTCCACACAAAAAAGTTACAATTTGTCAAAAGATATGTAAATGTATAGAAAGCCTGTTCAACAATAGTGGTAACAGTGTGCAGTCAAATATAATTTCTTCTGAGATAGAAGAAAATGCAGTCAGTGGCAAATGACTTTTCAGGATCATCAAATACTGACATCTGGCAAGGTTATATTTGCCCAATACAGTGGATGTCTTGCATGTTTTAGAACAGACTCATTGCCTAACGGAAACAACTCAAAATCCCGCTCTGTGTCTGGCACATGTAGCTGATATACAAGCATAGCAACATTTCTTTTGAACTGAGAATAATTAGCCAGTATATAGCACCATGAACAGAGGAGCACCTGGTCATTTCTTTAAAACATCTGTATCTTCATGGAGATATCATAACCAGGTTACCTTAAAATCTTAGTCAAACCCACTAGATTAATTGACAATCTCTATGTAAAACCCGATTGTCGTCTTTTTATTTTTCGGACTAAGTGTTTATGATGTTCATGTTTCATGTTATTACGTCTAAAGTATACGCAGTTGTAAATAAATAAATAGTTCTTTATTGGTGTAACGGATTAATCGCTATAAACAAAATGACAATCGCTCCAATCTGACAAAGTGAGCTACTACTTATATATCCATGTGTAACAATCATGTTTTGTAATACTATTTGGAGTTACAATTTATGAGAATATGTGTAACGCTTTCAGCAAGAGTATCCTCTATTCCCACCTAATATCCAGAGTATGCAGAGGGTTTCACATCACTTTAACCTGGGCGACGCCGGGTAACCCTGCTAGTACTCTATAATTCAACACCAAAACTCTAATTTATGATTCTGATCATAGTAATTTACTATCTCCAAGGGATGGGTTAACATCTGCCGATCGTGATCAGCCTCTTGTTTATGTTTAAATTGTCTATATTTCAGAGCCTGTGTAATGAGAGGATTGAATGTGTCCTGGAGTCATGGTTACCAGAAGTGAAAAAAGAAACAGAAATAAATTACAAGTGTTAATAAATGGATTAAAACTGGATCGCTTTTGTTTACTGGATTATACAAATTAATACAATTCATTTTGCAGTAATGTATTTAAACTGATTAAAGTATGAATTGAATACGTGTTACTTCAATTTTAAAATGGCTTTGAATACATTCACTACAGCCCTAAATTTATGTGATAGTATTTTAGACTATTCAGTAAAGACCACTCATTTAAAAGAATAGATCACTTTAGACCTGACAGTAAAGAGCATTCATTTAATGGCTACTTTAAAAAAAAAGACCATACAATAATAAAGATTATGAATTTAAAAGCAAATAATGCTTTAGAACATACATTAATTTAAAGGCTCCTTTTAAAAGAAAAGACTACACAGTAAAGAACGTTGATTTAATGGCTATGTTTACACATTACATTAGACCATACAGTAACTTCTTAGAAACATTTAAAAGAAAAGACCATACAGTAAAGAGCGTTGTTTTGTTAGGGTCGGTTGGGAAAAAAATTAAAATGCTTGAATCATTTTTTTTTTGGACATTCGCTAAGGTGGTGATTGAGTCTTGATAATTCTCACTAACATAACAAAATTCAAACCCAGTAATTTTATTTGAAACCTAGCTCAGATTATTTAATAATATTGAAGAAATCCAGAAATAAAGAGTTTGTCTTTGTTCAACATTTTAATTATTAAATAAATGGACTCCCCATTCAGTTATAATGTATACATTGAAAAAGTCCATTATTCACCTGGATGGATGTCATGGGAAAATAAGTAGGCGACAGATAATATATGTGCAGAAGGATTCCTATCAGTTGGTGGGAAATGTTCAGGTAATAAGTTTAGAAAACGGTCTATGACCGTTTGTTGAACTTATTATCTGAACATTTCCTAAGGAATCTACTTGGTCAATGAGTATTTAGTATAGAGAGGGTTAAAGGCCCACTTAATTTTCGAATCACCAGATCACATATAGAACATATTCCATGTTATATACCATGAATCACCATATCACATATACAACATATTCCATGTTATATACCATCGAATCACCAGATCACATATACAACATATTCCGTGTTATATACCATTGAATCACCAGACCACATTATATACAACATATTCCATGTTATATACCATTGAATCACCAGACCACATTATATACAACATATTCCATGTTATATACCATTGAATCACCAGACCACATTATATACAACATATTCCATGTTATATACCATTGAATCACCAGACCACATTATATACAACATATTCCATGTTATATACCATCGAATCACCAGATCACATTATATACAACATATTCCATGTTATATACCATGAATCACCAGATCACATTATATACAACATATTCCATGTTATATACCATCGAATCACCAGACCACATTATATACAACATATTCCATGTTATATACCATCGAATCACCAGATCACATTATATACAACATATTCCATGTTATATACCATGAATCACCAGATCACATTATATACAACATATTCCATGTTATATACCATGAATCACCAGACCACATTATATACAACATATTCCATGTTATATACCATTTGAAAGAGGAAGCTCCATAACATTGCGTTGTTAACTGATCCGGTTGAATAAACTGGGGACATGTTGTTTTTGTCGAGGTACCAAGGTGTGTCCTGTAGGATAGGATAGGATAGGATAATTTATTTACAATATACACATGAATAATACAATGACAGTAACATATAATAATATAAATGCTGTATATATTGTTGGGGGTTAGCCTAGCCCTATCGGGCTGTCTTCCTGCTACCCCCTAAAACAAGTATCACTATAAGTATTTGCGAAGATGGCTTGTATTTTTTATCCACGCATACGTACAGACTACATGTATTATCGTGTATAAAACTAACTAGAAACTAGTTTTGGGGCATATCACAGACAAGTATTGGTGTGGTTGTGGGACAATCCAGACGAATTGTAAGATACCGCCGTCTTTAGTTAAGTAAGTAAGATAGGAATTATCTATATATATATCGCTGGAAAGTCTTTTTTTGTTGAGTGAGGTGTTGGGATATTCAAATTAACAGTATTACATATATGTAATGTTTATATGTATGTTAGTGTCGAGAACAATTATGATTTTGCATCAAGTATAACAATGAATATTCATATTATTTATAGAGTTAATTTTGACCCAATCTGTACTAGAAACTATATCATACTCAATGGAAGGGGAATAACTCTATATCTTGGTTTGAATTCTGTAGCATTCTGGGTTGAAGAGGGGGGGGGTCTAGGAATTAATCTCTATCATTTGGTGGACAGTCCTATGCCAAAGCTGCTTCGTGTTCAGGTGGAATATATATCTTTTTGGTTCCTCTTCCAAATGATATATAATATGGAATAATGTTATCTGGGCATTCGAAAATTAAGTGGGCCTTTAATACACATATGGGAATGGTGAGATTAGTGGTAGTGATAAACAGTGAATGTGTAACTTGAGCAAACCCACACTGAGCATACTCATTAGCTTTTCATTCCTATCTAAGAAACCTTGTGGACTGTTATTGGTCTTTGGTCATAAAGATCATCATAAATTCCCAGAAAAACAAAATGTGTTCTGAAGGCCATTTATAGTTTTAAAGAGATGTCAAGATTTATAGAAAGCATACAGGTGGCTTGATGGGAGAGGCATATACACTCAAGCTGACTTCTCAGTTTTCATCCTGGATGTAGTAAAAGTAATTAAAGCCAGATATATCTATAGTCGGTGGGTCCTATGCCTCTTTAATCACCAGTGAAATGTGGTTAGGTTCATTACTGATAAGAAGAAACAGCAAAGGTCAGCAGTGAAAATAAAAACAAAATTATATTTGATTTTTATTTACTTGTCAGGCCACAGAAAGCAGGGTCGGCGGATCCGTAAAGCAGTAAAATAAAAAAGTTTGGACTAATGGGGGTGATTCTATTAAAGACTAATGGGGGTGATTCTATTAAAGACTAATGGGGATGATTAATTAATATTGATTTTATTTCGAATATTTTATTGGGACCGTTTATTTGGCTATTTTTAGAACAGACCATTTGGGTGAATCCATATATCAATATAGAGCATTAGGCTGTTCCTATGGCTACGCACCAAACGTCAAATGTTACAGATTGATTGGTTGTATTGTTTTATTCCATAGTTATAAGCGATAATGAGTATAATTAACATTTATTTGTGACAAAATTACTCAATGAAATTTCTGGTCTCTGTTAACAGTAACTGCTATTGTTCGTGAGCTAAACAACCACACCCTTTTAGACCAGAAAATATTCTAAATTAATAATTATCGATAGAAGCATTTCCGATTCAGATGTAATATTTTCTACCCCGGTAACTATACAATACATGTTTACAAAGAGATAATCCACCTTTAAACATGTATTACATACTTTTACAAGAGATCCCAAGAGTCCTTTCCAGAATTGTGAATTACTTTCGAACGTTCATCTTGAAATAATGAGTGATATAGGGTCCTGCGAATTGGAGTTTTTGATCGAATCGAATATCGAATCGAATTGAAGAATTCGAATCGAATCGAATTGAAGAATCGAATCGAATTATACATGTGTGTTGCATTCTCAATTAGGCATGTTTTGCCAACGATTAGATGATGTTTGAAACGTTCTATGAACTTCCATGAAGTTCCATCATAACTTATGTGGCGATCAACCGTCGATCGCGATACTATTAACTTCAATTGATTATTGTCGAGAAGAAAAACGTCATGTGGACGTCACGACGATTAATATATAACCGGCCTATCGGAACTAAAATCACGCAAAGTTTGTACAGTTTGCATGTACATGCAAAATTGCAAATGGCCATTCGGAAACACCCGTTGTAAACTTGAAGATGCAACAACAGTCGCAGGGTAGCCTGTTTATGTAGTACTGGGTGCTTCTGGGACTGATGATTCCATAGATGGGTCATTGTCCCAGATGCTTGCGATTTATACACCATGTTGTATTCGTCACACGTGTAAGTTCTTGCACTGCCTGAGAAGCCTATCATGTTTAAAATAAACATGAATAACGGACGACTTATTGTCAAGTGCCAAAGAAACGCTCCGAAACTGACAGTCAACTTCAAAAGAAAACTCCACCAACATGCACTTTTCGACCCCTGAAACACGTGAAGTTTACATCATCAACGATGTCACATACAAATAACGCGGAACCTGAGATAGACAGTCGGCGGATAACGCTAGCAGTTGCTCAGTCTCATAGTTATTATAATTTACGTGCGTCGTCGGTCCAACGGCGATTTCAGAGCTTTTGGCAACCATGTTCAAAGCTAGAATTCAGACGTATTTAGTGGTCCTAATCTGGTGGCTAATTAGTGACCATAAATATATTTAATAGCATGCGTATATTCGTGATGTACAATAAGAATTATAAAGCGCACATACATGTATTCATAATTGTAGGTAATTACATGGCACAGAAACAGCTAAGATCGACGTGTGTACGTGTTCGTAAGCAGCTAATAATTCCATCCATATATATTCGAAATTTCGAGTTGGAAATTTCGACTCGAATTTGACTTTCGAATCGAATCTCGAATCGAATATTCGCAGGACCCTAGAGTGATACTATCATGATATGTGACCCGCCATATTAAATCCAGTCGTAAGTCGGGTTTTTTTTTTACCCTGTGCCAATGCATTCTCTTATATATGCGAGTCGACCATACATGTAGGTCACCTCGCATATATAAGAGAATGCATTGGCGTAACAATTTTGTATCATTTTTTTTTAAATAAATGTTTCTTACAATTTTTAGGACATAAAATAAAAAAAACATCCATTACCCTGCAGGGAGCCCCACACATATATAGAAGCATATAGAAGAGTGTGGTCTGCTCATGTTTGTCTGGGGCTCTGTGTGGGTGAAATTATAAAATTGTTAAAGAATACAAGAAAAAAATTATTAAAATTGTAAAAAATTGTTAGGCCAATGCATTCTCTTATATATGCATAGGTCGCCTCGCATATATAAGAGAATGCATTGGCACAGGGTAAAACAAATCCCGACTTACGACTGGATTTGATATGGCGGGTCACATCATGATAGTATCACTCATTATTTCAAGATGAACGTTCGAAAGTAAAAATACGACTGGTTTTGATATAGCGGGTCATGATATGGTTGAGGTATTTATAAGATATAGCATTATTGCACAATATACTTGATGTGAAACATTTTTCTGATGCTTTCTTTGAACGGAAGTTTGAAAAGTGAATTACAACTAATGTTCTTAGACAATTGTTATTTGACAATATGAGTTTGAGACTCAAAAGCATGAGTTTTTGTTTAAAAATTATAGTCTCATAGATACAGTAATGCCCTAATTAATCGACTCCTTTAACCACATCAGAATTATGGGTAACTTATCAGTATTTAGTCGGAAATATGGCTTGTTGCCATTCATCGGAAAGCTCTCCCCTTTAACCACATCAGACTTATGGGTAACTTTTCAGGAAATACTGAAAAGTTACCCATAATTCTGATGTGGTTAAAGGAGTCGATTAATTAGGGCATTACTGTAGTGTCAACGTCCGGATTGACCACTTGTCGTTCGTCCGTCCGTCTATCCGTAGACACTTGCACGTATGCACAATGCGATAACTGAAACATTTTGTATATGCGTTTCTCAGGCCAAAATACAGACCGAGTTCGAATATGGGTTTGATCCGACTATTTTAACTGAGTTATGGCCCTTTTTCAGAACAATATATTCAATCTTAAAAACAAAATAGATTGAGTTCCTTGCTCAATTTAACCAACAAAAAATAATAAATAAAACAAAATATAATAAAATAGTAAGTTAACAAACTTTAAAAACTAACATTATTATAAATCTACCAAGGGTACCCCGAGTCACCACACCAAATTTGGTTTAAATCGGTCCAAAATCTTGTGTTATGTACTAGTAGATTTGTTTGGAGCGACAATCCCATGCCTTTGGACTACTCATAGCTACTGATACATCTATATTATTTTCTGATGTCTCTTATGCCAATGTGCAGATAAAGGAAGCTATGGTATCACAGCTGAGTATATAACTCTACAGATGGTCGGAGGTCATTATAAATGTTATTGGTTTGCCAGACTTGAATATGAACAATGCCTGTGAGTTGATGACAGCTCTGCTGTATAATTGATATTAATGGGTCAGCAGTGAGATGTCTTTATCTTGATGGGTGTTGTTGGTAGAATTTGATACATTAGCATTGTAAACTTTAATTGGACTCTCCTAACTCAAGTATTCCATGTCCAGGTCACCTTTTTCACATTTAAACCAAGGTTGACTTAGGCTGTGGTGGTGCAGCATTACAGATCATGTACCAGTGCATTCTCTTGAATAAATGAGAGTTATAAATTCCCATAAATTATGTACAATTGTCTATAATAGTACATAGCAGTATAATCTATAATTCAACATCAAAACTCATTTATGATTCCAATCATAGTAATTTTATATCGCCATGGAATGGGTTAACATCTGCCGATCGTGATCGGCATCTCGTTAGTTCATCAGCTGTCGGTGAAAGCTGCATTGTATCATAATGTTTCTAACACTCTTCATCGTTTGAGCCATAGTTATACACTGCATTCCTGTGTGTTAATATTTTGATACCCACACTTTCTCCCTCCGTGTGCCCGTCCGGAGTTATAACACCAGTAATGATCATCCGATATGATTGAAACTTGGTACGTATGTGTTCCAACCAAGCACTCTGCAATTCTGGGTTTGATCCGAAATTCTTTTATGCAGTTATTTCCCTTTTTTGTACTTAGAAAATTTCTCACTTTTTCGGTTTCCGGATGATATCTCAAGTTTGGATTCTTAAATTGCAAATACCGTTTTTATGTGGATCAGTCATATCAAGATACAGGTTGAGTTCGAATTTGAGTTTGATCCGATGATTTTTTCCAAGAGTTATGGACTTTTTTCGACTTAGAAAATTAAATTTTTCATCTTTTTTCTTTGGTTTCCGGATGATAACTCAAGTTGAACTGTTCAATTGAAAATTCCGTTTTTTGTGTGAGTCATTGATATCAAAATACAGGTCAAGTTCGAATTTGAGTTTGATCCGATGATTTTTCTCAGAGTTATGGGCTTTTCGACTTGGAAAATTTAATTTTTCTCGTTTTTCTTTGGTTTCCGGATGATCTTTCTTATTACGACACCATATCGATATTATTAATCCAAATATTTCTTTAAAGGTACTCAATCCGAACAGAGGGTCCCATCTCAACAGATTCCAACAACAACAATCCGATCAGAGGGTCCTATATTACTATTTCTTTGGCTTTGGGGGTAAAAAATATTTGATTCGAGTCGATGAACCCATCAAACAAAGCTCAGAGTTATTAGATATTGATTTTTGAAATTTGTTATTTACTCGAGATGAGTACTAATAATTGCCTTCAACTGTCGTAATCTGCTCGGGATGTGTACACCAAAATCTATTCAAACAGACAAGGATGGATAACTCTAAAATCAAGTGGTAATAATAACGCAATTTTGACGGAGTTCTGGGCCAGAAAGTATTCCGATAATAAAAAATAATAGATTTCTAAAATCGATATCTAACAAATTTGAGCTTTGATGGGCGACTTCCTCGACTCGAATCAAATATTTTTGACCCCCGAAGCCATTGAAATAGTAATTGAGAGAGTTTTATCGGATTGAGTACCTTTAAAGTTAAAAATCTTTTTTGTTGGGTTTACGGATAATGCGGGTTGAATTTGCCACGGTGGGGGGGGGGGGGGGTAGGGTTCTCTATTCCGAAGATTCGCTATTCCGAAGGTTCACTAATCCGAAGGTTCACTAATCCGAAGGTTCACCAATCCGAAGGTTCACTATTCCGAAGGTTCGCTATTCCGAAGGTTTTCTATTATGGGAGTTTTTAGCCAGAAATGAATCAAAATTTGCCCCCCCCCCGTACATTTATACACCCCAATCTAATATCTAAGTTGTCCCAGATGTCGGTTATTAATAGCAAGAAGACAGCATCAGTTTATCATTTTAATATTATAGAAAGTTGAAAACACAATGACTGAAATAAACTACAAGTTAGAGATGCATTCTACCCGAACTGGCAATCTGTACTTGAAAGAAACATCAACATTAAAATCAAAACAAAGTCAGAATTGCAGTTAGGTCCATTCAGCGGTATTCTGCTATACAGTAAGTTATAGCGCTCCAGTATTGATTGACCGTAAGAGCCCCTTTAGCATTTGGGACATTATATTAATCAAAATAACTCCTATGTAAATCATTTATAAATCAGATGATTTATTGAAGTTATGTCTACGTAAAATAACACTTCCTAAAACGACATATATGTCGTTTTAGTCTTCAGCCGATAGACGACATATATGTCGTTCTACTCGCCAAATATAAAAGGGTTAAATCTCAAGGAAACCCACGAAAACAAAAATCACATTAATTTTTTTAATGTTTTAAGTTATTTCCTTCATAAAAAGAGTCTTCGTACTAAAGAACCCTCTCAATACTTTAGAATATATAATTAACGGGGTCACCTGGTCAAATAGGGGCCAAGCGAAGGACAGTTTCCCTCTTAATATGCTTCCTTCACAAGGACCATCAGGTCTATTTTACTGATATTTATGATATGTATGAAGGGTTCTTTGGTGTCTGGGATTCAAATTTATTCAGATGGGGTCACCAGGTTAAATAGGGTGGGAGAATTACTATAGAGACATATAGTTATGTCCCTGGTCCCACCGTGGGACCAGGGACATAACTATATGTCTCTATAGTAATTCTTAAAATGTCTTCTCAAGAGAGTTTGGACTATTTAGCTTTAATACATATAGTATGGAAGAATCAGGAGGATCCTTTAGTGACTGAGATTCAGATTTGTTAAAATGAGGTCAACCTGTCAAGAAATGGCAGGCTATGGGGAGTTAACACTTTTGTGTCCAATAAAATCATTGAAATACCGAATTCATTAAAACATCTACCTTGGAACCACCTGACTGATTGGTCTGACATACATGTATTGTGTTTTGGGTCCATGGATAATTGGGCTTCAAACATGTTTAAATGGTTTTAGAAAAAGGTGCTTGTGAGATTGGAAATTTCCAACAATTGAGAAAGTTTGAGGTGTCAGTTGTGAAATTCCAACCTAAGACTTGGGAGTCTGGAGCCCGGTCGGGAGGGGACTTGTTGAGCTGGAGGAGGGGGGTGATCAGTAGTGTACAGTTGGCAATTTCAAGGTGGATTTTCACCAAGCTACATACTTGAAGTCTATCTAGCCACATATCCTGTTTAAATCTACTTCTTTTAAAGTGATTATGAAAAGTGCTGACTGTTTTGGTCTCCAGAGTCCCAGTCTTATCAGTCTTTGCAGTCTGGTGAGCGACCCCACAGTCATTGACTGTCTTGTTACTAATCACAGTAACCAAACCCATGGATGCTACATTTTAAGAGTATAATTCATGGTAGATTATGTTAGAAATTCAAAATGTGAAATTTATAGAAGTTTTTAAGGGCTTTGTGCATTGTGGACCCAATTTTTCCAAACTTTTATCCAAATACAGGATTCTGTTCATGTACCGTATGTGCATAATTGGTCACTCTCACCAAAAAAGTGCTGAAGGGTACCGGGGTACATACCGATAGGATTTCCAAAATGTGATGAAGGGTACAGTACACAGGACATTCAGTTTTCGTATCTGCTATGATTTCTGTTAGAGAATAATTGTTTACGTTCCAATGAATATTAAAATGTAATGAAAAGAAACTGCTAATGGGCGCCAGACTTTCATAAACACAATTTAAGTAATGGTGTTTGTGCCGATCACAAACCCTGTGTACACTTCAGCACATTTTCAAATCCTGAGTACCCTTCAGCACTTTTTTGGTGAGAGTGACCCCTTCAGCGTTAGTAATCACTGATAACATAAACCATGCCCACTGATGCAACATTTTATGAGTAATACTTTATGGTGGATTATGTTAGAAATACAAAATGTGATCTTTATTTAGATTTAAAATAATAAAATTTATTGGCAATGGTCCAAGAAAAACAGTCCCTATCTAAGAATAAGATATGGGAATATGTACTGAACACTGATGAATGATGTACTACAAAAACATTATATTTCTTGAGTGTCCCATAAATATCAGCTGACAAATGTATGTATGTGCCCCATGTATTATCAGCTGACGAATGTGTGTATGTGTCCCATGTATTATCAGCTGACGAATGTGTGTATGTGTCCCATGTATTATCAGCTGACGAATGTGTGTATGTGTCCCATGTATTATCAGCTGACGAATGTATGTTATGTGTCCCATGTATTATCAGCTGATGGATGGCTGTATGTGTCCCATGTATTATCAGCTGACGAATGTATGTTATGTGTCCCATGTATTATCAGCTGACGGATGTCTGTATGTGTCCCATGTATTATCAGCTGACGAATGTGTGTCCCATGTATTATTCAGCTGACGAATGTATGTGTGCCACGTTATTATCAGCTGACGAATATATGTATGTGTCCCATGTGTGATCAGCTGATGAATGTAAATGTCCCATATATTATCAGCTGACGAATGTGTGTCCCATATATTATCAGCTGACGAATGTGTGTATGTGTGACTGTGACATGTATTAGTATTATCTGCTGATGAATGTATGTATGTGTCCCATATATTATTAGCTGGCAAATGTATGTATGTGTCCCATGTATTATCAACCTGATGAAATGTATGTATGTGTCCCATGTATTATCAGCCTGTTTTATCGCCGGAATGTGACGAAAGAGAAACATACATTTCTATGCCAAATTTGATGTCTAAATATTACGAGACACTTTAATTGGCCTCTTCTTTTGTTTCTGAGATGTAATTCGACGTAGTATATACACAATACACAGCAATACACATGAATAGATATTTGTTATATGAAGATATACACCATCTTTCATGTATGAATGTTGGCAATACATTGGACGCTTACATTCAGACTATAAACAGGTTGATAATAAATTGATTGGGACACTTGCATACAATCTATAAACCGGTTGATAATACATTGGCCATGAGACTATAAACATGTTGATAATGCATTGGCCACTTGCATGCATACTGTAAACAGCTTGATTATACATAGGACACTAAAATGCAATATATAAACAAGTTGATAATACGTGGGGCATGAGACTATAAACATTCACCGAAGTCATCGAAATTCATCAGCTGTTTTCAACCATCACGCACATAATTAAAGGTGGCTTCGATTTTGTATGACTTTTGGTGAAAGTTTATATATAGTCTAGATATAAGTATTCCATGTAGTATCAACCTATGCTATCGCCGGAATGTGACAAAAGACAAATGTATATTCCTATGCCAAATTTACTGTCTGAATATTACAATTGAACTCTTCTTTTGTTCCAGATATGCACTTACATGTAGTATGCACGGTATAATACGAAACAGGAAACTTATTGTTTAATATTTATGGGAAGCGATTCGTTCAACAGACTGGCCTGACATAAATACACCGAGGTCAACATGGGAGAAAAGCCGTTTCATTGTACAGAGTGCGGAAAATCTTTCATATGGGCTTCTGTTCTGACTGTACATCAGAGGATCCATACGGGGGAGAAGCCATTTGAATGTAATATTTGTGGGAAAAGGTTTGCTCGCCGCGGTCATTTGACTCAACACACGAGGATCCATACGGGAGAGAATGCGTTTAAATGTAATATTTGTGGGAAGGAGTTCACTAACCTGAATCTCCACATTAAGATACACGCGGGAGAGAAACCATTCAAGTGTAACATTTGTGAGGGACGTTTCACTCAACAGTCTCACTTGACTCGACACATGCGAATCCATTCTGGTGTTAAACCTCACGAGTGTAGAGAATGTGGCAAATCCTACACTCGTGCTAACAATCTGGTTGCACACAAGAGGATCCACACGGGAGAGACGCCGTTTAAATGTAATATTTGTGGTAAAGGATTCACTCGCCAGCAATATCTGATGCAACACACGTGGATCCATACGGGAGAGAAACCGTTTAGTTGTACAGAGTGCGACAAATCATTCACAGCTTCTTCTGCTCTGAGTGCACACAGGAGGATCCATACGGGGGAGAAGCCTTTTAAATGTAATATTTGTGGAAAAGAGTTCACGCAAAGTAGTCATCTACCTCAACACATGAGGATCCATACGGGAGAGAAGCCGTATAAGTGTGACATTTGTGAATTTTTTTTTACTACACATAGTACCTTAAGTTCACACATTAGAATACATGCGGGACAGAAGCCATTCCGATGTAGTGTTTGTGGAAAAGACTTTTCTCGCCGTGAACATCTGACTATACACATGAGGATCCACACGGGAGAGACCCCGTATACGTGTGACATTTGTGAGAAAAGATTTGCTGACCGGTCTCAATTGACTAGCCACAAGCGAATCCATTCGGTCGTGAGATCATATAAATGTAACATTTGTGGTAAAGGATTCGCTAATAGTCATCACGTGAAACAACACACAAGGATCCACACGGGAGAAAAACCTTATACGTGCGATATTTGCGAGAGAGGATTCACTACACATGGTAACTTGCGTTCACATATAAGAATCCATTCTGGTGTCAAACCATATAAATGTAACATTTGTGGGAATGGATTCGCTCATAGTCACCACGTGAAACAACACATGAGGATTCACACGGGAGAAAAACCTTATAAGTGTGATATTTGCGGGAGAGCATTTGCTGCACATGTTAACTTGAGTCATCATATAAGAATCCATTTGTGATTGACACCATATAAATGTAACATATGTGGTAAAGGATTCGCTAATAGTCATCACGTGAAACAACACACAAGGATCCACACGGGAGAAAAACCTTATACGTGCGATATTTGCGAGAGAGGATTCACTACACATGGTAACTTGCGTTCACATATAAGAATCCATTTGTGATTGACACCATATAAATGTAATATTTGTGATTGACACGTGACCATATAAATGTAACATTTGTGGGAAAGGATTCGCTTATCATCATCACGTGACGCAACATATAACGAATCACACGGGATAAAAACCTTATATTTGCGAGAGTGTATTTCCTACACATGGTAACTTGGGTTCGCGCATAAGAATCCATTCGTGATTGGCACCATATAAATGTAATATTTGTGGGAATGGATACGCATAGTCATCACGTGACAACACATAACGAACCACACGGGATAAAACCGTATTCGTTTAGTGTAAACATATTTTTATTTCCAAATCCAAACATAATACACATAATACACACATGACATAAATATATAACATATAAGAGATCATGTATGGAAATGAGGATCAGACAACAAGCCCGAGGGCTTATATGAAGTTTTCTGTCCTCTTTGGCGACATGCCCCTTCCCCAATAAGTGAGGGAGGGGTATCGATCAGACGGGAAAGGATATAAATAATGTTTTTTAAAGGAGAAGTCACTAAGTTTGAGTTGGGGGTGGAAACAGCGGGAAGATAGTGTTAGGGATAGCAGGAGGCAGAGAGAGAGAGATATAGAGAGAGAAAGAGAGAGAGAATGAGATAGAGTGAGAAAGTGGAGGGGGCAGAGTTTTCAATAATTTAGTTGCTGCGTGATGAAAATTATGCTCGTAGTAATATGCATGCGTCAGGCTCCGTATTCGTTTGATATTTGTGAGAGGACAGTAATGCCCGCAGTACTTGACCACTTATAATAACCACAGCATAATTATGGCTTGTTGTCATTCATCGGAAAGCTCTCGGCAACAAGCCATATTTCCTACTAATTCTGAAAAGAATACCCATAATTCTGCTGTGGTTAAGTGGTCAATTATTTTGGGCATTACTGTATTTACTACACAAGCTAACTTGAGCTCACATATAAGAATCCATTCGTGATTGCCACCATATGGATGTAACATTTTTGGGAAAGGGTTCGCTTATCATCAAAACTTGATACGACACAGGACGATCTACAGGGATAGAAGCCGTTCAATTGAGTGTGACATTTATGAGAGAGGATTTACTAGACAGTCTAGCTTGACTGAACACATAACACATTCTGGTGTTAAAGATGGTCTATCTCTTTGTAAAAAATATATTATATATAAATGTACGGGGGGGGGGGGGGGTATAAAATATTAGATACGAATTGAAGACCCATGTCCGGAAATGCTTTTATCGATTACTATTGATTAAATTTCAAACTTTTCTGGTCTAAAAACGTTTGGTTGTTTAACTTGTTTATCAAACGAACAATAGTGGTTACTGTTGACAGACACCTTAAATTTCATTGTGTATTTTTGTCACAAATAAACGTTATTTAGACTCATTCTCGCTTATAACTAAGGAGTACAACAATAAAAACAATCAATCTTGACGTTCGGAGTGTATAGCTATGGCAACCTAATGATCTGTATCGATATACCGGTATGGTATCACCGGAATGGTATGTTCTAAAAAAGAACAGTGCCATTTAATCATCTCAGCTTATGATAACATATTCGAAATGACATCAATATTAGTTGATAGAATCGTTTCCGGACAGGTGTCTTCAATGCATATTATACCCATGACACTATTTCAAAATTGTTACATGAAGAGATAATCCATATTTAACCTGAGCGAAGGATTTGCCTTATTCTCAAAATGGATTCTTATTCAGTCCAAGCCCAATATAGACAGTATAGTATAAAGGTGCAGCTACTATACAGCAGGTGTCGAGTCAGGTAATCATAACGAGCAAACTTGGTCCCACATATAGGCCCATCACATGTAAATGGCTTCTCTCCCGTGTGGATTATCATGTGTCAGTCCGTTTGATTGATTGAAGGATTTGCCACATTCTATACACACTCGTCTGGCTTAAGTTATATTATATTACATGTGTTTATTAATTTATGTATTATTACATTCAGTAAAAATCTATAAAGAATGTACAAACCCAGTTTCGTTAAAGATGGATTATCTCTTTAAAGATGGATTATCTCTTTGTAAACATGTATTATATAGTTACCGGGGTATAAAATATTAGATTTGAATCGAAGTCTCCTGTCCGGAAATGCTTCTATCGATTAATATTAATTTTATTTCTAATATTTTCTAGTCTAAAAAGGTGTGTTTGTTCAGCTAACGAACAATAGTGGTTACTGTTAACAGAGACCAGAAATTATATTGTGCAATTTTGTCACAAATAAACGTTAATTATACTCATTATCGCTTATATCTGCGGAACAAAACAATGCAAACAACCAATCTGTGACATTTGACATTCGTTGCGTAGCCGTAGGAACAGCCCAGTGCTCTATATCGCAATACGGTCTCACCCGAATGGTCGGTTTTAAAAATAGTAACATAAACGGGCCCGATTTAATATTCGAAATAAAATCAATATTAATTGATAGAAGCTTTTCCGGACATAGGTCTTCAGTTCATATCTATTATTTTATACACACGCAACTATTTAAAATTTGTTATTTAAAGAGATAATCCATCTTTAAATAACAAATTTTAAATAGTTGCGTGGGTTTAAAATAATAGATATGAACTGAAGACCTATGTCCGGAAAAGCTTCTATCAATTAATATTGATTTTATTTCGAATATTAAATCGGGCCCGTTTATGTTATTATTTTTAGAACCGACCATTCGGATGAGACCGTATTGCGATATAGAGCACTTGGCTGTTCCTACGGCTATGCAACATTTCAAATGTCACAGATGGGTTGTTTGTATTGTTTTGTTCCACGGATAATGAGTATAATTAACGTTTATTTGTGACAAAATTGCACAATATAATTTCTGGTCTCTGTTAACAGTAACCACTATTGTTCGTTAGCTGAACAAACACACCTTTTTATACCAGAAAATATTTGAAATAAAATTAATATTAATCGATAGGAGCATTTCCGGATAGGAGTCTTCGATTCAAATCTAATATTTTATACCCCGGTAACTATATAATACATGTTTACAAAGAGATAATCCACCTTTAAACATACATCTCATAATCCTCTCACACCCAATTACAATAATGTTCGACATTTTTATATCGAGTGGTCGCAAAATATATTTGGCTTGTTAGCCAATAATTTATACACTTAGCCTTATGGAAGTTATGCATATTGAAAGGCAATGTAGATAGTTGGAAGGAGCCCTTTTGTCTTATCGGCAAGGTAAATACAATTCATTTTATACATCATATGTTATTACAGATATTTTCAATTGATTTCATAAAATAAACTTCACTTTCAGGAAATTTACTTCGTTCAGTCAAAGGTCAAATCTAAATTTTGAAGGCTTCAATTATTAATATTACTTTGGACAGCGGCATATATTCATTATTCATAAATATATTAATACTTTTAATTATCATTTCAACATTTTCACTGTGAAGGGAGAAGTTTCAATATGACAAGTGCATGCAGCACATTAATCACTGTCAGTAAATCTTAAGGCCTATGCTAACCCAATTTTCCCCAAATTTAACGGAGTCCAAAATAAAGGTTTATATTCACTTTTACACAGAAACCAAACCCATTGATGCAACATTTAATTCATGGTAGATTATGTTAGAAATTCAAAATGTGAAATTTATAGAAGTTTTTAAAATCTATTTTTTCGAATCCAAATTCAACAAACACGAAGATCAAATCTAAGAAAAATATATGGGTTTATCTACTGAAAACTGAAGAATGATGAACAAACTGAATTTGGTGGGTCAAGTTAATGTTCACTCAAGCTACGGTAGCTGGGATTATGACCAGCGGTTGCTGAGCCATGGCAATATTACATCCTGATTCAGGTTGATTGTTGACCTAATTTATGGGTTATGGGGTACCCAGAAATTGGAGATTACACAGTTCTTTTGTCAAGAGATTCACAAAACACCTCTGTCCACAGATATTAACACTTAACTGTAACCTCAGTACAAGGTATGTCAGGCAAGTTACTCAAATATTTGTAAACAATTGGTTCTTAGTAATTTTATCAAAGAATGCTTGATAAATATGAATATTATTTTATTGTTCATCATTCTTCACAGTGTTCAGTACACATTGCCATATTTTTTTCTTTGATATGGACTTTGTTTCATTTATTACTGACTTAAGGACTTTGCTATCCCAATTTTCCCCAAAGGTTTATGTTCACTTTTAAGATGGATTATCTCTTTAAATAACAAATTTTAAATAGTTGCGTGGGTATAAAATAATAGATATGAACTGAAGACCTATGTCCGGAAAAGCTTCTATCAATTAATATTGAATTTATTTCGAATATTAAATCGGGCCCATTTATGTTACTATTTTTAGAACCGACCATTCGGATGAGACCGTATTGCGATAAAGAGCACTGGGCTGTTCCTACGGCTACGCAACGAATGTCAAATGTCACAAAATTGGTTGTTTGTATTGTTTTGTTCCACAGATATAAGCGATAATGAGTATAATTAACGTTTATTTGTGACAAAATTGCACAATATAATTTCTGGTCTCTGTTAACAGTAATCACTATTGTTCGTTAGCTGAACAAACACACCTTTTTAGACCAGAAAATATTCGAAATAAAATTAATATTAATCGATAGAAGCATTTCCGGACAGGAGTCTTCGATTCAAATCTAATATTTTATACCCCGGTAACTATATAATACATGTTTACAAAGAGATAATCCACCTTTAAATCGGGCCCGTTTATGTTACTATTTTTAGAACCGACCATTCGGGTGAGACCGTATTGCGATATAGAGCACTGGGCTGTTCCTACGGCTACGCAACGAATGTCAAATGTCACAGTTTGGTTGTTTGTATTGTTTTGTTCCACAGATATAAGCGATAATGAGTATAATTAACGTTTATTTGTGACAAAATTGCACAATATAATTTCTGGTCTATGTTAACAGTAACCACTATTGTTCGTTAGCTGAATAAACACACCTTTTTAGACTAGAAAATATTCTAAATAAAATTAATATTAATCGATAGAAGCATTTCCGGACAGGAGACTTCGATTCAAATCTAATATTTTATACCCCGGTAACTATATAATACATGTTTACAAAGAGATAATCCATCTTTAAAGAGATAATCCATTTTTAAGAGTATATTTCGTGGTGGAATATGTTAGAAATACTAAATGTGAAATTTATACAGGTAGAGGTTTTTAAAATCAATTTTTTCGAACCCAAAATCAATAAACACAAATAACAAAGTATATATCAAATGTTCAGTTCTTTATTTTTGAAGGAATTCTTACTCCGAAGATCTGTAGAAGTCCCACATGTATATCTACTATAGCATATGTATGTATGTATGTATGTATGTAAAGCGCTGCGTCATGACACCATATCATCAACATACACATATAAAGATATTTTAAAGGCCCCCGTGTGAATCCTCATGTGTGTAGTATGGTAACTCGACTGAGTAAATGATTTCTCGCAAACATATTAATAAGGATGATTACTTGGTGTGGATCCTCTTATGTCTCCTCAGACAGGTCAAGTGAGTAAATGATTTCACGCACACATTACATTGATATGGGCGATCACCAGTGTGGATCCTCTTGTGGTTTGTCAGGTCACTCGACTGAGTAAATGATTTATGACAAACATCACATTGATACGGGCGATCCCCTGTGTGGATCATCTTATGTCTTGTCAGATTAGTCATGTGAGTAAATGATTTATTGCACAAATCACATTGATATGGGCGATCCCCCGTGTGGATCATCATATGTGTTGACAAGTGAATCAATCGAGTAAATGATTTATCGCACACATCACAGTGATACGGGCGATCACGTGTATGTATCCTCTTATGTTTAGTCAGGCTACTGGACTGAGTAAATGATTTCTTGCAAATATCACATTGGTAAGGGCAATCCCCTGTGTGAACCGTCATATGTGTTGACAAGTGAATCAATCGAGCAAATGCTTTCTTGCAAATATCACATTGATATGGGCGATCTCCAGTGTGAACCCTTTTATGTGTAGTCAAGCTACTCAAAGTGATAAATGATTTCTCGCAAATATCACATTGATACGGACGCTCTCCAGTGTGAACCCTTTTATGTGTAGTCAAGTTACTCAAAGTTATAAATGATTTCTCGCACACATCACATTGATATGGGTGATCTCCCGTGTGAATCCTTCTATGTCTCGCCAAGTTACTCGACTCAGCGAATGACCTTTTGCACTCATCACATTGATATGGGCGATCACCCGTGTGGATCCTCTTATGTCTCACCAAGTTACTCGAATCGGTGAATGACCTCTCGCACACATCGCATTGATATGGGCGATCACCCGTGTGAATCCTCTTATGGGTAGTCAAGTCACTGGACCGAATAAATGATTTCTCGCAAACATCACATTGATACGGGCGATCAGTCGCGTGGATTCTCTTATGTAACAGTAAATTTCCAGATGTGCTGCATAATTTACAGCATATATCGCACGTATATGAACGAACGTTCTTGAGCTTTGTCGTATTGTGCAAACTACTTGAAGAATCCACGCTTGTTTGTGACGTATTACATGGTATGTGTTTATCATCCCCAGTCTCCATTGTTCGTTGCTCCACCGCTCCATACATACTTTATAATAAAATGTATACTAACACTGGACTAAATCTAACACAAAGTTTCGTGCATGAGTTATGTATATCGAATATACGATCGATACAGTTAAGTTAAGAAACCTTCGGAGGATATATAAATTATATATGCGCCAAAGAATATAAAAATGCTTCTGTCCTGAAACAGACGTTTAAAAAAGTGGTCTTAAGCAGCGGTGGATGGAATAGAACGATGTCCCAATACATAGTTTAAAACAAATATAATTGTGCCTGAAATTTATACAGCTTCGAAAACGAAGATAGAACACAATTTTCCTGACCATATCGGGTTTGTGATTTCCCGAGGTGCGGTGGGGGATGGGGGGGGGGGCTGATGATTATTTCATTTTAGAGTGATTCTCCCTTGAATGAACAAATTCGTCCAGAAAATTCTGAAAAATAATTATGTCACATGCCGATGAATTTTATGTGAGTATCATATGTAGCACATATATTGATGACAACGAAAATGGAATTTGACAAATTTGTAGGTCAAGGTCAATCAAGGTCGTTCATTAACTTTGGATTATCTCTTGTAAACATGTATAATAAAATAATATATCTGAATCGAAGACCCCTGTCCGGAAATGCTTCTATCGATTAATATTAATTTTATTTCAAATAATTTCTGGTCTTAGGTGTGGTTGTTTAGCTAACGAACAATAGTGGTCACTGTTAACAGAGACCATAAATTTTATTGTGTAATTTTGTCACAAATAAACGTTAATTATAGATCATTATACTCATTGTCGCTTATATGCCTAACTATGAAATAAAACAATACAACAAATCAATCTGGGGCATTTGACGTTCTGTACGTAGCCATCGGCTCTCTATCGCTATATAGTATAACTGAATAGTCTGTTCTAAAAATAGACAAATAAACGGTCCCAATAAAATATTCGAAATAAAATAAATTATTTTAATTCATAGAAGCCTTTCCGGACAGGGGTCTTCAGTTCATAGCGCCCGCTTTCCCGCGGAAGCGAAGCGACCTAGTACATACGTATGCGAATATGAGATATAAATATATACATCGCTGGATATACTAATCGACCTTTTCAGCCCAATCTTAAAATATATTGAACTTACCTAAAATAGATAATTTACCCATAACTCAACGGTCAGCCGAGTCAAAAATTATTGTTGGCGACGGCCGCCATTTTGTGTTGATTAATACCACCTCGAAATGTGTAATTTTGCAAAATGCTCCAGGGCAAAATAAAAAATTTAGTTCCGGCAAATGTTAGCTATACTTCATGATAGTTTATGTAGGAACAACATGCTCCTAAAGACAAAGATATTTAAAAAATTGAATGTAAATTAAACCAAAGCTCTAGTTAACAAAAAAATGAAATTGCATGAAAAAGTTTTGTTTAGATATTTTATAAAATTATAAAAAATATTCGTACCAAAACAGGAATATAGGGGCCTTACTGGTCGTTTAGATATTATCTTACATTTTCTAACGGTATTTTCGCCTAAAAGATTGATGACTTATTCTCAAAGTTCAAGGCCGGCAAAGTGAAACTATAAGTTCCGATTGAATGATCGCATAGTCCTTTTAAGATAACTCTTTGGAAAACCACTTAAAGGTGGATTATCTCTTTGTAAACATGTATTATATAGTTACCGGGGTATAAAATATTAGATTTGAATCGAAGGCTCCTGTCCGGAAATGCTTCTATCGATTAATATTAATTTTATTTCGAATATTTTCTGGTCTAAAAAGGTGTGTTTGTTCAGCTAACGAACAATAGTGATTACTGTTAACAGAGACCAGAAATTATATTGTGCAATTTTGTCACAAATAAACGTTAATTATACTCTATCGCTTATATCTGTGGAACAAAACAATACAAACAACCAATTTTGTGACATTTGACATTCGTTACGTAGCCGTAGGAACAGCCCAGTGCTCTTTATCGCAATACGGTCTCATCCGAATGGTCGGTTCTAAAAATAGTAACATAAATGGGCCCGATTTAATATTCGAAATAAATTCAATATTAATTGATAGAAGCTTTTCCGGACATAGGTCTTCAGTTCATATCTATTATTTTATACCCACGCAACTATTTAAAATTTGTTATTTAAAGAGATAATCCATCTTTAAACCAGTAAATGCGTAATGACATCCAGACGTGCATCATGACGTCACAACCTACATCGGCGCGCAAAACTCCAGACAGAAGACTGCCTCGACAAAATCTTTAATTTATATATAGAATATGTACCTAGTGTCGTCGCTTAAAATGTTTATGTCCGTGAGGGGGATTTGAAGATCTATTGGGCGAGGCTCTGCCGAGTCCAATAGATGCCAAACCCCCCGAGCGGACATAAACAGTTTAAGCGACGACATTAGCTACATATTTTATTTATCCATCGCACAAAACTTGCCTTTTGTGAGGTAAATCTGTCATTTTCCTCAGTTTTACATTCGTTACTTCGATGACCCCATTACATTTATTAGGTCAAGCAAACAAATTAGCAATCATGACGTGGGTAAACCGGAGTGCAGCTTAGAGCGAAATAGTTCGTTGGCATTTTTACATTTAGTATAAGCAGACCTTGTTCTGATGATTTATAGATGTTTTAGAGCTAAAACATATATCATTTTACGAATTATTTTAGTGAATTATACACGATAAAAACGTTCTGAAATCACAATGACGTCATTAAGGCCGGTTGACGTCCCTAGTTACTTGCGCAATTTGCATGTCAAATTACTTCATAAAAGTAGTACTAACCTAATAAAGCTACATTGACGTAATAAACGTAACGTTTATTGGGCAGGCTTTATGTAGTCAATAGACGTAGTGAGCGGTGGATAAAAATGAATACATCTGTGAATGCTGAATCCGCACGTCTCCACCAAATCTTTGTTTTATCTAAGTATTAGTTTAGGCTGTACATATGTATAGACCACAGTTAAGTGCGGATTTTACTCGCAACACGAGGTTGTCCTAAACGGACGGATCGATAGCTAGAAGAAGATGGCCAGACAGCTGATACACGGTCAGGATAAACGACACATCTGCCAAACATTTACGTTATATGTGATTATTTACATATATATATAATTGTCTTGTGACCCGTTACGGTTTATCATCAAATCCTTCTAAAGATAAAAAATTCATCCGATAATCCCATGAACAGTAACAAACGGGCGCAAATTACGTTTACGTATGATCATATTATTTATTATTTTATACCCACGCAACTATTTAAAATTTGTTATTTAAAGAGATAATCCATCTTTAATTAGAATATCATGATTAATGGAAACATACCAAAATTGAGGCACTTTTTGACATTTCCCTTTAATATCTGAATTATTGTTATGAGTATATATTCAACTTATACATCATGGAGTAGTCGAGCGACGTATCGCGCAGCTCCCCACGTTGAGACGTCTATGAGATACAGCCATTTTAATATACGTGGAGGAAATTGATATGCTTTGTGGGCGTGACTTAGAGTTCAAACTCTCTAACAGGGTACATATGACATATCTATGGAATACTATTAGGGTCACTTTCTAATGGCGTTTTCGGCGCGCACCGAAAGCGACAAAAAGTGCGCCATTATACATGTAGTAACGCATCGAAAGCGACAAAATGTGCGATATTAGCGCATGTTTCGGCGCGCCGAAAGCGACAAAATGTGCGCCATTACGGTGCACATTTTATCGCTTGTGGCGCGCGCCGAAACATGCGCCAATAGAGCACTTTTGTCGCGCCGAAATATGCGCTAATATCACAGGGGCCTGTAACGTCAGTAAACAATTTTAATACAGGCGAAATCTGTCGATAATTCTATTTTGTTTTCATTATTTTCACGCAGCTCCTCATTTTAAAGATGGATTATCTCTTTAAATAAAAATAATTAAATAGTGGGGTATAAAATAATAAATATGAACAAAAGACACCTGTCCGGAAAGGCTTCTATCAATTAATATTTATTTAATTTCGATTATTTTATTGGGTCCGTTTATTTGTCTATTTTAAGAACAGACCATTCGGATGATACCATATTGTGCTATAGAGCACTGGGCTGTTCCTATGGATACGCACGGGAAGTCAAATGTCCCAGATTCATTGTTTGTATTGTTTTTGTTCCATAGTTATAAGCGATAGTGAGTATAATTAATGTGTATGTGTGACAAAATTGTACAATAAAATTTCTGGTCTCTGTTAACAGTAACCACTATTGTTCGTTAGCTAAACAACTACACCTTTTTAGAGTAGAAAATATTCGAAATAAAATTAATATTAATCGATAGAAGCATTTCTGGACAGGATTCAGATCTATTATTTTACACCCCGGTAACTATATAAACCATGTTTACAAAGAGATAATCCACCTTTAATATGCATTAGTCATTACGACCCGACATTTCCACGCCAGCCATAGTAGAAACAGCCAATCGCCGCTTAGTATTATAATCGAGGTCAGGTCGTAATGAATATTAAAATGAGGAGCTGCGTGAAAATAATGAAAACAAAATTAGAATTAAAATTGTCTACTGACGATGTGTTGATTTGTATGAGTAAATAAATTATTAGCCGACAAGAAATCACCGAGCGCTAGATCTTTAGTTGATCGATCGTTTGACTGAGTTTTAATTATAGTAAGCTGTATGGGGTGTGAATTCAGAGGAACATATCGGCCCATCAAACTGGAAATTTACGCTGTCCGGAGAAAAAATTCGGTGGTAAAAATATTATCAAATGCTATGGATATAAATGGTTCTGACGGGAGCTTGTTGTATTCATTGAAAGGTGAATCCTTCGCCGACACATCCGTGGCTATTTTTCTGGAGAACAGACCTGACATTATCTAACTGATCAATACTTGGCATGAATGGTGATTCTGCTGCTAATAGATCACAATCTGTGTCATGACTCAATTATTTTCCAATTCTCTGAGTCTAATGTTTCAGGTATGAATAAATGCGCATACATACATATAGCCAGTGTTTCTTCCAATCTCAACAAATCCAGTTGCTTCCCATCGGATCCATCCACTAACTTCACCAATGTAGAAGACGCCATAATTAGTACATTTGAATAATGTATCCCCAGTCTATTCACCAATGTTCTAGACTAAAGCCTACTAACGTAAAGGCTGCAAACATAAATTAATAATATAATGGATGAATCATATTAAATGGACAGTCTACGAGTTATTGATAGTTATAGTAATTAGTACGACTACATTTACAGTTAAAAGAACTTAGAAATAGAAATATTGAATGATCATAATGAAGATTGAAGTAACACTCTTCTTATATCAGAGTTGGACAAAGTCAAACATGAGTAAATCATTCAATATTTACACAAAAAACATCATTGATAACATGACATTGAATGATTGAGTCAATGCCATGTCAATATTGATAAATTCAGAAGTCGTCAATAAACATTTATAATTATCATTTATCATGGCTATATAATAGCGTATAGGCTCCAATAATTACGCAGAATTGGCGACAAGTTAATACGGATACTATCTGTCGTAGTTTTATTAGTCAATTTTCTGTTCAAAAATATCCAACAGAAAATATCTTCAAACCTACCGCTCCCAAGAGTTAAGAATGGCGGTCAAAATATTGCGCGCAATGCTAAAGGTCAAATCGCAAAGGTCGCCACAAAGGTCAAGTTGGCGGACGACTCCTTCAATATCCAACTTTCTGCATCTTACTTACTTGTTCTTCTTTCCGCCCACATATATATATATATAAGCAACCTCCTTTTAGGAGTAACCTTGTAATTCCATGTATTCCACCACCACACCACACCAATATCTGAAATGTCATTTTCAACCTCACCACCACATATATACACTATATGATGGTATCACCACCCCTTTCGGTACGCGGGATTCAGGGTGTTTTGAAGCCGTTCGCGGGATTCATACCCCCGAATTAACTGGTATATATTCCGGTTCAAGCAAAACATCTTGGACGCAGGTTCTGATGGCGCAAAATAATATTTGTGCTAGTTATCTGTATGAATGAGTGGGTAGAATAGCTTCTTGGGCATATTCAACCACCATGCCATCATAAAGTATCATTAATCGTATCATAACGCCCATAACGCGACCGGCGTCAATTTGTATGTCATTTATCGCATATTATTTCTTAACATGTATTCGGGATTCACCCCCCCCCCCATAATTAACTGGTATTCAGGATTCACCCCCCCCCCCCCAAATTAACTGGTATTCATGATTCAGGGGGAGGGGCGATACCCTCCTATATACATGCCACAGCTGAGTGTGTTCCACCACCACAACCGAGGAAAGATAACTATCACACCTGAAATATCCACCAACTTACGCCCCGCGGGGAGGAATTTTGACAGGAAATTTTGCCATTAACCCGTGGATCGTTGTCCACAGTAGGGTTCTTTATCGTGCACACATGGTTGTACACGGGACGGCCATTTTACGTCCCCATCCGATGAGATATCGTGATCAAACCAGCGTCATCCCTGTACATGACACCTCAGCGAGGCATTCACGGTAGGCCTACTTTATATATAGGAACGCTCGGAGCTTCCGACTTTTGTTTTGTCGAGGATCGGGGTGAATTGATCCGGGATCCAAGCGAAACCTCTGGCCGGTAGTCGAACACGCTAACCACTCGGCCATCAACTCCACAATCGATATAGCATTACTCGGGTAAATGGGCTAAATGTGTCCGATTCCCGAGCGATGGTAAAACGGTGAATATCTACAGTTCCCCTCGTCTATATTATACCATTAACGTGAAGCAGACGCGTATATAGGACAGCGTATATTGGCAGCGCAAAGGGGGGGGGGGCGGACAGCGGAGCACGTTACGGGCACATGTGGCCAATAACTATATATGGAATACTATTAGGGCCACTTCCTAATGGCGCTTTCGGCGCGCACCGAAAGCGACAAAGTGCGCGCCATTAGTAACGCGCCGAAAGCGACAAAATGTGCGATATTAGCGCATGTTTCGGCGCCGTTTTTGTCGCTTTCGGCGCGCGCCGAAACATATATATATGCCAATGGCGCACGTTTTGTCGCATTCGGCGCATATTTTGTCGCGTTACTAATGGTGAACTTTTCGTCGCGTTCCGAAAACGCCATTGGGAAGTGGTCCTAATAGTATTCCATAAATATCGCACATATATAACTGGAAACAGATTTTGGTCGCATAAAAGGCGATTCCTATCAAGTCGGGCATGCCCTATAGCTGCAGGGATGTGGCTAGAGGGGGGGGGGGGGTGGGGTGTCTCACCCCCCCAACTTTGGTCAAAATTTTCAACAGTTGGAAATTTCATACCTGCCAAAACATTAGTGGAATGGTCATCAGTTGGAAATTTTCCAACCTTAGGGGGGTGACAGGTTTGAAATTTCCAACACTTGGAAAGCTTGTGCATGTCCTGGTCCTCCCCCGTGGCTAGTCAAAACTGCTACTAAATTTAAGAAAACAATATTGTCATATACATTTGGTCAACATTGTCATTGGAATTGTCATCATTTGGAAATTTGCCAACCTAAGTGGGGGGGGGGGGTGTCAGGTTTGAAATTTCCAACTCTAATAAGACTTGAGGCTAGTCTAGATGCTAGGATTTTGCGATTTTCTTGTTCAGATTTCAAAATTTTCGAACACTGGGCCGAACCATGGTCGGCCCGGTGTGTCACTGTCCCTCCCCCGTGACCAATACAAAACTGCTAATTAGTTTAACAAAACAATAGTTTAGTACATGCGGTCAAACTTGTGGACTGAAATGGTCATCAGTTGGAGAATTTTCCAACCTAAGAGGGAGTATGAGGTTTGAAATTTCCAACACTATAGTCCAGGAGATATTGGTCGACCTCTGCACCCCCCCCCCCCCCCAGGACTTAACTTCACCCCACTAATTTTCTTCCTTAAGGTCTCTAATTTTTTCTCACTTGTTAACAAGAAAAACAAGTGGCCGCAGAGACTCCAGACAAGATGGCGTCCATCATGGCGGCCATTTTTTTTAAATGCACCAGGTCTCTTTGATCGCCATTATAGTAAAGATGATAGCACATGCGGTCTTGTTTTCCGCTCGATTCGTTATGCTAATATACAACCCTTACAAAGTAGCCAAAAATCCGACACCAGAATCCAATATGGCGGCCAAGATGGCGGCCGAAATGTGAAAATATGATATTTGTCTGACATGTTACCACCTTTCGTTTGTCTCTGTGGGAAAATGTTACAATTTTTGCGTTATATTATACATTTATCATATAGAGGAGTCATTGGCGAACACATGGGGACGATAATATGCATTCATTGCGGGATATTTTTGTCCGATATCACGTTTTCCCAAATGCCGGTATCATAGGTCAAAGCCGAATCTCCGTTAATAACGCGATGTTATGTTTCGAATCAATGATTGTTATTGCTATTATAACAACACCCATGCATATATATTTGCAGGAGATACTCGAGCTAGGATTCCTCTTATACCTGAGTTGAGGAATATTTACCCAAATCGTAGATGGCGGCCAAAATGGCCACCATAAATAAAAAATCGCCGAAAATCGCTGATTTTAACATCAGTGAGCATTATTGTCATGATAACTCCACACCTGCTTACTATTGTAAGTTGGGAACACTTAGGCGAAGAACTTTCCTTGTACCATATCCAAATAAAAGTCCCCCTAATCCAAAATGGCGCACACAATGGCGGACAGATTTTGAAAAATCACCGAAATTCCCTCATATTCACATCATTAAGCATTATTGTCGAGACAACTCCATCCATGCGTACAGTTGAGTTGGAAATACTGAGGTGAAGTAATTACCTTACATCTCATGCAAGAAATGATTTTCCAAATCAAAGATGGCGGCCAAAATGGCGACCGAAATTTGAAAACACGCCTACATTCCTTTACTTTCTTAGGATGGGCGTTATTGTTTCGCGATTTCTACTCACCATTACATGTTGATATGTATGAATTATCCATTAGGGTTTGGCAAGTGATACCCACAGTCAATATAGCGGCCAAACTGGCGGGCAGAAATTGAAAAGAAGCCGATATTATCACATACTAATTTCAACTTTGTCATAATATTGATTTGTATAAACGAAACGGTACATAATATAAGCCATATATTAGTTCCAATGTAAGTCGTAGCCTTTTGGAACGATGAAAACCCACAATCGCAATGTGGCATTTCAAAATCCATTCTCCACTAAGGGCTCATACTGGCCGTAACCGTATATAGGTGCGCCGAATAGTCATATTATGACATCCAAGAATCAAAACAACAGTACCTGAGCTTATTCTGAATTGCCACATTCAGCATTATCTAGACTCGTTTCCGTCTCTTCGTCAGATTAATCTATCTCACTCACAACAACAGTTCACTACTCTTTGTAGGAGTGTGCCACTAATCGGAATGTTTAAAACAATACATATGCCGGTGTCCAGCTCACGTGTTGGTTTCGAAAGCTTGGAATTCTTAGCGAGCTTCATTCGTGGTATAGCTTATGGTATAATTCAGATGCTACATATGGGGTATATGCGTCATCTTGTGCGATACACTATAAAGGTATTCGGTCGATGCGTATATACTAGCTTTCAGAAGGACCTATCTATCTGCGTATTGTCAGCTTTGGTGACCTAATGGGGATAACAACGTGTACACCTGGTGATTTTCCCAAACAGCCACTTCTCAATATATGGTTCATCAATTCACATACTCATCTAATGCACTGACGTACCCGGACAACTTCTGTATATGGCTTCGAATGTTGAAAGCCCGACATTTGACGGATGCATTTCTGCCAAGGCGTAGAAGACCATAATGCATAATATACCCAAACTCCTTGAACATGATCATAAGAACAAGCTTGTTGGCGTCCAGAAATAGTCTCACCGAACAGATCCAAGCAGATGATAACAATACACACGGTGCTCGTTTGTGGGTATGTGTCATGATAGTGGAAATGAAATTGGACCATGACTGCACCGCCCCTTATTTTGTTATGTTTTAGATTCAGACAAGATCTTTGCTTTCCTTGTATGCCAAGATTGTATGTTCCCATCCGTTTGGAAGCCGTTCTTAAGCAACTGGACCAGGAGTATGCCATTGGCTACTGCTGTATAAGCCCCCCCCCCCAAGACTGGGGTGTAGTCTTAAAGGCGATACCTTTGATAGTTGGTTGATATGTCATACTCACGTTGGGTGGTATGGTTCAAGAAAGTACAAATGCCATCAACAAAAGGGTGAAATGTTCAACGCGAAGAACATCCAGAGGAATGTTACGTTGATGAGCTCTTGCATTCAGTTCAACAAACGTTGGTACACCAAGTGATTTCTTGGTAACATCACCAATGCGACCATTTTCATGCATGAGACATTAACTACTATATTCTAAAGTTATATATATAAAAAGCTATATGATCATAAAGGTCGCGTTCCCCAAACGGCCACAGCCATTGCCATCGAGACTGTAAATTGTTCTTTAAATACATAGTGAAATAAATGCACCACAGTTCCTGACATTTTCTTGAATAATACCGCCCACATACTGACACTAACCCCGAGAGATGATAACAAAACACGCATACATTCATGATATAAAGACATTATCGTTTAGTCCATCCGACTGTTTTGAGGGAGGCTAGCATATTATTATCCAGACAACAGTGTACGTAGTTGAATCAGAAAGGCTTCGAAACGGATGTGGAATACAACCTTACCACACCAAATAAAACCGACACGCATGACATACGATATCTTAAACATGCACCAGGTGTAGGGGTGGTGTATACAGTGGCCCATTTCATTCCCACTATCATGGCGCATGTCCACAAACTAGCACCGCGAGAATTGTTCTTCTCTGCTGGGAGATATTCGACGAGACAACTGCGGGGCGTCACACAGTTTGCTTCGGATAATGGTCAAGAAGTGTGGGTAGTCTGTACACTAGGGTCTTCTCCTTAGCAGATAGACATCTGTCCAAGGGAATGAGACAGCTAGCAACCTTCGAAACACTGTCGAAGTTGTCCACATATGCCAATGCGTTCGCTGAGTTGTCGTTATCCCATGGGGTATGAGACACATACATAGAGATGACCTTCTGTAAGCTAGACACCGGAAAATGAATTGTTTGAAACGTTATGATTAGAGGGACCCTACTCCCAGGAAGTGGTGAATACTTTGTCGGTGTGAGCAACCTAGATTTATCAGACAAAGAAATGGAAGCTGGTCCAGATAATTATGGACGTGACGTGGCAAATCAGAATCTGTTATCAGGTAATTGTTCTGATATAACTATTCGGCGCACCTACGCTTACGGCCATTATCGGCGCTAAGTGGAGACTGGATTTCGAAATGCCACATCACGATATTAATTGTGGTGTTTCATCTTTCCAGAAGGATGCGAGCTACGTTATGCGTTTTGATACCTTTAGGTTGAACTAGTAGATGGTTTATGTACAGTTTCGTCCATACATACCGATATTATGACAAAAAGTTGAAATTAATATGTGAAAATATCGATTTCTTTTCAATTTCTAGACGCCAATTTAGCAGCGATCTTGGCTGTGAGTATGAATTGCCAAACCCTAATGAATACTTCATGTCACTATTCCATATCAACATGTAATGGTGGATAGAAATCGCGAAACAATAACGCCCATCGTGAGAAAGTAAAGGAATGTAGACTTGTTTTCAAATTTCGGCCGCCATCTTTGATTTGGAAAACCATTTCTTGCATGAGATGTAAGGTAATTACTTCACCTCAGTATTTCCAACTCAACTTTACGCATGGATGGAGTTGTCTCGACAATAATGCTTAATGAAGTGAATATGAGGGTATTTCGGTGATTTTTCAAAACCTGTCCGCCATTGTGGGCGCCTTTTTGGCGCCGGGGGACTTTTATTTGGATATGATACAAGGACAGTTCTTCGCCTAAGTGTTCCCAACTTACAATAGTAAGCAGGTGTGGAGTTGTCATGACAATAATGGTCACTGATGTTAAAATCAGCGATTTTCGGCAATTTTGTATTCCTGGTGGCCATTTTGGCCGCCATCTTGGAATTGGGTAAATATTCCTCAACTCAGGTATAAGAGGAATCCTAGCTCGAGTATCTCCTGCAAATATATATGCATGGGTGTTGTTATAATAGCAATAACATTCATTGATTCGAAACATAACATCGCGTTATTAACGGAGATACGGCTTTGACCTATGATACCGGCATTTGGGAAAACGTGATATCGGACAAAAATATCCCGCAATGAATGCATATTATAGTCCCCATGTGTTCGCCAATGACTCCTCTATATGATAAATGTATAACATGGCGCAAAAATTGTAACATTTTCCCACAGAGACAAACGAAAGGTGGTAACATGTCAGAAAAATATCATATTTTCACATTTCGGCGGCCATCTTGGCAGCCATATTGGATTCTGGTGTCGGATTTTTGGCTACTTTGTAAGGGTTGTATATTAGCATAACGAATCGAGCGGAAAACAAGACCGCATGTGCTATCATCTTTACTATAATGGCGATCAAAGAGACCTGGTGCATTAAAAAAAAAAATGGCCGCCATCTTGTCTGGAATCTCTGCGGCCACTTGTTTTTCTTGTTAACAAGTGAAAAAAAATTAGAGGAGACCTTAAGGAAGAAAATTAGTGGGGTGAAGTTAAGTCCTGGGGGTGCAGAGGTCGACCAATATCTCCTGGACTACTAGGGAAGCTTCAGTTAGGCCAGTCTAGATGCTAGGATTTGAGATTTTCTTGTATAGTTTTCCAAATTTTCTCACACCGGGCTGAACAAACATGGACGGAAACAATGTCCTGGTCTCTTACCCGTAGCCGCGTGCATTTGTCTGGAGTGGGCTACTAGATGTTAGGATTTATGCAATTCTTAGGTTAAAGTATCTGAATGTTCTTATACCGGGCATAAGGACTGATGTGCAAGGGGGTGTAAATGGAATTATGCAAAACTTGTGTTTGGTCTGCGATTCCGATTCAAGGGGGGTGCAAATGGAATTATGCAAAACTTGTGTTTGGTCTGTGATTCTGATTCAAGGGGGTGGGGGTGCAAATGGAATTGTGCAAAAGTTGTGTTTGGTGTCTGATTCAAGGGGGGGGGGGGTGCAATTGGAATTTCCCCAAGGTGGACACCCCCCCCCCCAACGGAGACCTTCTAGCCACATCCCTGCCTAGCTGGTCTATCGTACACTTGGCTTGACGCCAAACGATCGAAGAACTCTGATATAGACAACGTGAACATACGTCAATCAAACTCTGTTCCTCAATTTTAAGGTGTTCGCCAAATTGCATTGATAATTAACAATAGAAAACATTGTCGATGGTTTTCTCTTACATTTTTCAAGATATCGAACTGAAATTTGGAATTTAGGGGTTTCGCGATGCGCTCAATCGGATAGAATTGTCAGTGAGATATTCCGATGGCACAGAACGTGTCATTGACGCCGTTGCTATACCACATGAGCGAGAAATCGCCTCGCTGGCAAAACGACTGTTGAACAGTAGTGTCGTCTGCTTCGCTCTGAGTTTGTTTGTTTTAAACATCAATCCATTTAGAAAATTCGTTAGATTTCTAAAAGTTGCTGTAACGTCCGTCTCGCTCTGCCCCAAGGGTTACAACTGGGACACAGATAATGATAAGAAATAAAATCATTTTTTACAAGTTGTTGTGAGGTCTGTTCCGCTCTGTCCCAAGGGTTACTACGGAGACGCAGAAAAAACGAGAAATAAAAACACTTCTCTAAGTGTCCACTAAGACGCAGATAACCATTAGAAATAAGTATACATATGTCTTCTATCAGCTTTTGTAACGCTTGTCCCACTCTGTCCCAACCCTTTCTACGTGGGACAAAAACATACCCCCATAACTTTCCTTGCCATATTTTAGCTTGCGACGGTAATTATCTAGTTCGATCATTTATATTCCTCACACACTCGCTGAGAGCTTACATGTATAACCTTGACCTATTTAGTTTTGGTGTATAATTTCGAGTTCAATTTTCCTGAATAACAACTACCCCATGATGACTTTCCTTGGCTGGGGGAAAAGTGGCAATTTTGTCTCTTTTTCTTTTGGATATAATTCAGGACTGTGACTTACTTGTCTAGTCTGGTAGTTGAGACTCGATTTTGAGGTGAACCTAGAACAAATTGTTTACAAGCTGTTTTCGGTGTCATTCGACGCGGAAAAGCATCAGGAACAACATATCCAAAATCCGCAAAAATCCGCGTTGGGGAAACTTTGTTATCCACGATGGCGTCCAACATGGTTGTCTATACTACATCAGTTCTCGATATAAGTCATTATACGATATATAGTGGCATCAGAATTATGCCGTTATATCAGTTTGTGTTAAATTAGAATGCGGGAGCGAGTAGAGCAGAAAATTATACAATCGTGGCCATGAAATGGCTGTCAAAATGGCCGCAACTCCAAACCATACCACGTAGAAAGCAACATAATTGGGTAACCACATAAGAGCGAAATACGTATTGGCAATATACAAGTCGGTTGTTATATATCTTTAAAGGTGCACACATCATTAAAACAGATCAATCTGAAGGATCATCGATCACTGCACAGCAAGTCAATCCCCCAATGATTTACGTCTTTAACGTTTGGGTGTTCTGCTTATCCAACATCCAACTGTTGGGCAAAATAAAAATAGCTCGTGCATGCAACACACGAACTAATGTTTCGCCTCACAGTGTATGGTAGTTTCATTCGGCATGGTGATTAAATATTGAATGCAACGCAGAAATTTAAGTGCATATTCTAGAGGTATAAATACTAGTTATATTTCCGGAATTATCAACACTCCCGGTGATAATAAACGATACACGTATGTCGCAATGGTTATTATACTGTAAAGAAACACTCATATCTTCAATGGATTAGCACCGAATCTCACCAGGTCAAAGAGACTGTACATAGTATATTGTATGTAAGACTAATTTTCATTCTGCTACCAACCCGGTTTCTTAGTAGACAATTTTGTTAAAATTACTTCAGTGGCCACTTTACAACTAGAATAAGCTACAGCACAATGCACACTATTAGTTTTCAGTATATTTTTGTTTGAAAATATATTACCATTACCACCCACGTTATCGTGCTAAATATCAGGTGATCATCGTTTAAGATGTTATTCCAACGTTGAACATTCACCCAATATTGTTAGTTGTGGTTCTGTGTGCAACAGACATGCGTAACGTTATGAAAAATGGGTAAACGCGGTGATGCGGTTGAAGACAACGTAGTAAGTTTCGCCTAGATGTGGCCTTGGTGAATTCAACCAAATATAATTTCCAGGTATAAACACAGTCTCTGTCACAGATTATGTAGGCAATTTTGGTCAAGTTTTGAATTTATTGAAGACAGTCTATGGTACTCATTTGTGATTTAATAAATTTAGTTCATGGCACACCATCACGCATTCTTGTGATAAAAGCGAAATATTCGCGTTTTATCACTTGATCTGAGGCAACTATAACTACTATTTTGAGACACGTACAATAGGATCTACGCATTCTCCCCATTACAATATGAACATAATTCATACCGTTTTATAGCAATTAATTTTGTTAAGGTTTTATACCGTAGATATCAAAATAAATGGTGATCGGTCTCATTCGTGAGACTGCTCTGAATACATTATATTTCTGCTTCTAGAGAAAGGCCGCATAGTCAATACATCCCTACTAAATCCCGTTTAGCTGTTTAATTACACGTATATCACGATTAGCGGTACAGATAAAACTGCGTCATTTTTCCGTTTCTGGGCGACCAAAAGTCAAGATTTAACCGTTTCACAAGACCCTGATTTCGCTTGCTCTCTCGCGAGATACATCTGAAAGAATTCGTACATCTCTAATCAAAAGTTTCTCTTATACTTGAAGTCATTCTTCCTCGCAATATTCGAGCGTTTGTTCACTCGTATAGGACTAGCTATTCAATTTTGCACTAAATGTAAATTTCATTCGATTTTGTCCATTTTGGGAAAATATTCTACATATATGGTTTACGACTAAGCAATGTTTGTGTATATTTCAATTTATTACGAATTTGGCATTAATTGGAGCACCTGCCGCAGAATTCAGTATTTTCCGATAACAACAGACATTATGGACGCCATCTTCAATAGAGAATTTTCCCCAAAGCGGATTTTGGATATGTTGTTCCCTACATTCTGCCCGACAATATGACACCAAAAACAGCTTGTAAACAATTTGTTCTAGGTCCAATGTTTCAACGACCAGACTAGTCTTGTTTGTTTGAAGGAAGGAGGGGGTTACAGACAGAACGTACCCACTACTAGTTTACAAACGTCCCACTATGGGCAGAATGTACCCGGCCAGATATGGTAAAGACGTACCATTCCGAGAACGAAATTTACCAACATTTCCCATGCATATTTCATGTTTTGATTGCTGAAACTTTGCATTTCGCAACTTGATCGCTGCATGGCGTTGAGCGGGATACACAAAATTCCAAAAATGAACCCATTCCAGAAAAAATTATTATTAGAGTCATTTTCGTAAATACATTTGAAGAAAACATTTTCAGATAAGACTAATATTGCGTAGCGTCACATAAAGAGCATTTCTTCAAATCAAAGTTTGCTCAACGTCACACAAAGAGCATATCATGAAATGCAAAGTTTTAGCAATTAAAACATGAAATTTGCCTGAGAAATGTTGGTAAATTTCGTTCTCAGAATAGTACGTATGTTTTGACCATGTCTGGTCGGATCTGTTCTGACAAAATTTTCACTCACCTTGATTGAACATAAAAGCTATATTAACATATCCCGGGGGGGATGGGGGTTAAGGAAAACATTTCCGGACACTAGGCGCAAAATAAAATTACGCGATTTGGGGACCCACCCTAATTTGAAGGATTAGGTCATACAAATAGTAAAATCCAAGATGGCTGATGGCAGCAATTTTTTTTTTTTACAAAATTCGGGAAAAATGGTAGGTACCCATCGAGAGGTCACACTGACGATCCATAGGGTGTGTTAAAGGATTTTGTGATGCAAAGAGTCAACTCCAAGGTGGCTCCCGGTGGCCATATTTTTCATCGAAAATCATTCAAATTTGACAGGTCCCATCTAGAGGTGATCCTAGACCCATATGACGAATATCGTTGAAATTGGTCAAAGTTTGTTTTAACACCTTTGTCTTATTTTATACAGTAATGCTCTAAGTAATTGACTTCTTAACCTTCTTAAGTAGGAAATATGGCTAGTTGCCATTCATCGGAAAGCTCTCCACGAGAGCTTTCCGATGAATGGCAACAAGCCATATTCCCGACTAAATCCTGAAAAGTTACCAATAATTCTGCTGTGGTTAAGAAGTCAATTACTTAGAGCATTACTGTAGTCTTTTTTTTATTTGAAGAGTTCAGTGATGAGTTTACATTTATTTGAAGAATCTATTAATTGTTATTTTATATCAGGTTGAATGATGATTTTTGAAATCTGAGCCTTTCCATGTCAATGGGCATTGATAGATCCTTCATGAAAACATTTAGCAAGCTGATCTTTTTATTACTCATCGGTGTCATCCCTCATTATTAACTGATGGTGAACTCACCCTCCCCCACAAAGAGTTAAGTACATACCTATTACATAGCAGAAGCATTCTTAAAAACTTTTGTCCCATTATTTTTAAGAACGAGAGGCCGATCACAATCGGCAGATGTTAACCCATCCCTTGGCGATAGTAAATTACTATGATCGGAATCATAAATGGGAGTTTTGACGTTGAATTATACTGTTATGTACTATTATAGACAAATGTACATAACACAAATTATTGGAATTTATGAGTCACTCGCATGTATATAAGAGAATGCACTGGTACAGGATCTGTAATACTGCACCACCACAGCCTTGGGTTAAATGTGAAAAAGGTGACCTGGACATGGAATATATGGGTTAAGAGAGTCAAATTTAAGTTTACAAGGAGAGTGTATCAAATTCTACCAACACCCATCAAGATAAAGACACCTCACTGCTGACCCATTAATATCAATTATATAGCAGAGCTGTCAACAAATCAGACATTGTTTATATTGATGCTGGCATTTCTGTTAAACCAATAACATTTATAATGACCTCAGGCCATCTGTCGAGTGATATACTCAGTGATGTACATAGCTTTCTTTATTTGCACATTGGCATAAGAGACATCAGAAAATAAAATCGCCTTATCAATAGCCAAGTAGTCCAGGCATGGGATAGAATTGATGAATTGGGTTTCAAGTCGCTCCAAACAAATTTACCAGTACATAACACAAGATTATGGACCGTTTTAAACCAAATTTGGTGTGGTGACTCGGGGTACCCTTGGCAAAGTTATAATGGTGTTAGTTTTTCAAATTTTGTTAACTTATAATTTTTTTTATTATTTAATTATTCAAACAAAAAATATTTTATTATATATTTTTTTATTTATTAATTCATATTCATTTTTTTTTTAAATTGAGCAAGGAATTCAATCTAAAATGTTTTATTTTTTTTGAGTGAATATATTTTTTTGAAAAAGGGCCCAAGTAACTCAGTTAAATATAGTCGGATCAATCCTATATTCGAACTCGATCTGTCTTTTATGCTGAGAAATTCATATACAAAATTTGGTTCCGGTCAGATAGAAAATGTTCCGAGTTATCGCACCATGCGTAAAGTGTCTACAGACAGACATGCGGGCGGACGGACGGACTAACGACGAGTGGTCAATCCGGACGACACTATGTTTACCATAGTATGGTATGGGTAAACATAAAAAGGAAAAATGACTCGAGGAAAATTGTGTAAGCCGGGCTGCTGAATCACCTACCCACCCTGCATATCCCAGAAGAAAAATAAAAGGAGAAACACTTCACATCTAAAAATTTACCATCAACATGACACCAAGAGTAATTCTCACAGTCAAATAGTTCAAAACTTGAAAAGGACATAAGGGAAGTTCCAAGATATACATCAAGGTTGTGGAGGTGCATATCAGATTAAGTTATCTCTCTTTGGGGTATAAGAAAAGCAGGTACGTTCTGATCAACAACTTGGGCCAAAACATACCTTGTGATAAAGATACGTTTTGTCCAATGGTAATTGTACATTTAGTCCAATTTGGTTCAGTCTGTCCAAGTGAGTTTTGGCTTAGGTACATGTACGTTCTATTCGACACCGGAATAAAACACTGAGTTTCGTGTTTCATTCTTATTAACTTGAGAGTGGCTGATTTTCACAATAATGTAAAATAACAAAATATTTATTTTGCACAATAATATATAAAAAATTAACAAAATATCAAACAAAATGATATTATTGCAAGAGCAGCATGACCTAACTGGCCGTCTTCCTGCTCCTGAGTAATAGATGTAACATCAACACAATGTTGATTTATTTACAGTTTTGCAGAGACTATTTGGATGGTCGGTTGCTGAACTTTGAACAATGATGTCCTATAAAAGGTGAGATTTTGAGCACGTTCAGATGGTTGTATCGAAACTAGTGGGGTGGATGCGGCAGTCCTGTATCATATTCAGACAACTCCATGCATGTGATACAGTGCTATCTAGGATGCACAGGATGATAACTGGAGTACATAAATATATATAGTAAAAGAGTTCAAACATTAAACCTTGATCAGATGGTTCAGTCAAGTGGCATTTTGCCTACCACATGTGTAGCATTATTTGGTTTCACATGTTATATGCCCTATCACTAACTCGCAGTCATTTTGGATCCACCAGGTCCGGTTCCGTGGTTTGTTTCATAGATTCATCCAGCCCCGGTTCCGTGCTACAGGTCAAAGTTTTGGACGGGCATTTCCATATATAGAGCTTTTGAATTATTCATAACTCCCATATATGGAAAGTTAAGTAAAAACACGGAACCGGACCTGGTTGATCCAAAATGGCCACGAGTTAGTGATAGGGGATATCAATTGAGAATATTTTCCTATTAGTTCCATCGTCAATAACTTTTTGAAGCCTATTTAAATTAAATTTTTTTTTATTTTGGAATTAACGGCATTCCACATATTAGGAAATGATTGTCAGGGCTTCTGAAAAACATGTTCTATAGAATTGTTACCTAAATGATAGCTAGGGCTTCTGAAAAACATGTTCTATAGAATTGTTACCTAAATGATTGGTAGGGCCTATGAAAAACATGTTCTATAGAATTATTACCTAAATGATAACTAGGTCTTCTGAAAAACATGTTCTATAGAATTGTTACCTAAATGATTGTTAGTGCTTCTGAAAAACATGTTCTACATGTATAGGATTATTGCCTGTCTAGTGTTAACTCCAAGGGAATATGTGAACATCTTCAACTATATGGGGAGATTATTTCTAGTCCATTTGTACATGAAGACAGATGTATGCACGACATATAGATCTTTGGACGTTAGAATATTTTCTTGTCTGAAGAGGGGTTATGAGGGACTTCTATATTTAGAGTTGAATAAAAATTGAATTGCCCTTTTTTGTAAGGTGGATAGTACGCCCGTATGAGTTGTTTGCCCACGTTAGGAGATCATAAAGATGACTATGGAATACATAGATTTTACAGCATTTTTTTGGTGGAACATTTTTAACTTTGTTGAACAAGTAGAGACTGACATTGGTTCAATTTATGTTGTATCATTTATATACGATTTTGAAAAGTGAAGTTTTCATCGATCAAAATGCCTTAAAACTTTAAGGATTGTACTCGTTTGATTCCGATCTTTAATTAGTTCCATGCATGCCATTCAGTTTCAGTGTGAAATTTCTAAACTTGTTCTCATTGACTTTGGGGTGATCAACATAAGTTTACTTTTAGTTGTGCTGATAGTTTATTGCAACACACCATATTGTTTTCTTCCCTTCAAGTGTGGTAAGTGGGGTAATAATTTCCAACTAGTTGACAGTTCTTAAATATTATGTCAAAATAATCCTTGTACCAAGTTTTTAAAAAATAAATTCAGGATAGATGTTGAGAAATTTCATTTTTGAAAATTTATGTCTTGACTCTTAAAAGCGAATTCCCAATAATGTTCTATTCTTATTACGAATGCCTTGTTTGGCTTTAGATCATTCTTTCTCAATTGGTTGACCTAGTTTCAATATCATTAGCTGGGTACTCAGAAAGCGCAAGCAAATAAAAGGTCAGCAGACCACAGTGTCCCCCGAAAACGTGGCAAGTCGATGCCGCTTTATTAAAGAAATTAAAAAAAAAGTAAAAAAAATAATTTTTCCGTCATCTATATACATGTTGCACATCTCCAATCTGTGGGTAACAATACTTTAAAGTTTCAAATATCTGGTCAAAACTGTAGGAGGAGTTGATTACACCATGAAGGCACCCTAATACAGAAAATTATAAAAAATGTTGAAGTTTTCTAAGTCGAAAAGGGTTAATAACTTTGTCACAAAATAATTTTTCTGTCATCTATATACATGTTGCACATCTTCAATATATGGGCAACAATATTCTGAAGTTTCAAATCTCTAGGATGAAAACTGTAGGAGTTGATTACACCATGAAGGTACTCAAAAGTGTGACGGGCGGACGGATGAACGAACGGACGGACGGCTATACCAACAAAAGGTGTTTAAGTGGATCTTGGTTTACGAGCTGAGGTTCGTCCATGTTAAAGGGCTTAAAAAGTTTAAGGGGTTAGAAATATGTCCATCCTTTGGGGCTACTGAATTGTTCATCCTTATGTGGCACACACATGCAAAAAGAAAGTGCCTATAAAATTGAAGTTAATCGTGAAATTTAAATATCTGGGACACTCCGCGAAAGAGCCACAATTAACAACTAATTCCCATAGCCAGTTGAAAATTTAAGTCGTTAAATTGATGGAATCATGAAGTAGTTTGCGTCCATGTTAAAGGGTCATCACTGTGGACAAAGGTTTGGAGATGAGCAACCCAAGCCCTAAAGGATGGACATCATTTGGACAAAATGGACACTGGGGGGGGGTCCAAGTTTAAGAGGTTTTTTTCATGTTGTTTTTAAATGAATTAGTACACTTTGAAGACTGCATTTTTTTTGCATGAACAGAATGGCTTAGGGGCTTAAGCTCATAAACCGAAATAGCCCCTAACCCATTTTTTCAATTTAGCAATTACACAGTTCAAGTCAATCTCACCTTATTTGTTAAACCAAGTTGTGTATGGCAAATAATCAACATAAAAATGTGTCACAAAAAGAATACAATAATCATTGTTTAAGGGTTACTGTACATAAATCCAGCCATATATGGCGACCATTTGCTACTATAGTCAATGGAAAAAATCCAATGAAAGAATTAATGTGTCAAACATCATGGCCGTGAAGAACCACTTATAACAACCTGATAACTATAACGAAAATGAGTAAAAGGCTTAAAGGCCCACTTCATTTTTGAACCCCAGATCACATTATATAAAATATATGCCTTATTATCTACCATTTGAAAGAGGAAGCTCCAAAACATTGTATTATCAACTTATTCGGTGTAATAAACATGTTTTTGTTGAGCCAATGTTTCTGTGCTTAAATTTCATCTGGTTTTGTTATGCTAAGTTTATTATTTTCAATGGAGGGGGAATAACTCTCTATTGTAAAGTAGAGTTATTTCTCTTCCATTGAAAATATATTTTTAGTTTAAATTCTGTTTCTTTCTGGGAGCCAAAACATGGGTAATGTTTTTATGATATCAGCTGTTTTCTATTTCTCTATGGCCATCTTCTGAGGCACAGACGTTTCAAATGGTAATGAATTTATTTTAATCATATTTTATGGCGTAGATTGTTATTAACTCTTTCAGTGCCAATCTCATCGGTCCTAATTTACGGTCTGTAGAGTGCCAGGTGCTGATAATTTTTTTTTTTAGTGTTTGGGTTGAATTTTTTTTGGGTATGCTTAAGCATGCTACAGCGAATTAAAAAAACAAACTGGATAAGTCCTTAGGGGCATGTTATGAATCAAAACTATCACCAAGTATTCATAGTAATAAGATTCCCTGGCACTAAACCTACAAAATATATCACGGCACTATACAAAAAATAATCGGGGACTCAAAAATTAAGTGGGCCTTTAAACTATTTAATCATTTACAATATAATTACCATGTTGATTCACATCACTATAATTACCATGTTGATTCACATCACTATAATTACCATGTTGATTCACATCACTATAATTACCATGTTGATTCACATCACTACAATTACCATGTTGATTCACATCAATACAATTACCATGTTGATTCACATCACTACAATTACCATGTTGATTCACATCACTACAATTACCATGTTGATTCACATCACTACAATTACCATGTTGATTCACATCACTACAATTACCATGTTGATTCACATCACTACAATTACCATGTTGATTCACATCACTACAATTACCATGTTGATTCACATCACTACAATTACCATGTTGATTCACATCACTACAATTACCATGTTGATTCACATCACTACAATTACCATGTTGATTCACATCACTACAATTACCATGTTGATTCACATCACTACAATTACCATGTTGATTCACATCACTACAATTACCATGTTGATTCACATCACTACAATTACCATGTTGATTCACATCACTACAATTACCATGTTGATTCACATCACTACAATTACCATGTTGATTCACATCACTACAATTACCATGTTGATTCACATCACTACAATTACCATGTTCATTCACATCACTACAATTACCATGTTGATTCACATCACTACAATTACCATGTTGATTCACATCACTACAATTACCATGTTGATTCACATCACTACAATTACCATGTTGATTCACATCACTACAATTACCATGTTGATTCACATCACTACAATTACCATGTTGATTCACATCACTACAATTACCATGTTGATTCACATCACTACAATTACCATGTTGATTCACATCACTACAATTACCATGTTGATTCACATCACTACAATTACCATGTTGATTCACATCACTACAATTACCATGTTGATTCACATCACTACAATTACCATGTTGATTCACATCACTACAATTACCATGTTGATTCACATCACTACAATTACCATGTTGATTCACATCACTACAATTACCATGTTGATTCACATCACTACAATTACCATGTTGATTCACATCACTACAATTACCATGTTGATTCACATCACTACAATTACCATGTTGATTCACATCACTACAATTACCATGTTGATTCACATCAATACAATTACCATGTTGATTCACATCACTACAATTACCATGTTGATTCACATCACTATAATTACCATGTTGATTCACATCACTATAATTACCATGTTGATTCACATCACTATAATTACCATGTTGATTCACATCACTATAATTACCATGTTGATTCACATCACTATAATTACCATGTTGATTCACATCACTATAATTACCATGTTGATTCACATCACTATAATTACCATGTTGATTCACATCACTATAATTACCATGTTGATTCACATCACTATAATTACCATGTTGATTCACATCACTATAATTACCATGTTGATTCACATCACTATAATTACCATGTTGATTCACATCACTATAATTACCATGTTGATTCACATCACTATAATTACCATGTTGATTCACATCACTATAATTACCATGTTGATTCACATCACTATAATTACCATGTTGATTCACATCACTATAATTACCATGTTGATTCACATCACTATAATTACCATGTTGATTCACATCACTATAATTACCATGTTGATTCACATCACTATAATTACCATGTTGATTCACATCACTATAATTACCATGTTGATTCACATCACTATAATTACCATGTTGATTCACATCACTATAATTACCATGTTGATTCACATCAATATAATTACCATGTTGATTCACATCAATATAATTACCATGTTGATTCACATCAATATAATTACCATGTTGATTCACATCACTACAATTACCATGTTGATTCACATCACTACAATTACCATGTTGATTCACATCACTACAATTACCATGTTGATTCACATCACTACAATTACCATGTTGATTCACATCACTACAATTACCATGTTGATTCACATCACTACAATTACCATGTTGATTCACATCACTACAATTACCATGTTGATTCACATCACTACAATTACCATGTTGATTCACATCACTACAATTACCATGTTGATTCACATCACTACAATTACCATGTTGATTCACATCACTACAATTACCATGTTGATTCACATCACTACAATTACCATGTTGATTCACATCACTACAATTACCATGTTGATTCACATCACTACAATTACCATGTTGATTCACATCACTACAATTACCATGTTGATTCACATCACTACAATTACCATGTTGATTCACATCACTACAATTACCATGTTGATTCACATCACTACAATTACCATGTTGATTCACATCACTATAATTACCATGTTGATTCACATCACTATAATTACCATGTTGATTCACATCACTATAATTACCATGTTGATTCACATCACTATAATTACCATGTTGATTCACATCACTATAATTACCATGTTGATTCACATCACTATAATTACCATGTTGATTCACATCACTATAATTACCATGTTGATTCACATCACTATAATTACCATGTTGATTCACATCACTATAATTACCATGTTGATTCACATCACTATAATTACCATGTTGATTCACATCACTATAATTACCATGTTGATTCACATCAATATAATTACCATGTTGATTCACATCACTATAATTACCATGTTGATTCACATCACTATAATTACCATGTTGATTCACATCACTATAATTACCATGTTGATTCACATCACTATAATTACCATGTTGATTCACATCACTATAATTACCATGTTGATTCACATCACTATAATTACCATGTTGATTCACATCACTATAATTACCATGTTGATTCACATCACTATAATTACCATGTTGATTCACATCACTATAATTACCATGTTGATTCACATCACTATAATTACCATGTTGATTCACATCACTATAATTACCATGTTGATTCACATCACTATAATTACCATGTTGATTCACATCACTATAATTACCATGTTGATTCACATCACTATAATTACCATGTTGATTCACATCACTATAATTACCATGTTGATTCACATCACTATAATTACCATGTTGATTCACATCACTATAATTACCATGTTGATTCACATCACTATAATTACCATGTTGATTCACATCAATATAATTACCATGTTGATTCACATCACTATAATTACCATGTTGATTCACATCACTATAATTACCATGTTGATTCACATCACTATAATTACCATGTTGATTCACATCACTATAATTACCATGTTGATTCACATCACTATAATTACCATGTTGATTCACATCACTATAATTACCATGTTGATTCACATCACTATAATTACCATGTTGATTCACATCACTATAATTACCATGTTGATTCACATTATAATTACCATGTTGATTTACATTATAATTACCATGTTGATTTACATTATAATTACCATGTTGATTTACATTATAATTACCATGTTGATTTACATCATTATAATTACCATGTTGATTTACATCATTATAATTACCATGTTGATTTACATCATTATAATTACCATGTTGATTTACATCATTATAATTACCATGTTGATTTACATCATTATAATTACCATGTTGATTTACATCATTCGTTGAGTACATTAGTGTATTTTGCACTCATCCCGACTCAAATGCATTAATTTGTTGCATATTTTCCGTTGAGTACATGTATAGCATGATATGACCTGGATTTAAGTACAGTCCCCATTTAAAGGTGGATTATCTCTTTGTAAACATGTTTTATATAAATATTAGATATGAATTTAAGACCCATCTCCGGAAACGATCCTATCGATTATTATTCATTATATTACGAATATTTTCTGGTCTAAAAAAATGGGGTTGTTCAGCTATCAGTTACTGTTACAGAGACCACAAATTGTGTTGTGTAATTTTGTCTCAAATAAACATTAATTAGACTCATTATCGGTTATAACTATGTAATACAACAATACAAACAATCAATCTGGGATATCTGACAGTCGGAGCATAGCTATGGGAGCACCATAATGTTCTCTATTGCTATATGGTATCGCCTGAATGGTCTGTTCTAAAATTAGAACAATAAAGTGTCCCATTTAATCATCTCATTTTATAATAAAATATTCGAAATCAAATCAATATTAATTGATAGAATCGATTCTGGACATGGATCTTATATTCATATTTATTATTTTATACTCACAAAACTATTTCAAAATGCAAATGTTTTGGGATTTATAACCCCGGCCCATGACGCGAGCACGCCTTGTAACTCAAAGTCCGACGTCTATACCACATGGCCACTTGAATGGCAGCTGTATTCTGAAATTGCACTTAGGACACTATATGCACATTTTAAGGTCTCTATACATGTAGTATATATATATAGGAGATATAGCACAGTAGCAATGTTATATTTTATGCCTCTGAAACATGTCGAGCATTGCTCTTGGAACATGCTTGGGACTATACAACACACTATTATTAAGTGCCTATTTTTAGAAGCAAATTTAATTTTTGCATTTTCTCAAAAATTTAAATTTGCTTCTAAAAATAGGCACCTGGTACGCGTGTTGTATAGACCCAAGCATGTTCAAAGAGCAATGCTCGGCATGTTTCGGAGGCATAAAATATAACACTGCTACTGTGCTATATCTCCTATATATATATATTTCAAAATGGTTGTATGAAGAGATACTCCATCTGAATGATCAACAACAGAAATTCCAGACCAATGCGTAGGAAGAACATACTTTGTACTTCATAATCATCCTAAAAAATTCTACTGAAATCAGCTAAAATACCTTTATGTTTAGAATAGAATAGAATAATAGAATATATTTATGTTACCAATAAAGGCCCTCAGTGGTAAATGTTACAAATCATAATATAGTGATTAAAGTGGATTATCTCTTTGTAAACATGTATTATATAGTCAACGGGGTAGAAAATATTAGATCTGAATTGAAGACTCCTGTCCAGAAATGCTTCTATCGATTAATATTCATTTTATTTAGAATATTTTCTGGTCTTAAATGTGTGGTCCAGGAATTCACGAATGCGTGTTTTCGCGTATAAAGTTTTTTTCTCAGCGGATTTTGTAAATTCAGGTATCCGACATCAAGATTTTATCGGCTGGCCATCTGTCAGCCTTGAGCAATTTTTTTTATAGCGCCCTAAAAAGTATACCCGCCCCCCCCCCCCCCCAATTTTTTCCCAGACGTAAAACCAGTAACTTGGAATTTGTTGCAAATTCACAGGACTAATCTAGTAAAATGTATATATTTTCACGAAGCTAAGACATAATGACACTAGTTTGGGCCAAAATTGAAACTCACCATCCAAGATGGCCACCAAAATGGCCGCCGGAAGTTGAAAATATGACATTTTTTCACAAATATCTTCTAGATCAGTTCATGCTGTTTGGAACTGGTTCAGTAAAATGACTTTATTTTTTATTTTATATATTAACTGATCATTGGAGCAATTAAATATGCAATTATTGGGGTCCTATCCACTTGTGATCCCTCAAAAACTCGTTATAAAATTTCACAAAAAAATCACAATGGGATTCTAGTCATATTTCAACAAGAAATGAACAGAAGGTTGCAATTAAGTGAGGCATACCATTACCTATGAATATTCCAACTCACTGGAACCAAAATTCTTACTGGCCGCCAAAATATGGAAAAATGGTAAATATCGCCCTAGGGTGTCCTGCAATCGCTTACAAGTTGTGGTTGATGTACAAAATTGGCTATTATGCCTTCTATACATTGAATACTAACATGTCTGCTGCACCATGGTTAATTGTTACTGTTGCCACCACCAAAACTATTGGACGTTTCTCTCAAAAACTTGACATAAATATCGGCAAAAATGTACTTATCTTTGGATTTAAAGGTGTTTATTGTATTGGTCTATCTTACGGTGTTTATAGAACAAATTGCTCAAGATGGCTTCCAATATGGCAACCAAATTGGTAATAAGTTATTTTTTTACCATATATCATTATAACATTATTCTCTGCGTTATCCGAAAATGTAGCAAATTGTGACTCACTTGGTTATTATACGTGTTAGTTAATTAACTGACAACTAAATGTTCTATTATGGTTATCCCAGTTCCGTATGGGGCATGACAAATTTATTTTAAAGTATGGAATTTTGCGGAGAACCTCTTTTGTGATTCTGACCATATTATTGAAAGGAAATGGGCAGAACTTTGAGACGGAACTTAGATGAACCATAATACCCTTCTGGACAAAACAAGTGTCCAGTGGCACCGTGGTGTATTTGCCGTTCAGCCGCGGTGTCAGTTTGTAACTGCAGTTGAGCACCGCGGCCGAACGGCATGTACACTGCGGCCAAACGGCAAGTACACCTTGGCCGAAAGGCAACTACAACGCGGCCGAATGGCATGCACACTGTGGTTAGATTTCTGGTTTGTATCGTCTTTTTTCAGTTTAATGAACGTACACCGTGGCAACTACACCATGGCTGAATGGAAGGTACACCACGGCCCAACTGTAGTTAGCCGGTGGAGCTGCGGTGTAGTAGCATTTCGGCCGCGGTGGCAACGCTAACCACACTCGGTTAAGTGGACACTTGTTTTGTCCAGCAGGTATGTGGCTCTTCTGTTCCATTATGATAACCAATATCAACTGGATACAGGATGGATGCCAAGATGGTAGCCAGGATTATTTGAGGTGGATAGGTATGCATGGAGTTAGTGTATGTCTTGGATGATGTGAATATGTATACAATGAGTGACTATATGGTTATGAGTGTGTATCTTGTACTGGTGCACCCGGTGTGCCTGTATGGACATTGATGTGGTGTATGGTTATAGCTACATGGCCATCTATGTATTGATTATGTATATATGGAGTGACTGTAAGGTCATGGGTGGGATGTACATGTGTTTTCTGTATGATCATGGATGGGGGGTGTGGATAAATCGTGAGTGAGTTTATGGTTACGGGCAATGTGTGTGGTATACGTGGAATGACTACTGTCATGATTGAAGTGTATATGCATAAGTGGAGTAAGCTGGTGGACATTATCGTGTGCGTATATAGGGAGTGTCCTTGTGGTAACGGATGGGATGTATGTTTATATCTCGTGGATGTATTATCATTGGTATGTGTGTAGGGATTAGCTGTATGATCATGGATGGCGTGTATGATTATACAGTACGTTAATGAACTGTCATGTGTGATGTATATATGCAAGTATGGATGGTATGAGTGGTCGTGTGTGCGGTTTTTTTGTATATCTGGAAGGACTGAATGGCCAGTGGTGAGGTGCATATGTATACCTGGAGTGACTCTATAGTCCAGGGTGGGCTTCATATGTATATATCGAGTGTTTGCATGTATATGACTGTGTGTGGAATATGTATACAGGTAGTGACTGTATGGTCAATGGTGAAATGAGTACATATAGGTATACAAGGAGTGACATCAATGTAATGAATATCTATGCCGGGAGTGACTAAATGGTCATGTGTCAGGTGTGTGAGTATACCTGGTGTTCCTGCTTGGCGACTCGTGGCGGTATGGTCATGTGTAGGTTATGCGGGTATACAATGATGTTGCTATATGGTCATGTGCGAGGTGTATGTGTATATAGCGATGGATGATGTGCATATGCACACATGGAGTGACTATACTGACATGGCTGGGGTGTATTAGTATATATTGAGTGGCTATTCGGCTATGGTGTGACAAATAGGGATACAGTGAGTGACATGGCCAATGGTGAGGTGAATATGTATACCATACACATTACCCGTAGCCATAAAATCACTCACTATTTATCCACACACCCCATCCGTGATCATACAGAAACACATGTACATTCCACCCATGACCATGTAGCTATATCCATACACCACATCAATGTCCATACAGGCACACCGGGTGCACCCGTACACTATACACACAACCATACGGTACACCATACAGTCCACTCCATTCATACCGATTCACCACACACCTGACCATGACCTCTCCCTGTATAACTATACATCTCACTATGGACAACACACTCATAGCCATATAGTCACTCATTGTATACATATTCACATCATTCATGACATACACTAACTCCATGTATACATATTCACCTCACCTATGATCATAGAGTAACTCCCTGGCTACCATCTTGGCATCCATCCTGTATCCAGTTGATATTTGTTTATCATAATGGACCAGAAGAGTCACATATTATGGTTCATCTCAGTTCCGTCTCAAAGTTCTGCCCATTTCCTTCCAATAATATGGTCAGAATCACAAAATGAGTTCTCCGCAAAATTCCATAATTTAAAATGAATTTGTCATGCCCTATACGGAACTGGTACAGCCATAATAGAACATTTAATTGTCAGTTAATTAACTAACACATATAATAACCAAATGGGTCACAATTTGCTACATTTTCGGATAACGCAGAGATATATGTAAAAAAATAACTTATTACCAATTTGGATGCCATTTTGGAAGCCATCTTGAGCAATTTGGTCTATAAACACCGTAGTGTGACACATTTAAGATAGACCAATACAATACACACCTTTCAACTCAAAGATAGTTACAATATTACTAGAAAAAATTGTCCAAACCCGAAAAGTTAATTTTTGCCGATATTTATGTCAAGTTTTTGTGAGAAAAGTCCAATATTTTTGGTGATGTCAGTGATGACAACAGTAACAATTAACCATGATGCAGCAGACATGTTAGTATTCAATGTATAGAAGGCATAATAGCAAATTTTGTACATCAACCACAACTTGTAAGCGATTGCAGGACACCCTAGGGCGATATTTACCATTTTCCATATTTTGGCGGCCATTTTGAGCCAAAGTAAGAATTTTGGTTTCACTGAGTTGGAATATCCATAGGTAATAGTATGCCTCACTTAATTGCAACCTTCTGTTCATTTTTTTTTTAAATATGACTAGAATCCCAGTTGTGATTTTTTGTGAAATTTTATAACGCGTTCTGTAAAATCGAGTTTTTGAGGGATCACAAGTGGATAGGACCCCAATAATTGCATATTTAATTGCTCCAATAGTCAGTTAATATACAAAATAAAGTCATATTACTCAACCAGTTCCAAACAGCATGAACTGATCTAGAAGATATTTGTGAAAAAATGTCATATTTTCAACTTCCGGCGGCCATTTTGGTGGCCATCTTGGGTGGTGAGTTTCAATTTTGGCCAAAACTAGTGTCATTATGTCTTAGCTTCATGAAATTATATACATTTTACTAGATTCGTCATGTGAATTTGCAACAAATTCCAAGTAACTGGTTTTACGTCTGGGAAAAAAATTGGGGGGGGGGGGTATACTTTTTAGGGCGCTAAAAAAAAAGGCTCAAGGCTGACAGATGCCCTTACCAAAATGTCCTAGGATATCCAAGGAATTCCTAGGATATCCTAGGAATAAAAGCTTGGAAAAGTTAGGAAAATTCCTTGGAAATCCTTGAGGCGGTATTGGCCCGTTTCAAGTTCGGAAAACCTTGGAATACCTCAGCAAATTAAACCGAGCTTATCCAAGGATTTCCAAGCTTTACAAAATCTTAATCATAACTTTACCAAGGTTTCCAATATAGCTTTACCTAGCTTTACCAAGGTTCCAGCCTAGCTTTACCAAGCTTTACCAAGGATCCAGCCTAGCTTTACCAAGCTTTACCAAGGTTCCAGCCTAGCTTTACCTAGCTTTACCAAGCTTTACCAAGGTTCCAGCCTAGCTTTACCAAGGTTCCAGCCTAGCTTTTCCAAGCTTTACCAAGGTTCTAGCTCAGCTTTTCCAAGGTTCCAGCCTAGCTTTTCCAAGCTTTACCAAGCTTTCCAACCTAACTTTACCAAGCTTTACCAAGGTTGTAAATGACCTTGGCCAAGGTTGCAACCCAGCTTTACCAAGCTTTACCAAGGTTGCAATTGTTTTGTATTTAAAAGGTGAAAATCTCTAATGACACTGCAAAGGCTTCAACTTTGACAATATTATCATCATTAATGATACAATCTCTTGAAATTTACAACAGTCATGAACCATGCCATATAATCATTCATGATATTATTCATTCAAAGTTCACTTTTCAGTCAGAATTTTACTACGGTGACATCGGCTACTTATTCCCAGTTCCTTATTCCTTATTCGGAAACATTATATATTGACCAAATAAACGGTGCGGTAGGGTGGCCCACCCCAAAATTAGATATAAAAACCGAAAACCGAACCCCTCTAGCCCATACGGTTGCCACAGTAGGTGGCCAAAGTGGCAACCATAGCCGTTTAGGTCTTTATGAACCGATTTTTACCAAATAAACGGTGCGGTAGGGTGGCCCACCCCAAAATTAGATATAAAAACAAAAAACCGCAACCCTCTAGCCAATACGGTTGCCACAGTAGGTGGCCAAAGTGGCAACCATAGCCGTTTTGGTATTTATGAACCAATTTTGACAAAATAAACGGTGCGGTAGGGTGGCCCACCACAAAATTAGATATAAAAACTGAAAACCGCACCCCTCTAGCCCATACGGTTGTCATAGTAGGTGGCCAAAGTGGCAACCATAGCCGTTTTGGTCTTTATGAACCGATTTTGACCAAATAAACGGTGCGGTAGGGTGGCCCACCCCAAAATTAGACATCAAAACCGAAAACCGCACCCCTCTAGCCCATACGGTTGCGATAGTAGGTGGCCAAAGTGGCAACCATAGCCGTTTTGGTATTTATGAACCGATTTTGACCAAATAAACGGTGCGGTAGGGTGGCCCACCCCAAAATTAGATATAAAAACCGAAAACCGCACCCTGTAGCCCATACGGTTGCCACAGTAGGTGGCCAAAGTGACAACCGTAGCCGTTTAGATCTTTATGAACCGATTTTGACAAAATAAACGGTGCGGTAGGGTGGCCCACCACAAAATTAGATATAAAACTGAAAACCGCACCCCTCTAGCCCATACGGTTGCCATAGTAGGTGGTCAAAGTGGCAACCATAGCCGTTTTGGTATTTATAAACCAATTTTGACCAAATAAACGGTGCGGTAGGGTGGCCCACCCCAAAATTAGATATAAAAACAAAAAAACCACAACCCTCTAGCCAATACGGTTGCCACAGTAGGTGGCCAAAATGGCAACCATAGCCGTTTTGGTATTTATGAACCAATTTTGACAAAATAAACGGTGCGGTAGGGTGGCCCACCACAAAATTAGATATAAAAACCGAAAACCGAACCCCTCTAGCCCATACGGTTGCCACAGTAGGTGGCCAAAGTGGCAACCATAGCCGTTTAGGTCTTTATGAACCGATTTTTACCAAATAAACGGTGCGGTAGGGTGGCCCACCCCAAAATTAGATATAAAAACAAAAAACCACAACCCTCTAGCCAATACGGTTGCCACAGTAGGTGGCCAAAGTGGCAACCATAGCCGTTTTGGTATTTATGAACCAATTTTGACCAAATAAACGGTGCGGTAGGGTGGCCCACCACAAAATTAGATATAAAAACTGAAAACCGCACCCCTCTAGCCCATACGGTTGCCATTGTAGGTGGCCAAAGTGGCAAACATAGCCGTTTTGGTATTTATGAACCGATTTTGACCAAATAAACGGTGCGGTAGGGTGGCCCACCCCAAAATTAGATATAAAAACAAAAAACCGCAACCCTCTAGCTAATACGGTTGCCACAGTAGGTGGCCAAAGTGGCAACCATAGCCGTTTTGGTATTTATGAACCGATTTTGACAAAATAAACGGTGCGGTAGGGTGGCCCACCACAAAATTATATATAAAAACTGAAAACCGCACCCCTCTAGCCCATACGGTTGTCATAGTAGGTGGCCAAAGTGGCAACCATAGCCGTTTTGGTCTTTATGAACCGATTTTGACCAAATAAACGGTGCGGTAGGGTGGCCCACCCCAAAATTAGACATAAAAACCGAAAACCGCACCCCTCTAGCCCATACGGTTGCCATAGTAGGTGGCCAAAGTGGCAACCATAGCCGTTTTGGTATTTATGAACCAATTTTGACCAAATAAACGGTGCGGTAGGGTGGCCCACCCCAAAATTAGATATAAAAACAAAAAACCGCAACCCTCTAGCTAATACGGTTGCCACAGTAGGTGGCCAAAGTGGCAACCATAGCCGTTTTGGTATTTATGAACCGATTTTGACAAAATAAACGGTGCGGTAGGGTGGCCCACCACAAAATTATATATAAAAACTGAAAACCGCACCCCTCTAGCCCATACGGTTGTCATAGTAGGTGGCCAAAGTGGCAACCATAGCCGTTTTGGTCTTTATGAACCGATTTTGACCAAATAAACGGTGCGGTAGGGTGGCCCACCCCAAAATTAGACATAAAAACCGAAAACCGCACCCCTCTAGCCCATACGGTTGCCATAGTAGGTGGCCAAAGTGGCAACCATAGCCGTTTTGGTATTTATGAACCGATTTTGACCAAATAAACGGTGCGGTAGGGTGGCCCACCCCAAAATTAGATATGAAAACCGCACCCCTCTAGCCCATACGATTGCCACAGTAGGTGGCCAAAGTGGCAACCATAGCCGTTTTGGTATTTATGAACCGATTTTGACCAAATAAACGGTGCGGTAGGGTGGCCCACCCCAAAATTAGATATAAAAACAAAAAACCGCAACCCTCTAGCCAATACGGTTGCCACAGTAGGTGGCCAAAGTGGCAACCATAGCCGTTTTGGTATTTATGAACCGATTTTGACCAAATAAACGGTGCGGTAGGGTGGCCCACCCCAAAATTAGATATAAAAACAAAAACCGCAACCCTCTAGCCAATACGGTTGCCATTGTAGGTGGCCAAAGTGGCAACCATAGCCGTTTTGGTATTTATGAACCGATTTTGACCAAATAAACGGTGCGGTAGGGTGGCCCACCCCAAAATTAGATATAAAAACAAAAACCGCAACCCTCTAGCCAATACGGTTGCCACAGTAGGTGGCCAAAGTAGCAACCATAGCCGTTTTGGTATTTATGAACCGATTTTGACCAAATAAACGGTGTGGTAGGGTGGCCCACCACAAAATTAGATATAAAAACCGAAAACAGCACCCCTCTAGCCCATACGGTTGCCATTGTAGGTGGCCAAAGTGGCAACCATAGCCGTTTTGGTATTTATGAACCGATTTTGACCAAATAAACGATGCGGTAGGGTGGCCCACCCCAAAATTAGATATAAAAACAAAAAACCGCAACCCTCTAGCCAATACGGTTGCCACAGTAGGTGGCCAAAGTGGCAACATAGCCGTTTTGGTATTTATGAACCGATTTTGACCAAATAAACGGTGCGGTAGGGTGGCCCACCACAAAATTAGATATAAAAACTGAAAACCGCACCCCTCTAGCCCATACGGTTGTCATAGTAGGTGGCCAAAGTGGCAACCATAGCCGTTTGTGCATTTATTAACCGATTAGGACCAAATAAACGGCGCGGAATGGTTGCCCACCCGAAAATAACATTATAATAACTGAAAACCGCACCCTTCTAGCCCGTGCGGTTCCACAGTAGGTGGGGAAAGTGTCAACCATAGCCGTTTGGGCATTTATGAACCGATTATGACCAAATAAACGGTGCGGTAGGGTGGGCCACCCTATATTAAACTATAAAAAACCAATGCCACACCCTCTAGCCCGTGCGGTTGCTACAGTAGTTGGAAAAAATGGCAACGATAGTCGTTTTGGTGCCTATTAACTGATTTTTACTCCCAAAAAAAAGCGGCGCGTTAGAGTGGCCCATATTGCACCCCAAACTGTACTATAAAAACCGAAAAAAAAGTCGTGCGGTTACCACAGGAGGTGACCAAAATGGCAACCATAGCTGCACCATGTTGGTGGACGAACTATACATCACGAAGTGTGCTCTACGCTCGAAGATATACAGTCCCTGGTCGACTGGCTGATGTGATGCTCAACTTGGCGCATATGTCTCGATTCCTGGCGCGGGGACGAAAGGGCGGCCAGCTGCTTTGCAAACTTTTTACTGTCAAGGTCAACCAACCTCCACAAGACGACTGGACAGCTACCGGAGGCCGTCGCACGGACATGTGAGAGGCTCATTGCCAAATTGGAATACACCGCTAGCTTATAATATCTACTGCGTTGCTCAAGAACAGGCCATCTGGCAGATATACCTGCCCAATCCGCGGCATGTGCCAAGGCTTAAGTTTGACGTGGCAGTGCCAAATGAGGTCCCCCACGCCGACTTGCTCTTTCTGCCTCATGACCGGGTGGGTCGCAAGACATACAAGTTCGCGTTCAAAATCGTCGACGTCGTGGCCTCTCGGTACAAAGCCGAGTCCCTCGCCACAAAAGCCACAAACTTCGCGGATACCCTTGAACGGGCGAGACCCTCTTATGTGGCCGCCGACGCACAACTGGTCCTGTGTGCCCCTTCCATGTCTACCGGCTTAAACGCTATGTCGTTAAGCCCGACGAGTCTGTGCTCTACAATTTAGTGGACGGGCCAGGACGTGGATTTGTCCGGCAAGAGTTGCTTGTGGGGCCTGCCGACACCCAGCTGCCATCAGATGGCGTTGTCAGAAGGACCAGACACTAGTGGTCTTGTTAGGTAAACCGAAAAGTGCTGCAGCCCCTCTTTTTCTGTTGCACTCTAGCCCATTTCCTCTGCAGTGCCCTTTACTAAATTGCGGTTTCTTTGGGTTGGAAGGCCCAGAGCAGCTCAATATCGCACGACACACAGCGGTTCTGCTGGGTTTCACGGAACACGATGTAGTCGGCCCTGATATAGAATCCCTGGTGTCCTTTAGCCTGGTCCTGGCACTTGTATGCCACACGCTTCCTTTGAATTGCCTTGCGGAGTTGATGTTCAGTTACTACGGGCCTGAAATCGGAACCCTGTTCTGACGGACAGGTTACCCGTTCCAGCTGTTGCGTATACTCCACACGGGAGACGGCTAGGTAGCAGTTTGGACCACTGGGGGTAGTCGTCAATGATGATCCAGACCTTTTGTTGGTCGTGGATCGTATTCTTCTGGCTCTTGTGGACGACGGTGAGGGTATAGTCCAGGCACCAAGCGTCGGTTTTAATAGCATGCTCCGGCTCCGCGGCCGCGATAAAGACCACGACGTCGTCGTTGAGAACGAGCTCTTCTCTGCGCGGCGGATCGCCAGTTCTTGGAATTGCGACGTCAATGTTCTGCTTTCGGTTGTCCTTGGGTGGTAAAGGATAGGCACTGATGCATCTATGAAATGCTCCTTATGGCGTCGGAGCAACAGTTTATGTGCCCGGTCGCAGACCGGCTGCGGCTGGTGAGGAGTAGGTCACTGTGCCACTACTAATCCACACACCGATCGCGCCCAGGTAACTGGGGAGGGCCTTCCGCATCTTCTGACACTGGACTTTGTTACTCTGAAGGGCTTTGGTGGCTTCATCTTTAATTATGTAGTCGACAACGACCTCTTCGTAGTAGTATGCCCTTTGTTGCAGCCAACGGAGAGGCATTTCATCTGCAATCGGTGGCGGCTGTCCTTGATCCCCGCAGCAAACTACCTGAACTCCGTGTTGGTCAAGCCAGTTCAAGAACATCTCCAGGACAGACCGGGACAGTGCAGACATCGTCCCAGATAATGACACGTGTGATGAACTTCTGCCCCATTCGTTCGGGTGTCCAGTCATTCTCATTTCTCTATCGGAAGAATCTGTGGTATGTCTGGGCTTTGATCCATCGGATCCGCATTTATTTGGCGAGGCGATGGGTCGGGGTAAACACGAGGAGGCCTCTTACCCCGAAGAGCTCAATCGGTCGCGTGGTCTTGCCATTGCCCGCCACCATTAAGCTAGCTCAGCCGGTGCCGGCTCAGTCAATCATTGTAGCTGGGCGCCGTTGATTCGACCATCGGTGTGGCTTGACTACAATATTCTGGTTTGGAGAGGTAAGCGACGTGTTCATGTGGCATGTATAACTGCTCCCTTTGCCACGCCACTGAGCCGGACCCACCGGTGAGAGGAATGGCTCCCCAGTCAAGCAGGCGACACACAATTTATCACCACAGGCACAGAGTTGGTGGCGTAAGCCTTCACACCACAAAGCTTCTGCAACGCGGTCTTCTGGACGTAAATGCTACCAGTGGCCACCCGGACAGCCTCATTGGGTTCAAATCTTGCTAGCATAGCGAGGAGGTTGATGTGGGCATATGTCAGCATTGAGGCCATCAAGTGCGTGTATTGGGGCTGCTAGCCATCGTAGTATGTGAGAATGTGGCAGAGGGGACACTTTCGGGGGCGCCAACCAGAGTTCCTCTTTTTTGTCCCTTACCAAAAAGTCAAGCTCTCCCTGGTCCTCCGTGTCAGTCTTTTGCCACCGGCCTTGCTGCCCTGGATGAACTTGCCTATGTTGCTGCAGCCTGGTTCACGATATTCAGGCAGCCAGACCTCGATTCGTTCCTCAAAGGTGATGACAGTATGAATGCGAGCAGGTGTGTGGGGGCCCATTCCTGGTCTGTGAAATGCTTTTCCAAACCAGGCGGGGATGACGGGACGGCAGGGGCGAACTCCCATTCCTGGATTTCGGCGAAACCGGTGTCGATATCTCGGGGGAGGGGGCGTTGATTGCGACCAGCTCATGTGGTGGGTGTTGTGCCCGTCTCTGTCAAAATATGGCTTGGCCTAGCCATGGCCTTGGAAACTGGCTTGGTAGCAGGCTTTCATGTCGATGCTGACGACGTCTCTTATATCGTGGCCCATCGCGTACCAGAGACCGCCGTGCTTTCTTGATGTCATCTCCGATATTAGCCGGGTCGATTTCCAGCCGTTGTGCTATTTGGCCATGCTACATATGGCCTGGTTCACCCCGAAGGCTCGGTCTGCGATGGACTCATCGCACAATTCAGCACAGGCGTCCTGTAGGTTTTGGTCAGTCTCCAGTGTCCTGTAGGTGCAGCCATCTTGGAGCACAAACTGGTCAACACCGAGCGCTCTGTCTTGGCCCCCAGCAGCCCGACTGCAATCGGCTCGTCCTGGGTTTCGTTTCGAATGGCCTCCCAGGCATCACCTTCATAGAAGTGAACCTGCCTGAAGAATGGGAAGTGGCGGTTGGACCAGGCATGGGCGTTGTCTCAGATGAGCTCCACTTTCTTATTCCGTTGCCCTAAGCTGGTATTTCCCGCTGCTGTAGATGTCATCCCCGGGTATATCTCAAAGCATGATCGCCCGCTTCAGTATTTTCTCGAGGACGGCGACATCCTCGACAGTGGCCTGTTTGATGACCTCGCTCTTCCAACTCCTGAATTTTCTTTCTCCTCGTGGGCGTGAGTCCATGTCCTCTCAGCGCACCTTCAAAGTGTTTCACCGCTGGGCACAGTTGAGATCGCCGTCCTTCATTGGTGCTAGATTTGCAGGATCTGGGTCTCTGAGGGGATAGATACCATAGACAACCGCGGTGACATGGTAAGCATTCTCATAGTATGGGCGGGCAATACCCGTCAGCATACCGGGGCTTGTGGCATGAGTGATCTCAGTGTCGCCTTGTCCCTTCTTCCCCTCGGCTCTGGTCGGGTCAAACTTGTCTTCAACCACCCAGTTGCCGTCATCGTGCTGCCTCACGAACACAACTTTGAGGGAGTACTCTTGTTTGTGGAGCTCTCTGACGAGTTGTGCTGCTCTCTCATCTGTCAAACTACCGTTCATTGCTTTCTGACCCCCATGGGCAGCAAAGACGCCATTTACGTCGACTATATCTACCCTCCACGTGGAGTAGACTGCGGCTGCGCCGTCGACTTCAATCTCGTGTTTGGCATCGTTCATCATGTCAACCCACGGTTCGTCGGCCGAGAGTATCACCGAGTGTCCCCTCTCCCTCACTTCTCCGATGAACAGTTCTCTGAGGATCACAGGGCCGCTTCATTTCGCCACTGTGCATCAACGGTTCTTTTCTCCAGAATGGGTTCCTTTGCTGTCGCTCCTCGATGACTTCGCACACCATGAACTCGGTGTCGACCAGTTTAAGCACGCGGTGTCTCTGACCTTGTCTGTGGAGGTTGTTTTGGGCCCGCAGCAGACGTGAAACAAACGCTGCAGCACGGATGTCGGCAATCGCATTGATTAGATCAGGCTTTCGAAGAGAGGAATACCCCCTCAAGCCGAGATCTCCCTTTTTTGTTCCTTACCAAAAAGTCATGGTCTCCCTGGTCGACCACAAACCTCCGTGTCAGTCTTTTGCCGTCGGCATTGTTGCCCTGGATGAATTTGCATATGATGCTGCAGCCTTGATCACGATCTTCAGGGAGCCAGACCTCAGTTCGTTGCTCAAAAGTGATGACGGCCTCACGGACATCCACGCTCTTCAGGAAATCTGACTCAACCAGGAAGGCGAGCAGGGGTTTAGGGGCACAGCACTGATCTGCGAAATTATTTCAGGACCAGGCGGAGATGACTGGATGGCAGCTAGGGACGAACACTCATTCATGGACGTCGGCGAAACCGGTGGCGATATTTTGAGGAGGGACCGTTGATTGCGACCAGGTCATGTGTTGGGTGTGGTGCCCGAATCTGTCAAACTATGGCTTGGCCTCGCCATGGCCTTGGAAGCTGGTCGGGTAGCATGCTTTTATGTCGATGCTGACGACGTCTCTTATACCGTAGCCCATCGCGTTCCAGAGGCCGCCATGACCATGACCATGCTCGACTCGACACAGGCTTTCTGGATGTCATATCCGAGGTTAGCCGGGGTCGGTTTCCAGCCGTTGTGCTCTTTGTCCATGATACTGGCTGCGTGGTTCATCCCGAAGGCTCGGCCTGCGAGGGACTCATCGCCCAATTCACCACATACTTCCTGGAGGTTTTGGACAGTCGGCAGTGTACTGTATGTGCGGCCGTCGTGGAGCACAAACTGGTCCACACGTTTTTGGCACCGTTCACCATGTTCGTCACCGGTGGGAGTCATAGACATCCATGTCAAATTGTCCCCTCTCCCTCAGTTCTCTGATGACCAGTTATCTGAGGACCCCAGGGCCTTCTCTCACAATGCTCCGCACGACATCACATCGCCGCTTCCTTTCACCACTGTGCCTCAACGTTTCATTTCTCCTGAATGGGTTCCTTTGCATTCTCTAATCGAGGGAGATCTTTGGATTGGGCTCGAAGCTTGCCTATAGTAGACATGTCCTGGATAGGTATACTCTAATTGACAACGGCAATGGCCGCCAACCGAGACAAATCCTTCCCCACAGTCCTTTGCGCTCGGTGCCATAATTTTGTCTTCTCTTTTCTCTAACCACACCTCAAGCAGAGTGATATTTGATTCGTTACCCCTTACCACAAACACGACACGGCTTTGTACATGATCCTTTTCGCAATCGGACCAGATTAACTTTACATTACTCCCCCAGACAGCGCCAGCCAAAGAGCTATTTAGAGCTCGAGGTATTCCACCGGCATGTATGTTGACCCTTCCTATTGCTGCATGTATACCCATAACAATGGGTATATCTAAAAGGAGAGCCCGGGCGGGTGAGGGTAGTGGGCCGCCCCTGACCTTTTGAACACCAGTTGTGGCAACCACACAAGCTAGAGCGTGCGGTTTTTTGGAGTGGACAACCCTACCACATCGTTTATTTGGTCCCAATCGGTTCATAAATGCCCAAACGGTGGCAACCGCACGGGCTAGAGGGTTGCGGTTTTCTGTTATTATATGTTATTTTCGGGTGGGCCACCCTACGGCACCGTTTATTTGGTCCTAATCGGTTCATAAATGCCCAAACGACTATGGTTGCCACTTTGGCCACCTACTGTGGCAACCCTATTGGCTAGAGGGTTGCGGTTTCTGTTTTATATCTAATTTTGTGGTGTGCCACCATACCGCACCGTTTATTTGGTCAAAATCGGTTCATAAATACCAAAACGGCTATGGTTGCCACTTTGGCCACATACTGTGGCAACCGTATTGGCTAGAGGGTTGCGGTTTTTTGTTTTATATCTAATTTTGGGGTGCGCCACCCTACCGCACCGTTTATTTGGTCAAAATCGGTTCATAAATACCAAAACGGCTATGGTTGCCACTTTGGCCACCTACTGTGGCAACCGTATGGGCTAGAGGGTAGCGGTTTTTTGTTTTTATATCTAATTTTGGGGTGGGCCACCCTACCGCACCGTTCATTTGGTCAACGTCGGTTCATAAAGACCAAAACGGCTATGGTTGCCACTTTGGCCACCTACTGTGGCAACCGTATGGGCTAGAGTAGTGCGGTTTTCGGTTTTTATATCTAATTTTGAGGTGGGCCACCCTACCGCACCGTTTATTTTGTCCTAATCGGTTTATAAATGCCCAAACGGCTATGGTTGCCACTTTGGCCTAATATTGTGGCAACCACACGGGCTAGAGGGTTGCGGTTTTCGGTTATTATGTGTTATTTTCGGGTGGGCCACCCTACCGCACCGTTTATTTGGCCCAAATCGGTTCATAAATACCAAAACAGCTATGGTTGCCACTTTGGCCACCTACTATGACAACCGTATGGGCTAGAGGGGTGCGGTTTTTAGTTTTTATATCTAATTTTGGGGTGGGCCACCCTACCGCACCGTTTATTTGGTAAAAATCTGTTCATAAAGACCTAAACGGCTATGGTTGCCACTTTGGCCACCTACTGTGGCAACCGTATGGGCTACAGGGGTGCGGTTTTCGGTTTTTATATCTAATTTTGGGGTGGGCCACCCTACCGCACCGTTTATTTGGTCAAAATCGGTTCATAAATACCAAAACGGCTATGGTTGCCAATTTGGCCACCTACTGTGGCAACCGTATGGGCTAGAGGGGTGCGGTTTTCGGTTTTTATATCTAATTTTGGGGTGGGCCACCCTACCGCACCGTTTATTTGGTCAAAATCGGTTCATAAATACCAAAACGGCTATGGTTGCCACTTTGGCCACCTACTGTGGCAACCGTATTGGCTAGAGTGATGCGTTTTTTTGTTTTTATATCTAATTGTGGGGTGGGCCACCCTACCGCACCGTTTATTTGGTCAAAATCGGTTCATAAATACCAAAACGGCTACGGTTGTCACTTTGGCCACCTACTATGGCAACCATATGGGCTAGAGGGTGCGGTTTTCAGTTTTTTTATCTAATTTTGTGGTGGGCCACCCTTTCGCACCGTTTATTTGGTAAAAATCTGTTCATAAAGACTTAAACGGCTATGGTTGCCACTTTGGCCACCTACTGTGGCAACCGTATTGGCTAGAGGGTTGTGGTTATTTGTTTTTATATCTAATTTTGGGGTGGGCCATCCTACCGCACCGTTTATTTGGTAAAAATCGGTTCATAAAGAGCAAATCGGCTATGGTTGCCACTTTGGCCACCTAATGTGGCAACCGTATGGGCTAGAGGGGTGCGGTTTTCGGTTTTTATATCTAATTTTGGGGTGGGCCACCATACCGCACCGTTTATTTGGTCAAAATCGGTTCATAAAGACCTAAACGGCTATGGTTGCCACTTTGGCCACCTACTGTGGCAACCGTATGGGCTACAGGGGTGCGGTTTTCGGTTTTTATATCTAATTTTGGGGTGGGCCACCCTACCGCACCGTTTATTTGGTAAAAATCGGTTCATAAATACCAAAACGGCTATGGTTGCCACTTTGGCCACCTACTTTGGCAACCGTATGGACTAGAGGGGTGCGGTTTTCGGTTTTTATATCTAATTTTGGGTGGGCCATCCTACCGCACCGTTTATTTGGTCAAAATCGGTTCATAAATACCAAAACGGCTATGGTTGCCACTTTGGCCACCAACTGTGGCAACCGTATTGGCTAGAGGGTTGCGGTTTTTTGTTTTTATATCTAATTTTGGGATGGGCCACCCTACCGCACCGTTTATTTGGTAAAAATCGGTTCATAAAGACCTAAACGGCTATGGTTGCCACTTTGGCCACCTACTGTGGCAACCGTATGGGCTAGAGGGTTGCGGTTTTTTGTTTTTATATCTAATATTTTGGGGTGGGCCACCCTACCGCACCGTTTATTTGGTCAAAATCGGATCATAAATACCAAAACGGCTATGGTTGCCACTTTGGCCACCTACTGTGGCAACCGTATGGGCTACAGGAGTGTGGTTTTCGGTTTTTATATATAATTTTGGGGTGGGCCACCCTACCGCACCGTTTATTTGGTCAAAATCGGTTCATAAATACCAAAACGGCTATGGTTGCCACTTTGGCCACCTACTGTGGCAACCGTATGGGCTAGAGGGGTGCGGTTTTTATATCTAATTTTGGGGTGGGCCACCTTACCGCACCGTTTATTTGGTCAAAATCGGTTCATAAAGACCAAAACGGCTATGGTTGCCACTTTGGCCACCTACTATGGCAACCGTATGGCCTAGAGGGGTGCGGTTTTCGGGTTTTATGTCTAATTTTGGGGTGGGCCACCCTACCGCACCGTTTATTTGGTCAAAATCGGTTCATAAAGACCAAAATGGCTATGGTTGCCACTTTGGCCACCTACTATGACAACCGTATGGCTAGAAGGGTGCGGTTTTCAGTTTTTATATCTAATTTTGGGGTGGGCCATCCTACCGCACCGCTTATTTGGTCAAAATCGGTTCATAAAGACCAAAACGGCTATGGTTGCCACTTTGGCCACCTACAATGGCAACCGTATGGGCTAGAGGGATGCGGTTTTTAGTTTTCATGTCTAATTTTGGGGTGGGCCACCCTACCGCACCGTTTATTTGGTCAAAATCGGTTCATAAAGACCAAAACAGCTATGGTTGCCACTTTGGCCACCTACTATGACAACCGTATGGGCTAGAGGGGTGCGGTTTTTAGTTTTTATATCTAATTTTGGGGTGGGCCACCCTACCGCACCGTTTATTTGGTAAAACTCTGTTCATAAAGACCTAAACGGCTATGGTTGCCACTTTGGCCACCTACTGTGGCAACCGTATTGGCTAGAGGGTTGTGGTTATTTGTTTTTATATCTAATTTTGGGGTGGGCCACCCTACCGCACCGTTTATTTGGTAAAAATCGGTTCATAAAGAGCAAATCGGCTATGGTTGCCACTTTGGCCACCTAATGTGGCAACCGTAAGGGCTAGAGGGGTGCGGTTTTCGGTTTTTATATCTAATTTTGGGGTGGGCCACCATACCGCACCGTTTATTTGGTCAAAATCGGTTCATAAAGACCTAAACGGCTATGGTTGCCACTTTGGCCACCTACTGTGGCAACCGTATGGGCTACAGGGGTGCGGTTTTCGGTTTTTATATCTAATTTTGGGGTGGGCCACCCTACCGCACCGTTTATTTGGTCAAAATCGGTTCATAAATACCAAAACGGCTATGGTTGCCACTTTGGCCACCTACTTTGGCAACCGTATGGACTAGAGGGGTGCGGTTTCGGTTTTTAATCTAATTTTGGGTGGGCCATCCTACCGCACCGTTTATTTGGACAAAATCGGTTCATAAATACCAAAACGGCTATGGTTGCCACTTTGGCCACCTACTGTGGCAACCGTATTGGCTAGAGGGTTGCGGTTTTTTGTTTCTATATCTAATTTTGGGATGGGCCACCCTACCGCACCGTTTATTTGGTAAAAATCGGTTCATAAAGACCTAAACGGCTATGGTTGCCACTTTGGCCACCTACTGTGGCAACCGTATGGGCTAGAGGGTTGCGGTTTTTGGTTTTTATATCTAATTTTGGGTGGGCCACCCTACCGCACCGTTTATTTGGTCAAAATCGGATCATAAATACCAAAACGGCTATGGTTGCCACTATGGCCACCTACTGTAGCAACCGTATTGGCTAGAGGGTTGTGGTTTTTTGTTTTTATATCTAATTTTGGGGTGGGCCACCCTACCGCACCGTTTATTTGGTAAAATCGGTTCATAAAGACCTAAACGGCTATGGTTGCCACTTTGGCCACCTACTGTGGCAACCGTATGGGCTACAGGGGTGCGGTTTTCGGTTTTTATATCTAATTTTGGGGTGGGCCACCCTACCGCACCGTTTATTTGGTCAAAATCGGTTCATAAATACCAAAACGGCTATGGTTGCCACTTTGGCCACCTACTGTGGCAACCGTATGGGATAGAGGGGTGCGGTTTTTATATCTAATTTTGGGGTGGGCCACCTTACCGCACCGTTTATTTGGTCAAAATCGGTTCATAAAGACCAAAACGGCTATGGTTGCCACTTTGGCCACCTACTATGACAACCGTATGGGCTAGAGGGGTGCGGTTTTTAGTTTTTATATCTAATTTTGGGGTGGGCCACCCTACCGCACCGTTTATTTGGTAAAAATCTGTTCATAAAGACCTAAACGGCTATGGTTGCCACTTTGGCCACCTACTGTGGCAACCGTATGGGCTACAGGGGTGCGGTTTTCGGTTTTTATATCTAATTTTGGGGTGGGCCACCCTACCGCACCGTTTATTTGGTCAAAATCGGTTCATAAATACCAAAACGGCTATGGTTGCCAATTTGGCCACCTACTGTGGCAACCGTATGGGCTAGAGGGGTGCGGTTTTCGGTTTTTATATCTAATTTTGGGGTGGGCCACCCTACCGCACCGTTTATTTGGTCAAAATCGGTTCATAAATACCAAAACGGCTATGGTTGCCACTTTGGCCACCTACTGTGGCAACCGTATTGGCTAGAGTGATGCGTTTTTTTGTTTTTATATCTAATTGTGGGGTGGGCCACCCTACCGCACCGTTTATTTGGTCAAAATCGGTTCATAAATACCAAAACGGCTACGGTTGTCACTTTGGCCACCTACTATGGCAACCATATGGGCTAGAGGGTGCGGTTTTTAGTTTTAATATCTAATTTTGGGGTGGGCCACCCTACCGCACCGTTTATTTGGTAAAAATCTGTTCATAAAGACCTAAACGGCTATGGTTGCCACTTTGGCCACCTACTGTGGCAACCGTATGGGCTACAGGGGTGCGGTTTTCGGTTTTTATATCTAATTTTGGGGTGGGCCACCCTACCGCACCGTTTATTTGGTCAAAATCGGTTCATAAATACCAAAACGGCTATGGTTGCCACTTTGGCCACCTACTTTGGCAACCGTATGGACTAGAGGGGTGCGGTTTCGGTTTTTAATCTAATTTTGGGTGGGCCATCCTACCGCACCGTTTATTTGGACAAAATCGGTTCATAAATACCAAAACGGCTATGGTTGCCACTTTGGCCACCTACTGTGGCAACCGTATTGGCTAGAGGGTTGCGGTTTTTTGTTTTTATATCTAATTTTGGGATGGGCCACCCTACCGCACCGTTTATTTGGTAAAAATCGGTTCATAAAGACCTAAACGGCTATGGTTGCCACTTTGGCCACCTACTGTGGCAACCGTATGGGCTAGAGGGTTGCGGTTTTTGGTTTTTATATCTAATTTTGGGTGGGCCACCCTACCGCACCGTTTATTTGGTCAAAATCGGATCATAAATACCAAAACGGCTATGGTTGCCACTATGGCCACCTACTGTAGCAACCGTATTGGCTAGAGGGTTGTGGTTTTTTGTTTTTATATCTAATTTTGGGGTGGGCCACCCTACCGCACCGTTTATTTGGTAAAATCGGTTCATAAAGACCTAAACGGCTATGGTTGCCACTTTGGCCACCTACTGTGGCAACCGTATGGGCTACAGGGGTGCGGTTTTCGGTTTTTATATCTAATTTTGGGGTGGGCCACCCTACCGCACCGTTTATTTGGTCAAAATCGGTTCATAAATACCAAAACGGCTATGGTTGCCACTTTGGCCACCTACTGTGGCAACCGTATGGGATAGAGGGGTGCGGTTTTTATATCTAATTTTGGGGTGGGCCACCTTACCGCACCGTTTATTTGGTCAAAATCGGTTCATAAAGACCAAAACGGCTATGGTTGCCACTTTGGCCACCTACTATGACAACCGTATGGGCTAGAGGGGTGCGGTTTTTAGTTTTTATATCTAATTTTGGGGTGGGCCACCCTACCGCACCGTTTATTTGGTAAAAATCTGTTCATAAAGACCTAAACGGCTATGGTTGCCACTTTGGCCACCTACTGTGGCAACCGTATGGGCTACAGGGGTGCGGTTTTCGGTTTTTATATCTAATTTTGGGGTGGGCCACCCTACCGCACCGTTTATTTGGTCAAAATCGGTTCATAAATACCAAAACGGCTATGGTTGCCAATTTGGCCACCTACTGTGGCAACCGTATGGGCTAGAGGGGTGCGGTTTTCGGTTTTTATATCTAATTTTGGGGTGGGCCACCCTACCGCACCGTTTATTTGGTCAAAATCGGTTCATAAATACCAAAACGGCTATGGTTGCCACTTTGGCCACCTACTGTGGCAACCGTATTGGCTAGAGTGATGCGTTTTTTTGTTTTTATATCTAATTGTGGGGTGGGCCACCCTACCGCACCGTTTATTTGGTCAAAATCGGTTCATAAATACCAAAACGGCTACGGTTGTCACTTTGGCCACCTACTATGGCAACCATATGGGCTAGAGGGTGCGGTTTTCAGTTTTTTTATCTAATTTTGTGGTGGGCCACCCTTTCGCACCGTTTATTTGGTAAAAATCTGTTCATAAAGACTTAAACGGCTATGGTTGCCACTTTGGCCACCTACTGTGGCAACCGTATTGGCTAGAGGGTTGTGGTTATTTGTTTTTATATCTAATTTTGGGGTGGGCCATCCTACCGCACCGTTTATTTGGTAAAAATCGGTTCATAAAGAGCAAATCGGCTATGGTTGCCACTTTGGCCACCTAATGTGGCAACCGTATGGGCTAGAGGGGGTGCGGTTTTCGGTTTTTATATCTAATTTTGGGGTGGGCCACCATACCGCACCGTTTATTTGGTCAAAATCGGTTCATAAAGACCTAAACGGCTATGGTTGCCACTTTGGCCACCTACTGTGGCAACCGTATGGGCTACAGGGGTGCGGTTTTCGGTTTTTATATCTAATTTTGGGTGGGCCATCCTACCGCACCGTTTATTTGGTCAAAATCGGTTCATAAATACCAAAACGGCTATGGTTGCCACTTTGGCCACCAACTGTGGCAACCGTATTGGCTAGAGGGTTGCGGTTTTTTGTTTTTATATCTAATTTTGGGATGGGCCACCCTACCGCACCGTTTATTTGGTAAAAATCGGTTCATAAAGACCTAAACGGCTATGGTTGCCACTTTGGCCACCTACTGTGGCAACCGTATGGGCTAGAGGGTTGCGGTTTTTTGTTTTTATATCTAATATTTTGGGGTGGGCCACCCTACCGCACCGTTTATTTGGTCAAAATCGGATCATAAATACCAAAACGGCTATGGTTGCCACTTTGGCCACCTACTGTGGCAACCGTATGGGCTACAGGAGTGTGGTTTTCGGTTTTTATATATAATTTTGGGGTGGGCCACCCTACCGCACCGTTTATTTGGTCAAAATCGGTTCATAAATACCAAAACGGCTATGGTTGCCACTTTGGCCACCTACTGTGGCAACCGTATGGGCTAGAGGGGTGCGGTTTTTATATCTAATTTTGGGGTGGGCCACCTTACCGCACCGTTTATTTGGTCAAAATCGGTTCATAAAGACCAAAACGGCTATGGTTGCCACTTTGGCCACCTACTATGGCAACCGTATGGGCTAGAGGGGTGCGGTTTTCGGGTTTTATGTCTAATTTTGGGGTGGGCCACCCTACCGCACCGTTTATTTGGTCAAAATCGGTTCATAAAGACCAAAATGGCTATGGTTGCCACTTTGGCCACCTACTATGACAACCGTATTACTAGAAGGGTGCGGTTTTCAGTTTTTAAATATCTAATTTTGGGGTGGGCCATCCTACCGCACCGCTTATTTGGTCAAAATCGGTTCATAAAGACCAAAACGGCTATGGTTGCCACTTTGGCCACCTACAATGGCAACCGTATGGGCTAGAGGGATGCGGTTTTTAGTTTTTATGTCTAATTTTGGGGTGGGCCACCCTACCGCACCGTTTATTTGGTCAAAATCGGTTCATAAAGACCAAAACAGCTATGGTTGCCACTTTGGCCACCTACTATGACAACCGTATGGGCTAGAGGGGTGCGGTTTTTAGTTTTTATATCTAATTTTGGGGTGGGCCACCCTACCGCACCGTTTATTTGGTAAAACTCTGTTCATAAAGACCTAAACGGCTATGGTTGCCACTTTGGCCACCTACTGTGGCAACCGTATTGGCTAGAGGGTTGTGGTTATTTGTTTTTATATCTAATTTTGGGGTGGGCCACCCTACCGCACCGTTTATTTGGTAAAAATCGGTTCATAAAGAGCAAATCGGCTATGGTTGCCACTTTGGCCACCTAATGTGGCAACCGTAAGGGCTAGAGGGGTGCGGTTTTCGGTTTTTATATCTAATTTTGGGGTGGGCCACCATACCGCACCGTTTATTTGGTCAAAATCGGTTCATAAAGACCTAAACGGCTATGGTTGCCACTTTGGCCACCTACTGTGGCAACCGTATGGGCTACAGGGGTGCGGTTTTCGGTTTTTATATCTAATTTTGGGGTGGGCCACCCTACCGCACCGTTTATTTGGTAAAAATCGGTTCATAAAGACCTAAACGGCTATGGTTGCCACTTTGGCCACCTACTGTGGCAACCGTATGGGCTAGAGGGTTGCGGTTTTTATATCTAATTTTGGGTGGGCCACCCTACCGCACCGTTTATTTGGTCAAAATCGGATCATAAATACCAAAACGGCTATGGTTGCCACTATGGCCACCTACTGTAGCAACCGTATTGGCTAGAGGGTTGTGGTTTTTTGTTTTTATATCTAATTTTGGGGTGGGCCACCCTACCGCACCGTTTATTTGGTAAAATCGGTTCATAAAGACCTAAACGGCTATGGTTGCCACTTTGGCCACCTACTGTGGCAACCGTATGGGCTACAGGGGTGCGGTTTTCGGTTTTTATATCTAATTTTGGGGTGGGCCACCCTACCGCACCGTTTATTTGGTCAAAATCGGTTCATAAATACCAAAACGGCTATGGTTGCCACTTTGGCCACCTACTGTGGCAACCGTATGGGATAGAGGGGTGCGGTTTTTATATCTAATTTTGGGGTGGGCCACCTTACCGCACCGTTTATTTGGTCAAAATCGGTTCATAAAGACCAAAACGGCTATGGTTGCCACTTTGGCCACCTACTATGGCAACCGTATGGGCTAGAGGGGTGCGGTTTTCGGGTTTTATGTCTAATTTTGGGGTGGGCCACCCTACCGCACCGTTTATTTGGTCAAAATCGGTTCATAAAGACCAAAATGGCTATGGTTGCCACTTTGGCCACCTACCATGACAACCGTATGGCTAGAAGGGTGCGGTTTTCAGTTTTTATATCTAATTTTGGGGTGGGCCATCCTACCGCACCGCTTATTTGGTCAAAATCGGTTCATAAAGACCAAAACGGCTATGGTTGCCACTTTGGCCACCTACTATGGCAACCGTATGGGCTAGAGGGGTGCGGTTTTTAGTTTTTATGTCTAATTTTGGGGTGGGCCACCCTACCGCACCGTTTATTTGGTCAAAATCGGTTCATAAAGACCAAAACAGCTATGGTTGCCACTTTGGCCACCTACTATGACAACCGTATGGGCTAGAGGGGTGCGGTTTTTAGTTTTTATATCTAATTTTGGGGTGGGCCACCCTACCGCACCGTTTATTTGGTAAAACTCTGTTCATAAAGACCTAAACGGCTATGGTTGCCACTTTGGCCACCTACTGTGGCAACCGTATTGGCTAGAGGGTTGTGGTTATTTGTTTTTATATCTAATTTTGGGGTGGGCCACCCTACCGCACCGTTTATTTGGTAAAAATCGGTTCATAAAGAGCAAATCGGCTATGGTTGCCACTTTGGCCACCTAATGTGGCAACCGTATGGGCTAAAGGGGTGCGGTTTTCGGTTTTTATATCTAATTTTGGGGTGGGCCACCATACCGCACCGTTTATTTGGTCAAAATCGGTTCATAAAGACCTAAACGGCTATGGTTGCCACTTTGGCCACCTACTGTGGCAACCGTATGGGCTACAGGGTGCGGTTTTCGGTTTTTATATCTAATTTTGGGGTGGGCCACCCTACCGCACCGTTTATTTGGTCAAAATCGGTTCATAAATACCAAAACGGCTATGGTTGCCACTTTGGCCACCTACTTTGGCAACCGTATGGACTAGAGGGGTGCGGTTTTCGGTTTTTATATCTAATTTTGGGTGGGCCATCCTACCGCACCGTTTATTTGGACAAAATCGGTTCATAAATACCAAAACGGCTATGGTTGCCACTTTGGCCACCTACTGTGGCAACCGTATTGGCTAGAGGGTTGCGGTTTTTTGTTTTTATATCTAATTTTGGGATGGGCCACCCTACCGCACCGTTTATTTGGTAAAAATCGGTTCATAAAGACCTAAACGGCTATGGTTGCCACTTTGGCCACCTACTGTGGCAACCGTATTGGCTAGAGGGTTGCGGTTTTTGGTTTTTATATCTAATTTTGGGTGGGCCACCCTACCGCACCGTTTATTTGGTCAAAATCGGATCATAAATACCAAAACGGCTATGGTTGCCACTATGGCCACCTACTGTAGCAACCGTATTGGCTAGAGGGTTGTGGTTTTTTGTTTTTATATCTAATTTTGGGGTGGGCCACCCTACCGCACCGTTTATTTGGTAAAATCGGTTCATAAAGACCTAAACGGCTATGGTTGCCACTTTGGCCACCTACTGTGGCAACCGTATGGGCTACAGGGGTGCGGTTTTCGGTTTTTATATCTAATTTTGGGGTGGGCCACCCTACCGCACCGTTTATTTGGTCAAAATCGGTTCATAAATACCAAAACGGCTATGGTTGCCACTTTGGCCACCTACTGTGGCAACCGTATGGGCTAGAGGGGTTCGGTTATTATATCTAATTTTGGGGTGGGCCACCTTACCGCACCGTTTATTTGGTCAAAATCGGTTCATAAATACCAAAACGGCTATGGTTGCCACTTTGGCCACCTACTGTGGCAACCGTATTGGCTAGAGGGTTGCGGTTTTTTGTTTTTATATCTAATTTTGGGGTGGGCCACCCTGCCGCAACGTTTATTTGGTCAAAATTGGTTCATAAATACCAAAACGGCTATGGTTGCCACTTTGGCCACCTACTATGGCAACCGTATGGGCTAGAGGGGTGCGGTTTTCGGGTTTTATGTCTAATTTTGGGGTGGGCCACCCTACCGCACCGTTTATTTGGTCAAAATCGGTTCATAAAGACCAAAATGGCTATGGTTGCCACTTTGGCCACCTACTATGACAACCGTATGGCTAGAAGGGTGCGGTTTTCAGTTTTTATATCTAATTTTGGGGTGGGCCATCCTACCGCACCGCTTATTTGGTCAAAATCGGTTCATAAAGACCAAAACGGCTATGGTTGCCACTTTGGCCACCTACTATGGCAACCGTATGGGCTAGAGGGGTGCGGTTTTTAGTTTTTATGTCTAATTTTGGGGTGGGCCACCCTACCGCACCGTTTATTTGGTAAAAATCTGTTCATAAAGACCTAAACGGCTATGGTTGCCACTTTGGCCACCTACTGTGGCAACCGTATGGGCTACAGGGGTGCGGTTTTCGGTTTTTATATCTAATTTTGGGGTGGGCCACCCTACCGCACCGTTTATTTGGTCAAAATCGGTTCATGAATATCAAAACGGCTATGGTTGCCAATTTGGCCACCTACTGTGACAACCGTATTGGCTAGAGTGATGCGTTTTTTTTGTTTTTATATCTAATTGTGGGGTGGGCCACCCTACCGCACCGTTTATTTGGTCAAAATCGGTTCATAAATACCAAAACGGCTACGGTTGTCACTTTGGCCACCTACTATGGCAACCATATGGGCTAGAGGGTGCGGTTTTCAGTTTTTTTATCTAATTTTGTGGTGGGCCACCCTTTCGCACCGTTTATTTGGTCAAAATCGGTTCATAAATACCAAAACGGCTATGGTTGCCACTTTGGCCACCTACTGTGGCAACCGTATTGGCTAGAGGGTTGTGGTTATTTGTTTTTATATCTAATTTTGGGGTGGGCCACCCTACCGCACCGTTTATTTGGTAAAAATCGGTTCATAAAGAGCAAATCGGCTATGGTTGCCACTTTGGCCACCTAATGTGGCAACCGTATGGGCTAGAGGGGTGCGGTTTTCGGTTTTTATATCTAATTTTGGGGTGGGCCACCCTACCGCACCGTTTATTTGGTCAAGATCGGTTCATAAATACCAAAACGGCTATGGTTGCCACTTTGGCCACCTACTATGGCAACCATATGGGCTAGAGGATGCGGTTTTCAGTTTTTATATCTAATTTTGTGGTGGGCCACCATATGTGCCAAGACAACCCCCAGGGACATAACTTTCAACCCGGGAAGAAGGCAATATCTTAGTCGCGGGAGCCGCTAGTTTACCACACATACTAGCGCCCCTGATGACTGGTCATCAACATTGCGACATCAAAACGAATTGGCGGACATCTAGCAGTAACCAGGCCGATACATACATACATACATACATAGTAAGACAACTATGAAGTAAACAGAACGCTTAAGGGATTAGCGAGACGAGATACTTTACCTACGGCGCCCATTGAAACCTAACGCGGCACGAAGGCAAGGATAAGATACCAGAGGAACACATAGGAAAATTACCTCGCATGAGCAGCCCAGGAACGCCCCATCCGATGGATCATGAAATGCGGATCCAGGCGGAATAACACCATGGTCCTATTTAGTGGCAAGCAAAATTGAGACCTTTACACACACAGTTCTAACCAGCTACCAAGATGTGACCGATAACTCTCGTGGTGACGATATGAAGACAGCCCGGAACTCTAGCCAGGAACGCGGATGGGAATACAAGGTACACATTACAATCTTGTATTTCTGACAACGCTACGAAGCAAAGCAGACAGGAAGACGAACTCAGCCGGAACTCAACCGAGTAGATGACAAGCAGACACGCCCAATCTATGAAGACAGAAGAAAACCCTAAACCGAGCAGACGACAGGAAGGTAAACTCAACCGGAACTCAACCGAGTAGATGACAAGCAGACACGCCCAATCTATGAAGACAGAAGCAGACCCTACGCCGAGCAGACGACAGGAAGATAAACTCAACCAGGAGAAACCCAGATGCTGATGATTGAACATTATTAACTTTGTTGTAATTAAATAATCAAACCGTTCTGATAGCTTTAAGAGTTTATGTACCCGTATTGGCACATATCTCTTAACTGGTGCCTTCGAGCCAGGATCTGAACGCTAATCGCAGACACAACGTGAAACCAGAAGAGGAACAGTGTGAACAGAAACAGTGTGGGAAAATTCGCAAAACGTGAGTCTAACTGTTTATATGCATAATGGCTTCAATCGAATGTTGGACATGTCGAGGTAATCATTTTGCCCGTGACTGCACCTTTAAGACCGAAAATCAAAGGCACATAGCTTGCTGGGTTTGTGAAGGAAATCATTTGGCTGGGAATTGCCCCTCTAAATTTGGAAACCCGAAGCGAAGGCAATGGAACGCGCCAATATCACCATATATAGCAAACCTTCGGAACCAACCCAATCGGTCACGTGGTCCACCCAATAATGCGCCGAATCACAGCCGGAAATATCCGACATCCAACAGACCACCCCAATTAATGGCCCTACCCGCATACCAAAAAAACTAGGGAATCCTCTCATTGATGCCACGAATGGGAGGAAATATAACATAAATATTGTGGGGAACCCCAGCTCATGTTTAGTTAGAATAGGTAAAAATAAATATCGCTCATTAGTGGATAGTGGCGCGGAAGTGTCATTGATTCACGAACGCGTCATAGACGCATTACAGTTTCGACCAAAACTAACTAGGGAACACATTAACCTTAGCTCCGTGAATGGGAAATCACTGGGTGTACTTGGTAGCGTGGAACTAACCTTCAGAATGGCGAAACTAAAATTAACCTATAAATTTTATGTGGTGAATGATATGACCCGGAACATGATATTAGGGAGAGATTGGGTGACCTCTCAATGGGTCAGACTGTATTATGATATGGGATGCCTCAAGGTCAGTGACGTGTATGTCCCTTTGGAAGCAGATGCGCATATCGCTTCCCTCCTGAGATTAACCAGCAAAGTTAGTTTAAAGCCCCAAACATCAACTTTATGTATGGGTAAATCGAAAAACTTAGCTTCTCTTCACAAGTCGACATTAGTAGAGGTTGCCCAAATCGAGAAAGGTTACCTAGCATCAAAACCCGGTTTGGAGGTAAGGAATTCGATTTCGGAACTAGGTAAAAGACAACAAGTCCCATTGCTACTCGTGAACAACACTAATAAAACCGTTTATCTACGGCGCGGCAGTGTAGTTGGAAAATCAGTCACGTATGAAACGAAGACGTAATCGTGCTGGGAAGGGTTATTGTCAAATAGCATTACGGCAACAGCCTAAATCACTTACGCTGGTGCACAAACACCTGAAACAGGTTAAACGCCAACGAGCAGCGAAAATGTACGAAAAGGCCAAGGCCATTAAATTCGAAATTGGTGAGGCCGTGTTTGTTAAGAATCACTTGCGGAAAAGCAAACTGGAAAATAAATGGAAACCCTACTTCCGCATAACTAGACAGATAACGCCCGTCACTTTCGAGTTAAGAAACCAATTAACTGGGAAAGTCACGCAATCCCGTGCTGAACATATGCGCAAAGCCAACCTAGAATGGGAAATCCCCAAAACTGACAACAACAAGCGTGCTCAAACGTATGTTGTTCCCCCCGAAGACGAAGATAGCGACGTTCCTGCCCCTAACCCTGTGGGTGGGTCTTCTGGCGATGAAACTGAACCATTACCAGATGACGTAATCGCTCGATATCGGAGACAATGTTCCGACTCCGATGACGAAGATGTCCCTTTAAGCGAGCTTAAGGTGCGCTTACAGCGTAGAAAAATGCGACCCGCGCGCTCAGCGCCGCTACAAAACCCTAACTCGTCCACGGACGAGAAATCAGAGCCGAGTGCGAAGGCACAACGCGCCTCAGCGCCTCGTCGACACGGGCGCAAAGTAACAAGGATGTTTACGAGTGATGACAGCTCAGAGGATGAGTTAATGGAAGTGGCCGCCATTGAACAAACTCCTCGTGAATGTAGGCCCGTACCGGCCCCACGCAAGTGTAAGCAGCTCATGAATGGAGCGCTTAGCGACATAAGAACCAAGCAATCGTTTAAAAACCTGTTGTACTCAATGGCAGCAGTGATGTAAATTGTAATCCGATACTCAGACTACTGACCTTGCTTTCATTACAGAATGCACGGGACCCCACCCTTAACTGGCTTATTGGCGAACCTAACCTGGCTCCGTAATATTTAACCCAGTGGCCCAAACCGAGTCGAAATAAGTAGTCGTGCCCTATCGATCACAGGTCGCGCGTCCCCATGAAACCCGGCACGTGCGCGCGGCAATTCAATAACTATACCTTTAAACTTTACAATCACGCGCCGAGAGATAACGAGCACCACAGCGACGTGCACACCGCCACCTTTAGGGTTACTACGTTAAGCGCACCCCGCTCAAATAAACGCGATCGAAAATATGCTCACGACTGACTTAGCGAACGAAAAAGTATTACCCCGATGAATGGTAGAGATGGCCAGGGTGGTATTTTGCCCTAGTGACGTAGTTACAGTAGTAATTTTCATTATCTTGACCCACCGATTCTGGTGGAAAATTGTTAAACGACATTTACCAAGGTTAGCCATTATGTATAATAAGCAGTTAGACCAGCGACCTGAGGATATCCCGAATGCCGTGTTCAAAGAACCCATCGACGAAGCAATGGAGACGGATGCACCAAAGCCGTCTGCGCTATTCCGGGACAACACTCAGGAACGCCTACATGTATATCCAATTATAGCCGTCAGAGGCTGACCACATCTGTGGCGGATTTGGATTAGTATTAATTATGTATCGTATATTAATGTATTCCGAATTTCCTTCGTAATTATTGTTGCGCGGATATCAGAATCATTTGCATGTATATAGACATTTATGCATTTCGTATATTTCAAATATTAATTGTTGCATAACGATGTCCAGGGTATTATAGTTGTATAATCATCAGAATGATTATAGCAAGCGTTGAATAGGGACTATAAATCCCGACATCCAGTCATAAGTTTTGATGATTGAAATCAATCACCCCGACTTATCTTGTGTTTAACTGTTCGTCAACCAATCCATCTATATAATTAGTTGTAAATTCCATTTTCGCATTGGGCCGATCTGACGACCCTCAAGTGATACCGATAAATTGGAAAAGTAACCATTGTGTATACTGACGGTGTCATTTGTTCTCAAACCTCACACAAATATCCGTTTGAGTATTACAGGCTGACCATGGCGGTGGAACAATGGTCGACCAGTTGTCAGAACCTAACCCCATACTCGGACATTGAGGACGAAAATACCTCGACATCCGATGATGACGATATGACACCCAATTCAGATGCACGACCATCCACCAGCAGGCGGCCGCATGAAAGCTACCTCGACATGACGCCGCGCATGCAGTCACCCACATCCTACAACCAGCCATGGGTTCAGCCTTACAACGAGCATAGACGATATTACGCAACACAGTCACCTCCCCCGCCTTACGGCCCGCCCAGAGAAACTGAAGATGCACTCATCGACATCGACCCCGATTGGTACTACTTCACGGACGAACACCGACAGCCGATCCGGACTCGCCAGCGAACCTACGCTAGAGCACGACAACAGCCGTACCAACGACATCGACGTACATACGAACAACGGAGGCCTCTCACTCACCGATGCCGCTGTTGCGAACTACTCCGACGAGTCATCAACCTGCTACGCAGCGACGGATTGGGCTTTCAGGATCAACTTTAAAATAAAAAACAGTCACAGCCAGTAAGTCGGAGTTGTCTGAGAGACGCCCAGACAACCCGATTTGCATGACGGGGGACGACATCGCACCAGCTATCTGTCGCCGCGGCCGCTGTTGCGAAACACTCCGACGAATCATCGCCCTGCCGCGCGGCGACGAATCAGACTTGCGATTTCAAGATCAACTTTAAATCGAAAAAGCGAAGGAGTAATGTGCCAAGACAACCCCCAGGGACATAACTTTCAACCCGGGAAGAAGAAGGCAATATCTTAGTCGCGGGAGCCGCTAGTTTACCACACATACTAGCGCCCCTGATGACTGGTCATCAACATTGCGACATCAAAACGAATTGGCGGACATCTAGCAGTAACCAGGCCGATACATACATACATACATAGTAAGACAACTATGAAGTAAACAGAACGCTTAAGGGATTAGCGAGACGAGATACTTTACCTACGGCGCCCATTGAAACCTAACGCGGCACGAAGGCAAGGATAAGATACCAGAGGAACACATAGGAAAATTACCTCGCATGAGCAGCCCAGGAACGCCCCATCCGATGGATCATGAAATGCGGATCCAGGCGGAATAACACCATGGTCCTATTTAGTGGCAAGCAAAATTGAGACCTTTACACACACAGTTCTAACCAGCTACCAAGATGTGACCGATAACTCTCGTGGTGACGATATGAAGACAGCCCGGAACTCTAGCCAGGAACGCGGATGGGAATACAAGGTACACATTACAATCTTGTATTTCTGACAACGCTACGAAGCAAAGCAGACAGGAAGACGAACTCAGCCGGAACTCAACCGAGTAGATGACAAGCAGACACGCCCAATCTATGAAGACAGAAGAAAACCCTAAACCGAGCAGACGACAGGAAGGTAAACTCAACCGGAACTCAACCGAGTAGATGACAAGCAGACACGCCCAATCTATGAAGACAGAAGCAGACCCTACGCCGAGCAGACGACAGGAAGATAAACTCAACCAGGAGAAACCCAGATGCTGATGATTGAACATTATTAACTTTGTTGTAATTAAATAATCAAACCGTTCTGATAGCTTTAAGAGTTTATGTACCCGTATTGGCACACATACCGCACCGTTTATTTGGTCAAAATCGGTTCATAAAGACCTAAACGGCTATGGTTGCCACTTTGGCCACCTACTGTGGCAACCGTATGGGCTACAGGGGTGCGGTTTTCGGTTTTTATATCTAATTGGGCCACCCTACCGCACCGTTTATTTGGTCAAAATCGGTTCATAAATACCAAAACGGCTATGGTTGCCACTTTAGTCCATACGGTTGCCACAGTAGGTGGCCAGAGGGGTGCGGTTTTCGGTTTTTATATCTAATTTTGGGTGGGCCATCCTACGGCACCGTTTATTTGGTCAAAATCGGTTCATAAATACCAAAACGGCTATGGTTGCCACTTTGGCCACCTACTGTGGCAACCGTATTGGCTAGAGGGTTGCGGTTTTTTGTTTTTATATCTAATTTTGGGATGGGCCACCCTACCGCACCGTTTATTTGGTAAAAATCGGTTCATAAAGACCTAAACGGCTATGGTTGCCACCTACTGTGGCAACCGTATGGGCTAGAGGGTTGTGGTTTTTTGTTTTTATATCTAATTTTGGGGTGGGCCACCCTACCGCACCGTTTATTTGGTAAAATCGGTTCATAAAGACCTAAACGGCTATGGTTGCCACTTTGGCCACCTACTGTGGCAACCGTATGGGCTACAGGGTGCGGTTTTCGGTTTTTATATCTAATTTTGGGGTGGGCCACCCTACCGCACCGATTATTTGGTCAAAATCGGTTCATAAATACCAAAACGGCTATGGTTGCCACTTTGGCCACCTACTGTGGCAACCGTATGGGCTAGAGGGGTGCGGTTTTTATATCTAATTTTGGGGTGGGCCACCTTACCGCACCGTTTATTTGGTCAAAATCGGTTCATAAATACCAAAACGGCTATGGTTGCCACTTTGGCCACCTACTGTGGCAACCGTATTGGCTAGAGGGTTGCGGTTTTTTGTTTTTATATCTAATTTTGGGGTGGGCCACCCTACCGCACCGTTTATTTGGTCAAAATCGGTTCATAAAGACCAAAATGGCTATGGTTGCCACTTTGGCCACCTACTATGACAACCGTATGGCTAGAAGGGTGCGGTTTTCAGTTTTTATATCTAATTTTGTGGTGGGCCACCCTACCGCACCATTTATTTTGTCAAAATCGGTTCATAAATACCAAAACGGCTATGGTTGCCACTTAGGCCACCTACTGTGGCAACCGTATTGGCTAGAAGGTTGCGGTTTTTTGTTTTTATATCTAATTTTGGGGTGGGCCACCCTAACGGACCGTTTATTTGGTAAAAATCGGTTCATAAAGACCTAAACGGCTATGGTTGCCACTTTGGCCACCTACTGTGGCAACCGTATAGGCTAGAGGGGTTCGGTTTTCGGTTTTTATATCTAATTTTGGGGTGGGCCACCCTACCGCACCGTTTATTTGGTCAATATATAATGTTTCCGAATAAGGAATAAGGAACTGGGAATAAGTAGCCGATGTCACCGTAGTAGAATTTTGTTATTCTATTTAGATTGAGATAAATGGTACCTTATACCCTGTAAAATGTATAGAATAATATTCACAGGTATATGTTTATGGATCTGAGGTATTTGGAGTGTGATAAAACAGTTAAATTAGATAAATTAGCTGAGAATATATTAAGATAGAGACAATCCTTTGAAATGAAAAGGTAGATAGTGGTCCTGAAGGTTATTCTTGGAAATGGTAAAATAATTGTTAACATAATATCATAAATAAAAATATCACTACAACCATATTCTATGAGTCAAATAGAAAACATTAGGGCCACACAAGCAATAACTTACCTGAAGATTGTTGTGATAAAACATGGATTTAAACTCAGTGCAACAGTTAATTCAAAATGCTACCACAGACAACAGTGACGTCTGCATAGTCATGTGACCCAGTCATGTGACCTACAACTAAGCTTTTCCAAGGATTTCCAAGCTTTTCAAACTTCATGTAAGAACCTTGGTAAAGCTTGGAAAAGCTTAGTAAATATTAGATCCAAGCTTTACTTAGCTTTACCAAGGTTGGTCAACACTGAGTCAAGGATTTCCAAGCTTTTCCAAGGTTTCACTTTATGTGACAACCTTGATAAAGCTTGGTAAAACTTAGATCCAAGCTTTACCAAGGTTCCAACCAAGGATTTCCAAACTTTGTTGAAGTGTAAATTTTTTCATTCAAAAAGCTTGGTTCAAACCTTGGAAATCCTATGAATTCCTAGGATTCCCAAACTTCTTTAAAAAAGCTCGGATTTCTTTTTGCAAGGGAGGCCAGCCGATAAAATCTTGATGTCGGATACCTGAATTTACAAAATCCGCAGAGAAAAAAACTTTATACGCCAAAACACGCATCCGTGACCTGGCGGCCGGACTTACACTTGGTATATCATACATCAGTGGACTAGAGTATGGGCTAGAGGGGTGCGGTTTTCGGGTTTTATGTCTAATTTTGGGGTGGGCCACCCTACCGCACCGTTTATTTGGTCAAAATCGGTTCATAAAGACCAAAATGGCTATGGTTGCCACTTTGGCCACCTACTATGACAACCGTATGGCTAGAAGGGTGCGGTTTTCAGTTTTTATATCTAATTTTGTGGTGGGCCACCCTACCGCACCATTTATTTTGTCAAAATCGGTTCATAAATACCAAAACGGCTATGGTTGCCACTTTGGCCACCTACTGTGGCAACCGTATTGGCTAGAGGGTTGCGGTTTTTTGTTTTTATATCTAATTTTGGGGTGGGCCACCCTAGCGCACCGTTTATTTTGTCAAAATCGGTTCATAAATACCAAAACGGCTATGGTTGCCACTTTGGCCACCTACTGTGGCAACCGTATTGGCTAGAAGGTTGCGGTTTTTTGTTTTTATATCTAATTTTGGGGTGGGCCACCCTAACGCACCGTTTATTTGGTAAAAATCGGTTCATAAAGACCTAAACGGCTATGGTTGCCACTTTGGCCACCTACTGTGGCAACCGTATAGGCTAGAGGGGTTCGGTTTTCGGTTTTTATATCTAATTTTGGGGTGGGCCACCCTACCGCACCGTTTATTTGGTCAATATATAATGTTTCCGAATAAGGAATAAGGAACTGGGAATAAGTAGCCGATGTCACCGTAGTAGAATTTTGTTATTCTATTTAGATTGAGATAAATGGTACCTTATACCCTGTAAAATGTATAGAATAATATTCACAGGTATATGTTTATGGATCTGAGGTATTTGGAGTGTGATAAAACAGTTAAATTAGATAAATTAGCTGAGAATATATTAAGATAGAGACAATCCTTTGAAATGAAAAGGTAGATAGTGGTCCTGAAGGTTATTCTTGGAAATGGTAAAATAATTGTTAACATAATATCATAAATAAAAATATCACTACAACCATATTCTATGAGTCAAATAGAAAACATTAGGGCCACACAAGCAATAACTTACCTGAAGATTGTTGTGATAAAACATGGATTTAAACTCAGTGCAACAGTTAATTCAAAATGCTACCACAGACAACAGTGACGTCTGCATAGTCATGTGACCCAGTCATGTGACCTACAACTAAGCTTTTCCAAGGATTTCCAAGCTTTTCAAACTTCATGTAAGAACCTTGGTAAAGCTTGGAAAAGCTTAGTAAATATTAGATCCAAGCTTTACTTAGCTTTACCAAGGTTGGTCAACACTGAGTCAAGGATTTCCAAGCTTTTCCAAGGTTTCACTTTATGTGACAACCTTGATAAAGCTTGGTAAAACTTAGATCCAAGCTTTACCAAGGTTCCAACCAAGGATTTCCAAACTTTGTTGAAGTGTAAATTTTTTCATTCAAAAAGCTTGGTTCAAACCTTGGAAATCCTATGAATTCCTAGGATTCCCAAACTTCTTTAAAAAAGCTCGGATTTCTTTTTGCAAGGGAGGCCAGCCGATAAAATCTTGATGTCGGATACCTGAATTTACAAAATCCGCAGAGAAAAAAACTTTATACGCCAAAACACGCATCCGTGACCTGGCGGCCGGACTTACACTTGGTATATCATACATCAGTGGACTAGAGTATGGGCTAGAGGGGTGCGGTTTTCGGGTTTTATGTCTAATTTTGGGGTGGGCCACCCTACCGCACCGTTTATTTGGTCAAAATCGGTTCATAAAGACCAAAATGGCTATGGTTGCCACTTTGGCCACCTACTATGACAACCGTATGGCTAGAAGGGTGCGGTTTTCAGTTTTTATATCTAATTTTGTGGTGGGCCACCCTACCGCACCATTTATTTTGTCAAAATCGGTTCATAAATACCAAAACGGCTATGGTTGCCACTTTGGCCACCTACTGTGGCAACCGTATTGGCTAGAGGGTTGCGGTTTTTTGTTTTTATATCTAATTTTGGGGTGGGCCACCCTAGCGCACCGTTTATTTTGTCAAAATCGGTTCATAAATACCAAAACGGCTATGGTTGCCACTTTGGCCACCTACTGTGGCAACCGTATTGGCTAAAAGGTTGCGGTTTTTTGTTTTTATATCTAATTTTGGGGTGGGCAACCCTAACGCACCGTTTATTTGGTAAAAATCGGTTCATAAAGACCTAAACGGCTATGGTTGCCACTTTGGCCACCTACTGTGGCAACCGTATGGGCTAGAGGGTTGCGGTTTTTTGTTTTTATATCTAATTTTGGGGTGGGCCACCCTACCGCACCGTTCATTTGGTCAACGTCGGTTCATAAAGACCAAAACGGCTATGGTTGCCACTTTGGCCACCTACTGTGGCAACCGTATGGGCTAGAGTAGTGCGGTTTTCGGTTTTTATATCTAATTTTGGGGTGAGCCACCCTACCGCTCCGTGTATTTGGTCAAAATCGGTTCATAAATACTAAAACGGCTATGGTTGCCACTTTGGCCACTTACTGTGGCAACCGTATTAGCTAGAGGGTTGCGGTTTTTTGTTTTTATATCTAATTTTGGGGTGGGCCATCCTACCGCACCGCTTATTTGGTCAAAATCGGTTCATAAAGACCAAAACGGCTATGGTTGCCACTTTGGCCACCTACTATGGCAACCGTATGGGCTAGAGGGGTGCGGTTTTTAGTTTTTATGTTTAATTTTGGGGTGGGCCACCCTACCGCACCGTTTATTTGATCAAAATCGGTTCATAAAGACCAAAACAGCTATGGTTGCCACCTACTATGACAACCGTATGGGCTAGAGGGGTGCGGTTTTTAGTTTTTATATCTAATTTTGGGGTGGGCCACCCTACCGCACCGTTTATTTGGTAAAAATCTGTTCATAAAGACCTAAACGGCTATGGTTGCCACTTTGGCCACCTACTGTGGCAACCGTATGGGCTACAGGGGTGCGTTTTTTCGGTTTTTATATCTAATTGTGGGGTGGGCCACCCTACCGCACCGTTTATTTGGTCAAAATCGGTTCATAAATACCAAAACGGCTACGGTTGTCACTTTGGCCACCTACTATGGCAACCATATGGGCTAGAGGGTGCGGTTTTCAGTTTTTTTATCTAATTTTGTGGTGGGCCACCCTTTCGCACCGTTTATTTGGTCAAAATCGGTTCATAAATACCAAAACGGCTATGGTTGCCACTTTGGCCACCTACTGTGGCAACCGTATTGGCTAGTGGGTTGTGGTTATTTGTTTTTATATCTAATTTTGGGGTGGGCCACCCTACCGCACCGTTTATTTGGTAAAAATCGGTTCATAAAGAGCAAATCGGCTATGGTTGCCACTTTGGCCACCTAATGTGGCAACCGTATGGGCTAGAGGGGTGCGGTTTTCATATCTAATTTTGGGGTGGGCCACCCTACCGCACCGTTTATTTGGTCAAGATCGGTTCATAAATACCAAAACGGCTATGGTTGCCACTTTGGCCACCTACTATGGCAACCATATGGGCTAGAGGATGCGGTTTTCAGTTTTTATATCTAATTTTGTGGTGGGCCACCATACCGCACCGTTTATTTGGTCAAAATCGGTTCATAAAGACCTAAACGGCTATGGTTGCCACTTTGGCCACCTACTGTGGCAACCGTATGGGCTACAGGGTGCGGTTTTCGGTTTTTATATCTAATTTTGGGGTGGGCCACCCTACCGCACCGTTTATTTGGTCAAAATCGGTTCATAAATACCAAAACGGCTATGGTTGCCACTTTGGCCACCTACTGTGGCAACCGTATGGACTAGAGGGGTGCGGTTTTCGGTTTTTATATCTAATTTTGGGTGGGCCATCCTACCGCACCGTTTATTTGGTCAAAATCGGTTCATAAATACCAAAACGGCTATGGTTGCCACTTTGGCCACCTACTGTGGCAACCGTATTGGCTAGAGGGTTGCGGTTTTTTGTTTTTATATCTAATTTTGGGGTGGGCCACCCTGCCGCACCGTTTATTTGGTCAAAATTGGTTCATAAATACCAAAACGGCTATGGTTGCCACTTTGGCCACCTACTATGGCAACCGTATGGGCTAGAGGGGTGCGGTTTTCGGGTTTTATGTCTAATTTTGGGGTGGGCCACCCTACCGCACCGTTTATTTGGTCAAAATCGGTTCATAAAGACCAAAATGGCTATGGTTGCCACTTTGGCCACCTACTATGACAACCGTATGGCTAGAACGGTGCGGTTTTCAGTTTTTATATCTAATTTTGTGGTGGGCCACCCTACCGCACCATTTATTTTGTCAAAATCGGTTCATAAATACCAAAACGGCTATGGTTGCCACTTTGGCCACCTACTGTGGCAACCGTATTGGCTAGAGGGTTGCGGTTTTTTGTTTTTATATCTAATTTTGGGGTGGGCCACCCTACCGCACCGTTTATTTTGTCAAAATCGGTTCATAAATACCAAAACGGCTATGGTTGCCACTTTGGCCACCTACTGTGGCAACCGTATTGGCTAGAAGGTTGCGGTTTTTTGTTTTTATATCTAATTTTGGGGTGGGCCACCCTAACGCACCGTTTATTTGGTAAAAATCGGTTCATAAAGACCTAAACGGCTATGGTTGCCACTTTGGCCACCTACTGTGGCAACCGGATAGGCTAGAGGGGTTCGGTTTTCGGTTTTTATATATAATTTTGGGGTGGGCCACCCTACCGCACCGTTTATTTGGTCAATATATAATGTTTCCGAATAAGGAATAAGGAACTGGGAATAAGTAGCCGATGTCACCGTAGTAGAATTTTGTTATTCTATTTAGATTGAGATAAATGGTACCTTATACCCTGTAAAATGTATAGAATAATATTCACAGGTATATGTTTATGGATCTGAGGTATTTGGAGTGTGATAAAACAGTTAAATTAGATAAATTAGCTGAGAATATATTAAGATAGAGACAATCCTTTGGAATGAAAAGGTAGATATTGGTCCTGAAGGTTATTCTTGGAAATGGTAAAATAATTGTTAACATAATATCATAAATAAAAATATCACTACAACCATATTCTATGAGTCAAATAGAAAACATTAGGGCCACACAAGCAATAACTTACCTGAAGATTGTTGTGATAAAACATGGATTTAAACTCAGTGCAACAGTTAAAGGTGGATTATCTCTTTGTAAACATGTATTATATAGTTACCGGGGTATAAAATATTAGATTTGAATCGAAGACTCCTGTCCGGAAATGCTTCTATCGATTAATATTAATTTTATTTCGAATATTTTCTGGTCTAAAAAGGTGTGTTTGTTCAGCTAACGAACAATATTGGTTACTGTTAACAGAGACCAGAAATTATATTGTGCAATTTTGTCGAAAATAAACGTTAATTATACTCATTATCGCTTATATTTGGGGAAAAAAACAATACAAACAACTAATCTGTGACATTTGACAGTCGTTGCGTAGCCGTAGGAACAGCCCAGTGCTCTATATCGCAATACGGTCTCATCCGAATGGTCGGTTCTAAAAATAGTAACATAAACGGGCCCGATTTAATATTCGAAATAAAATCAATATTAATTGATAGAAGCTTTTCCGGACATAGGTCTTCAGTTCATATCTATTATATTATACCCACGCAACTATTTAAAAAAAATTATTTAAAGAGATAATCCATCTTTAATTCAAAATGCTACCACAGACAACAGTGACGTCTGCATAGTCATGTGACCCAGTCATGTGACCTACAACTAAGCTTTTCCAAGGATTTCCAAGCTTTTCAAACTTCATGTAAGAACCTTGGTAAAGCTTGGAAAAGCTTAGTAAATATTAGATCCAAGCTTTACTTAGCTTTACCAAGGTTGGTCAACACTGAGTCAAGGATTTCCAAGCTTTTCCAAGGTTTCACTTTATGTGACAACCTTGATAAAGCTTGGTAAAACTTAGATCCAAGCTTTACTAAGCTTTACCAAGGTTCCAACCAAGGATTTCCAAACTTTGTTGAAGTGTAAATTTTTTCATTCAAAAAGCTTGGTTCAAACCTTGGAAATCCTATGAATTCCTAGGATTCCCAAACTTCTTTAAAAAAGCTCGGATTTCTTTTTGCAAGGGAGGCCAGCCGATAAAATCTTGATGTCGGATACCTGAATTTACAAAATCCGCAGAGAAAAAAACTTTATACGCCAAAACACGCATCCGTGACCTGGCGGCCGGACTTACACTTGGTATATCATACATCAGTGGACACAAATGGCCCAAAATATTGTTTAATTTATCCACAGTGCATATATGTTATATATCTGCAAAGACACAAAGTAATAAAGTAGAATTGCCCATGCTATCATCTAAGGGTCAAGGACTTAATGTTTGGTATGTGACCCATGCACAGCCATGACCTCACGACACGGGTCACAAAGTAGTGACATGCACCTTTCGTGGTAAACAAGACTTTCACAACGTGTATCAAATTATCAATCGCTGTGATGTTGCGTCAACAATGTCAGGCTATTCTTTGTGACAGATGCATGCGGTACACTATACTCCTATGAAATTGCTTGAATGGGCAGTGTATGTTGTTAATAGACTGTGCTGCATGTGCAGTTTCTCCTGATGTAGCATTCTAATTTCCGTGAGAGCAAATCGTTTCGTGCAAGTTGTGAACTTGTAAGTCTTTGTGAAAGTCAGTGTAGATTCCAGTTAGAAATTAAAATAGGATATTACACCGTACATTTGGAGCTTCCGATATAACGCATGTTATGCGACATATATAATGTACAGCACACTGGCTACTAGACTGACAACTTGACATTAAGTCTCTGACAAGGTGTATGTACATTTCAAGACTTTGTCGGACTCCAAATAAAATTAAAACACTAAACACTATTGAAAATTAACACAATAATTTCATGGAACTATATATATACTTTTTCTTTTGTATTCTCTTAAGTTTACGAACGAAGACAAGATTTGAGATGGTTTTATGTTTTCCAACTTGTGGTAGATTTATTGTGTGGCCCAAGGAGGTCAAACGGCAATATCCCCGTCACCTAAACTAGCCAAATTGCACATAATCCGTATTATAAAAGTTGTGTATACATTTTTCGGGAACAGTCGCGGTTCCGAAGGGTTCCTGTTTTTAAAATTCCCGGTTCCTGTATTTTAAATTACCGGTTCCTGTTTTTAAAATTCCCTGGTAAATATTAAACTCTACTGTTAAAGACATATTATGTACTTATTCCGGTGCGTGAAACTGATAAGTTAGCATTCATGTGCTATTTTTATATGCCAACTGGAGGAATGTAGCATTCAACTAACATATCCGAAAACTCAAGCAAAACGACCATACCGCTCCATATTGTAAATATTGTATATATGTTATAGCATGTTTCGCCTTAATTGACGACTTTGCAATAAACAATCAATCAATCTGAACTATGCTAAATTGTAAATATTTACTACTCGATTCGGGACGCATCTATCGGCGATAAACTAACGAAAATGATTTCGTCATCGACAGTCACTGCATTTAATTAATATATAAGAATGACGATATGTGTTGTCAATCTAGATATAATATTTGTAAACATAACTGCTTTGAACAAGATTGTTCTCCATTTTTATTTTATCACCCTGTCGGAGTGTTTCATATCACTTTAACAGGTTACAAACAAACTAATTATTTTCCATAGGCGACAGTGTTAAATGAAAGTCCCGCTGGCCATGGGTTAAGCCTATTTGAACTTCAAGTGGTCAATTTTCCCTTAGAAAAGTCAATCCGCTGCACCAGTATGAGACAACAAACGCTCTCTTTTCGGTATTTTTTTCCAAACCATAATCTTGCATTTCCACAACTACCCCATTTACTGCACAAAAATCAGCAGCATAAAAATACCCAGACCCCTTCCGTAACTTCCGGACACAACCAGACTCTTCCTGGACATCTAAACATACACGATCGCCATATTTACGTAGGCTATGATTTTCTGTTCCCGATTTGGGATATTTCCCTCAATGATCATCAACCAATCAGCAGCCAGAATTTTTTTTTATGCTGACTCAAGTTACAGTAATCCTCTAGTTAATCGACAAATTCAAGAAGCATAACTCTATATAATTAGTTGCTTGTAACCAACAGAGACCAGGAATTCTATGATGTAATTTTGTCACAAATAAACATTAACGGTACTCAATCCGAACAGAGGGTCCCCATCTCAACAGATTCCAACAACAACAATCTGATCAGAGGGTCCTATATTACTATTTCTTTGGCTTTGGGGGTAAAAAATATTTGATTCGAGTCGAGGAACCCATCAAACAAAGCTCAGAGTTATTAGATATTGATTTTTGAAATTTGTTAATCGCTCGAGATGAGTACTAATAATTGCCGTCAATTTCGTAACCTGCTCGAGATGTGTACACCAAAACACTATTCAAACAGACAAGGATGGATAACTCTAAAATCAAGTGGTAATAATAACACAATTTTGACTGTGTTCTGGGCCAGAAAGTACATGTATTCCCGATAATGAAAAATAATAGATTTCTAAAATCGATATCTAACAAATCTGAGCTTTGACGGGTGACTTCCTCGACTCGAATCAAATATTTTTGACCCCCGAAGCCATTGAAATAGTAATTGAGAGGTGTTTTATCGGATTGAGTACCTTTAATTATACTCATTATTGCTTATAACTATGGAATAAAACAATAGAACCAATCAATCTGGGACATTTGACAATCGGTACGTAACCATAGGAACAGCCTAATGCTCTCTATCGATATATGGTATCACCCGAATGGTCCGTTGTAAAAAAAAATAGACAAATAAAGGGTCCCAATAAAATCGATATTAATTGATAGAAGCATTTCTGGACAGGGGTCTTCAGTTCATATTTATTATTTTATACCCACGCAACTATTTAAAATTTGTTATTTAAAGAGATAATCCATCTTTAAAGGGGGAATGTACACAAAATCTGGTCGTTTACTATGATTTAGGTAACCTGATAATTGTAATGAAAATGAGTTCATGACTCAAGTCATTAGCTCACTTTCATTATATTTACCATGTTGTTTATATCGGTCAAAGAGCACATATGAGTTTATTTTGCACTCACCCATGACTCAAATTCATTCAATCATTCATTTGTTGCATATATTCTGTTCTTGTAGGAGATTGTAGGTCCCATAAATGGCCAGAGATTTAGAGTACAGTCCCCTGGTTCACACAATGTGTCTTAACAACCATAGCACTATACCCTTCAACAAAACAAGCTCGAACTATATTCAAATCAACACACAGTATTGCCCTAAATAATCGACTCCTTAACAGCAGAATTATGGGTAACTTTTCAGGATTTAGTCGGAAATATGGCTTGTTGCCATTAATCGGAAAGCTCTCACTGAACATTTACCGCCAATGAATAGCAATATGTGGCCTACTTCAATTTTCCAGCACTCACACCCAACTTTCCTAATGTGAAAATGTGATTGTATTTTATACTCAAGATTTCAGTTTTCTTCATAAGTTTTCCTCATACCCGACTAAAACCTCTGAAGGAAACTGAGGTTTTTGGTTATATAATCAGTTTTATTTTACAAATTTTCAATATTAAGGATTATTTTTTTTAAAAAGAAGAAGAGTTGCATGTACACAAAATAAAATCCGAACCTGTCCTAATTTTTAGGTGCATATTACCCCAAATACAACCTTTTTTCAGACTTTAGAGCGCAGATTATATTGAGGAGGCCAAGTGACCAGTTTTGAATGGACATTTCCATGCAATTCTCCACAGCAAAAGTTACAGAGTTGCAAATATTTCTGGGTGTGACTTTGTGCGGCATTGAAAACAATACATATTTACGTCAATTATCTAGCGGGGCTGGCTTTGGTTTTTTCCATTAGATAGTTGGTGTATTTATATCTGAATTTCATTTTGATTTTATTTTTCCAAGACTAGGTCAAGTGTTGTAATTCAAGAAAATAATTCTCAACAATAAATTTTTAGCAAAATTGGCAATTCAAGTTACCAAGCCCAGCCACCAGTTAAATGTTACGCCTGTTTAATGATATGGCTTCTTTAGTTCCCTGACAGCTGCTTCATATATAACATTTGCTGCAGAGATTTGCATGGGAATCCCCATTCTAAATGTTTTACTAGATCTCATCCTTAAATTTTCCAACACAATATAGTGTATGATATGATTCAAGCAGATGTACCTTAAAGATGGATTATCTCTTTAAATAACTGATTTGAAATAGTAGCGTGGGTATAAAATAATAAATATGAACTGAAGACCCCTGTCCGGAAAGGCTTTTATGATTTTATTTCGAATATTTTATTGGGCCATTTTATTTGTCTATTTTTAGAACAGACCATTCGGGTGATACCATATAGCGATATAGAGCATTAGACGCACCAAATGTCAAATATCCCAGATTGATTGGTTGTATTGTTTTATTCCATAGTTATAAGCGATACGGAGTATAATTAACCTTTATTTGTGACAAATTTAGACAATAAAATTTCTGGTCTATGTTAACAGTAACCACTGTTGCTCGTTCGCTACACAACCACACCTTTTTAGACCAGAAAATATTCAAAATAAAATGAATATTATATTAATCGATAGAAGCATTTCCGGACAGGAGTCTTCAATTCAGATATAATATTTTATACCCCGGTAATTATATAATAGATGTTTGCAAAGAGATAATCCAACTTTAAAGCTAGATATTATCGGGAGATAATCCTTTATGAAACCGAAGAATGCCCTTGATCTGAGCCGATTTTCTCACAATCGTAAGGAACTTGATTAGTTTCAGCATCATCATTAGATTAGGGGTGCCACGATTAATCGTATAATCGATGAACCGTTGATAAAGCCGATAATCGATTACCATTTCCATAGTCGATTAATCTACGTTATTTATTTCGGATGTCGGAAAATGTCAGATATTATTGAATACTTAGTTTGTTTTACAGTTTTATCTACAACCGAAGGGTTAACAACCTTTGATCGCGTATCAAAGAGATTCCGACATGAGTACTACTAACTTAATATGTTGCAAACAGTCGGCAGTTCATTTGATGATGTGACATGGCTACTCTTCGGGTCGTTGTATATTCTACAAATTGGCGGCACTAAGCTTTGAACTTATGGCGATGTCGTTGTATATCTATACTTGAAAGGCGGCACTATATCTTTGAAATATTCTGACTGGTACCGTGTTCAATGAAATGAACGCCACTAGCCTTGAATCTGATTGGACCAATGGCGAGTTGTGCGACATTCTCTGGAAACCACGGAACCTACAGCATTTTAATCATCGATGTTCTCCGCGATGTCATTTGCGACTATACTTTGTTTCCATTGTTATACTAAGATGATACTAGCAGAGGCTATCACGTATCATGCGGTGAATGCTGAATGAAACTCGCTATTATCAAAATGTTTAATTTGTTATAAGTCCTACAATTTGCAGGTGGGGACACATCTTTGTGATTGTTATCCACGCTCTGGATGTTTGATGAAATAGTTTCCCTTTTTTAGGAACCGCCGGCCATCCGTTGTGCATTCCTATTTTCAATACATTGTGTTCATTGGCCATTAACAGTGGTTTTTGATGCACTTATTAATGTAAACATTTCATCGGCCGATGCCTCAAACAACCAGCGACAGTGCAGTTAACCAGCACCCAGCCATATTACAGAATACTCCTACCGGTACTGATGTTATTAGGTACGATTAATCGATTATAGTCGATTATTGACGACCGATTATCGATTATCAAAATCAATAATCGTGGCACCTCAACATTAGATCCTTTGCATGCTGTTGTATGAAGACTGGTTCCTTGACTAGAGCTGTATGCTGTTGTAGAAAGACTGGTTCCTGGACTAGAGCTGCATGCTGTCGTAGGAAGACTGGTTCCTTCACTAGAGCTGCATGCTGTCATATTTAGACTAGTTAGATCAAAACTCTGACAAGGCTCATAGAAATATATTATCTTCTCCAGCATTGCTGGGCTCTTGAACAGTGCATGAAACGACATCTCCCTGCAGTGTTCCATCAAGCTCCACCTATCAACAAATCTCGTACTACATTCTGGTCACGTTTTCGTGGAGCTTTCAATGTTTATACTTTTCCTCCATGAAACATTACTGACACGATAGCCAAGAGTGACTTTATTATGAGTATGCACGGTATGCAAGGTGCATAGGTATGAGTTTGAGAAACGAGCCTCACAATACAAGCATGTTGCAACTACTGTGGTATAGGCTGTTACTGGTTCGAAATTAATCACACTCATCGACTGCAGTAGGGCTATAGAAAGTAGAGAGTTTATTGTAGGATAAAATACTAAACATTGGCTGGCACTGAAATGATGACTTTTAACCCTTTGAGTGCCAGGTCGATTTTTGTATCAACCCATATACCCTGTGCCAATGCATTCTCTTTTTAAAATTTTTTTTTTACCGTTTTAATAATTTATTCTTATATTCTTTAAAGTCATTAGCTTCACTCCCGGTGGGCATATATTTGATGTCAGACAGAACTGTGCCCGATATACCACAAGAAAGGTCATAAAAAACTAGAAAGAAAACCCCAATGTGGCATATTATTAGTGCGGTACTCGCCCTGTATTAAATTGTTGAAAACTGCGATCAGAGTAAGAAATCTTCTCAGATACTAACACATTTTCGGAGCGAATCAGCGCGCGGAGTCTCATGGAATTATATTCGGAGGAAATCGGAACCACCCAAATAACGACGATCGGCTGGCACGCACGACTGGGAGAACAGCCAAAACAAAGGCCGGCATGTCGATAACGAAAGTAGATTCAACAAAAAGAGAAGAAAAAAAAAAATAATAGGGGGCCTATCATAGTTTTTGCATTAAAGTTTTCTAAGTAAAATGTCGACAATTATTTGGCAACTAACAACGTTTTCACACTCTGTATATATATTTATATATATATGGATTTTTGCAAATTTAGGAGAGAATGAGTACGTATTCACAGTGTGCAAAAGACGATTGACACACCTCCGAAATTATCCAGGTTCACCAATAATAAATAAATCTGGGAATTCTGCCTTCTAATCTAACGTCAACATATTTGGCGGAATACAAGGTGAAGTTATCTGCATGCGAATTATTGACTTCTGTAAATGAAAATTATAAGCAATATTTCAATAATATTTGACATCACAATAGACCAATCGTGCTGAGCAGAGCTAGATCGATTGGTCTTCCTGACACTGTTGTAAGAGATTTCTTGAATATTGAAATTTTGTTTGCTTGAAGATTTGTTAAAATTTATGATGAATATACCAGCACAAAATTATACATTGTCTTTCATTAGTTTCAAAATGAATCAGAATAATTTTTTTTACAAAAAAATGGTTGTAACTTGAAAGAACAATTTTAGAGTAAGCCTACTCCCTTTATCCAAGATTCATGCTGGCTGTGAAAGACCGATGGGATTATTTTAGCCCGATCGGTATATTTTAGCCCGATCGGGCTATTATTGATTGATCGGTGGTTCACCCAGACCTGTAGCATATGCGCACTATAGGATATAGATAAGGCGTTTTATGTATGGGAGGCCTATTTCACTTGAAAGAACAATTTAGAGTAGGCCTACTCCCTTTATCCAAGATTCAAGCTGGCTGTGAAAGAACGATTGGTCTATTTTAGCCTGATCGGTCTACTTTAGCCCGATCGGGCTGTTATTGATTGATCGGTGGTTCACCCAGACCTGTAGGATATACGCGCTATAGCATATAGATACGGCATTTCATGTATGGGATACCCATTTCACATTTATTATTCATTTACGATCAAGCGCAAATATTTCGCAAAATAACATCTATCATTTGCGCTTCAGTGTAAATCATTTGCGCAAATAAAAATTAATATGCATTGATATCACCCCCCTGAATTAATTTTAAATGGCACAGACCCACCATATGAGGGAAGCACCCCCCCCCCAGTAACCCCAATATCTCTTTTATGACCATGGAAATGGTAGAGATATGTGCAGGATATATCTCTTTTATAAAATATACTAGATCTCTGGGATGGAGACACAAATTCTTGGGGACAGGGATGCTGATAATATGAAAATAGGGGTTTTCCCCAATTTCAAGTCAATAAGTACACCATATGAGGGAAGCGAGTCCCCAGTAACACCGAATTCCATATTTATGGCCATGGAAATGGTATATATCTGTGTAGGAGATGTCCCTTTAATAAAATATACTAGAGCTCTGGGAGTGAGGCACCAATTCTTGGGACACCAGGGACAGAGATGCTGATATATGCATATGGAAATATTTTTTCTTCAATGTTTCAGTATTATATGGGGCTACTACTATGGGTCCATGATAATATACTATGAGATGGACTCTATCATTCACAATCAGAGGGAAGTAAGGGAGTGTTAGGTATTTGCGCTTAAGCGCAAATATATTGATAGACATATACTTGCGCTTAAGCGCAAATGATTCATTTTCACATTTTATATTAACTAATTGCATTTAAGCGTAAATAATTTACGCTTAAGCATAAATCAGTTACGCTTAATGTAATCATTTACGCTTAAGCATAATTGACTTATGCGTTATCATAATACATTGGAATTATATTAAGAGCAATAATTTCATCGGCTGTCTTACCTTATATGTATATTTGTATAATCTGATGTATGTTAACTTACTGGCATTAGTAATGTGGTTGCATCCATTTCAGCTTGAGTATGTGGAGTTCAATGGGAGTGTATATGAATTACGGTTAAGCGCAACTCATTTACGCTTAAGTGGATTTCATTTACACTTAAGCGTAATTGAAATGAATTATGCTTAAGCAAATACATGTACCTATCTCCAACTGGTTTCCTCAGTCTGAATATCCATCTTAGTATGGGATCTGGGTGGAGTCCTCACCTATGTTTGAGTAATGTTTTATGGCCTGAGTTAATTTGAGTTTAGAGCAAATCACATGGGAGTCTTTTTTACATTTATTTGCATACAAATATTTACTCTTAAGCATAAAGCAATTGCGCTTACTTAGTGCAAATACACAACACTTCTTTACTTCCATCCAATTTTAACTGTCAATGATTGAGTCCATCTTATGGTATATTTATTTGGGCCTATATAAACTCAAAAATTGAAGAAAACATAATTCCATATGGATATCTATATCACCATCGCTGTCCCAAACAAATACGGTCTGTACTAGAATAGTGAATAGCAATATGGCACACATGTAGCATTGCACAGATAATAAAACAGTTTGAAATACACATGTAAGACAACTCTTTCTGCACGAGACTGTACCTGCTGTATATCGATCATAAAATCGGTCAACGATCTGCAACGAATACAAATTTATATAAATAGTAACATTTTCAACTGTTACCGTTGTTCATTGCTCGATCATGACCACTTTGATTATAATTCTTTCATAACTCGGTCAATGTTCTTCCTTGGGTGATTTCAGGCAATAATTCCTTTTATATCCCTCCCATTCGAATTGACTATACCCCTTGTTTTTCGTTTTATTAAGCTGATGTTACGCTATTCCAGCAAACGGCCTCCCTCCACGGAAGCTATTTTCTGAGAACGAAAGCCGACTCAATCCCGATCAAGTCGGAAGTGTTCGGGTGTTTCCGCGACTGCACACGACAACTCGTTAGTGTATTTATTTCGCGTTTACAGTGGAATTATTCGTCCCGATTGAGGGAAAGTAAATAGTTAGTTACGTGGCCGTATAATTAGTACAAACTGATATCTGGTTGGGGCATTTCGTGTATGGGGGTTATTTTATTCAGTCTTTCCACAGAATAACGCAGGGAACTCAATTGTGAGGTTCAATTTACGTTTCACATCACTTTAACAGACTTATTTTGTAGGTTTAGGGCCGATGAGATCGGCCCCTGGCACTCAAAGGGTTAAACAAGTGCCAGTTAATCTTAGCCTGCGTCGGGGCTGACACTGAACATGAATCACACACATATAAATACCCCCACTGAAGTGGTTTTCTGGTCATACCGATAATGACTTCTCCTAATGTTAGTGGTCTATTGTTATTAGGAATTGATACATTAGCACCAAGAATACCTTTCACGGTCCCAGATGTTTGTAGACTAGGTGATAGAAGTTTATTTTTCATGTCAGACGGAACTCCACCAATTTGGTTTTTAATTTCATTGTCCTTTTTGTATTGTTGGTTCATTTCAGTGACTTCCTCGATACGAGTATCCTCCTCAGCCTTTTCTTTGTTAAAGGTGGATTATCTCTTTGTAAACATGTATTATATAGTTACCGGGGTATAAAATATTAGATTTGAATCGAAGACTCCTGTCCGGAAATGCTTCTATCGATTAATATTAATTTTATTTCGAATATTTTCTGGTCTAAAAAGGTGTGTTTGTTCAGCTAACGAACAATGGTGGTTACTGTTAACAGAGACCAGAAATTATATTGTGCAATTTTGTCACAAATAGATGTTAATTATACTCGTTATCGCTTATATCGTTGGAACAAAACAATACAAACAACCAATCTGTGACATTTGACATTCGTTGCGTAGCCGTGGGAACAGCCCAGTGCTCTATATCGCAATAAGGTCTCATCCGAATGGTCGGTTCTAAAAATAGTAACATAAATGGGCCCGATTTTATATTCGAAATAAAATCAATATTAATTGATAGAAGCTTTTCCGGACATAGGTCTTCAGTTCATATCTATTATTTTATACCCACGCAACTATTTAAAATTTGTTATTTAAAGAGATAATCCATCTTTAACTACAGGTATTCTACCAGACATCAGATTTGTATCTCTATCTCTTTTTCTGCTTTTCTTTTCTTTTTTACCTGGAAATGTAGGTAATATGTGGTAATTCCAGGAAAATCCAGGGTTCAGTAGAGAACCAGCAAAAATCCTGGAATTATTAAGCACCATCATTAACTAAAGGTATTTCCAGCATGCTGAAATTGTAGCATCACAGAATTCCAGGTTATTCCAGCATTTGAAAAAAGGACCACAGAATGTCTGGAAAACAATGGAAAAAGCAAAAATTATTTTATTATTTCATCAAAACTAGGATTTTGAGGTAAAGGTTAGACCTTATATACCTATGTGAAACATTATTTTATATTTATGAAATCTTTACATATATTGCATAATGTCATCATCCAGCCATGGAAATTAATTGCAATAATTAATTGTTCTAAATATTTGTAAACAAGAGGTACGCTGTCGCGTGGCATTTGACCCCGACCGTAGCAATTTGGATTAAGCATGGATGAAACTGCGGATATCCGAGGAGGTCTATATGACCATTCCAAATGAAGTTCGTACAGAAATGTTGACTAAAAACCAAAAAACAAGCGATCCGGAAACCCAAAAACAAGCGAACATTCAAATTTTCTAAGTTGAAAAAAGGGCCATAACTCTGGCAAAAATCAACAGATCATACCCAAATTCGCACTTGACATGTATTTTCATATAACTGATCCACAAAATAAGGGATTTGCAATCGTACCACCAAAGCTCACGCTATCATCTGGATACCCAAAAAAACAAGAGAAAAATTGAATTTTCTAAGTAAAAAAAGGGCCATAACTCTGGTGAAAATGGGTGGACGAAACCCGCGCTATGCATGTAGCTGTTCCCCCATGCTGCTCTATCACCTTACCAAATATCAGCTAAATCTGCCCAGCGGTTGCTGAACAATAATGCAAAATGTTTGTACGGACGGACAAAATTCAAATTTTTTAAGTTGAAAAAAGGGCCATTACTCTGGCAAAAATCATCAGATCATACCCAAATTCGCACTTGACATGTATTTTCATATAACTGATCCACAAAAATACGGGATTTGCAATCGTACCACCAAAGCTCACGCTATCATCTGGAAACCAAAAAAACAAGAGAAAAATTGAATTTTCTATGTCAAAAAAGGGCCATAACTCTGGTGAAAATGGGTGGACGAAACCCGCGCTATGCATGTAGCTGTTTCCCCATGCTGCTCTATCACCATACCAAATATCAGCTAAATCTGCCCAGCGGTTGCTGAACAATAATGCAAAATGTTTGTACGGACGGACTGACGTACGAACGGAGACGTCGACTATATACCCGCCGACTTTTCAAGTAGTGGGGCATAATAATAATTTCTCAACACTATGATAAAAAGTATGTGTCTGCCATGTTTTTCATCGCAAATTGTTCAGATCTCAGCTAGAGGTGATCCCAAACATGCCTGTAAATTTTTAACACAATTCTCCAATAAATGTGGGTTGCAGGGTGTGCCCATGGATTCAAATTTGAAATCAAAGATGACTGCTTGCAGCCATGTTTTTAAAAACAATTTTGGAAAATGCGATGGCTCCCATCTAGAGGTGACCCTGAAGATCCATATGACGTTTGATGACAATTGGATAAGTGCCAAAATCATGGTTTTCATTTTAGTTAACATCACCAAGCACTGAAAGGGTTATGTTCACATCTCACCTTTTATGCCTTCGATATAATTATTCAAATCCAGGGGTTGACCATCTGACAATTCTACTTCAGTAGCCATGCGTCCCCAGCTTTCTTCTGATGTATTACATGTGTTTTTGGACATCATAGTAGATTTGTCCATGACAGGTATTTGAAGCGATTCCTCGGGTAATCTCTTCATATCAGAATAACGAGTGGATTCCTCGGGTAATCTCGTCACATCAGAATAACGAGTCAATTCCTTACGCTGCCTTTTAATATGAGAACTACGATTCAATTCCTCATGTGACCTTATAATATCAGAACTACATGTATGAGTCCATTGCTCATGTGACCTTTTAACATCAGAACTACAAAACAATTCCTCACGTGACATTTTTACATAAGAACTTTGAGTTGATTCCTTGTGCAGACTTTTAACACCAGAACCATGAGTTGATTCCTCACATTGAACTTAACATCAGAATGATGAGTCGATTCCTCATGTGGACTTTTCACATCAGAACTATGAGTCAATTCCTCATTTAGCCTTTTAACACCAGAACCATGAGTCAATTTCTCACATGGACTTTAACATCAGATCTTCAACTTGGTTCCTTGGGGGGCTTTTTTACATCAGAACAACAAGTTGATTCCTTATGTCGTCTTTTTCTGAGTCCACTGTTCTCTCGGCCATCTGAAAAAACATGTCTGTTACCGATTAGTTGGCTGAAAAATTGCATGTAAGTAGGCATATTGTTTTTTGGGGAGGTTTATTTTTTTAAATGTCATTTGAGTGGTTTATTCAGAGTGACAATTTTCCAGAAATGTATGTAAGATACTGAATTTTGGTTGGAAGCCAATTAAGTCCTCATTGTTTAATTTGGTCTCTATCAGACCTGTTAAGTTTTGAAAATGTCAATCCGGGAGATTTTTGCGGGAGGTATGCCCAGATATGTTCATGTTCCAAAAATAATTTTTATGATTAAGATTACATAGTTTTTATCAGTTTCTATTTTGTGTTTATTTTCTAAATATATAGACCTAACTAAAATGGTAATGAATGTCCTGTTGGTAATTGTAATAGAGACAATTCGTAAAAATACTCAGAATTCCACTGGATACAGCCGGATATGCGCGAAAACGAAAGTACAAAATCGTAATAAACTACATAATTGACTCGTCTTACGGTTTAACCCACAAAAGACATGCACACATTCCACCATTTATTAACACATTTTAAGAAGCAGAAACTTTGTTTAAAGTAAGTAAAAACAAACCCGAGTTACACAGATTAAAACCGGACATGTATGCGTGAAACCGAAAGTACAAAATGACCTGTCCTAAAAGTTTTATATTATACTAATTGCCGCTTTCTATCAGCAACAATGGCAAATATTTTATACGTCAAATGAGATTGTTTTTTTTCTTCTAAGAATAGTAACTTTATTTTACGGTGATATAGAGGCTCTCCATTGAGTTATTTTGGGATATTAGATTTTATGAAACGAGTTTGATAAATTTGATTCACACCGAGTCAAAAACTCGTTTCATAAAATCTTATATCCCAGCATAACAAGTTGAAGATCTTGTATATCACATAAAAAACTAGAGTGTTATGCCTTTTTAACAAATCAAAATCTTTAAAAGAAGCTGAAAAATGCATGTAAAATACATACATGCACGGCATTATCTGATATACTTCACAACCATATTGCGTGCTCTGCCTTGCGATGAAACATATAGTCCCCCAATTTGCCTCTTTGTTTTTGTGCCTATTTTCGTTGTGCAATGAAGTTGGACAATAATTGATCATTAATGAACAAAGCGATCATTTTGCAATGTCTGGTATTGGGGTCAAGCATAACTTTTCTATATAGTATTAATACCCGCGGTAATTTACTTTTCACGATGCCAAGTATCCCGGGAATCACGCGATTATTCCTAACTTGTGAGAGATAAGAAAATATCTAATGGATTTTTAAATGATATTATAGGGGTTTCAGGTGATACAGTTCCACTACATGTATATGAGTATGATTGTCATATTCACCACTGGGAAGAATTGCTTGGTGTCAATTTGAAAGAATAATGGGCATCATTCCAAGTAAAACATCAGGATACTATTTTCTCATTCATGGAGAAGCGTGGTCAGGCAAACACTTGGTAGAAAATAGAGGAAGCTGTCAGTGAAATATGGAGTGGCTACTGCTAGAGACATTGGAATTTTTATATTGGTACTAGTCAGGGAGCAAAATAAGCGGTATCACATTCCATTTCGTGACACAATTACTAATAAAAGCGATTAAAAATCCCTCTTCTGATAGTGAAATGCGACACAATCATTTGTACAGTTGTTCAATATGAGTAACTCTACTCTCTTCTCTGAACTGCTCCCACTAGGCCCCTACGAAGCTTCGAGATTCGATTTGATTCGCGAATCGGTCGTCCCGATTCGATTTGATTCGACTGTCCGATTCGAGTATTTTCGAATCATTCATGATCAGACATCATATATAGGCAATCAACTCATTCAACTGTCATAACCCGATGAAAACAACCCAATTGTTATGCCCTATAAACAAAGAAATAATCGTGTGGCTCGAGACATCGAGATCAAACAGATCGCCGCGTCGACCAATAATCTATAAATAGAACCAAGGTAGGTAATGTCGTAATGACTATTTGAAGTGACGTAATTGGGAATTCCTGAGGCGCGCGTTTACAAAATAATACAAAACCAAAATGGCTGAGTTTCGTTGCCTGTTCAATTTATTAAAAGGCGAGAACAAATATGCGTGTAAGCACTGCACTACGCTTTTGTCTGTTCAACCCACGGGTACAACAACAGACCTTAGGCTGCATGTCCAGCAGAAGCACCCCGCTCTGTTTGAGAGAACGACAGACGGAAAATTCAAACAAGCCGAAAGTTGAACTTCCAGAAAATTCGCAAGTAGGTGATCATGATCACCCAAGAAAAAGTCCACGATGGGCCAATATTTCGTCCCCAAACGCATAATTATGCCATACAAAAAAAAAAAGTTTGATGCAGCCCTTCTAACATTTGTTGTCGTTGATGGGAGACCTTTTGAGTCTGTATCGTAACGCTGTTGATTTTTTGATCGAAAAGTATGACTATTTTGCACGAAGGTTAATGCCGATGTTTGAACCCGAGCCATGTAAATGACTAAAATAGTACATTATATTCGTAATTTCTTACGCAGAAGAAATGAAAATAATACACACGTCGAGTTGTTTATGATTTACACGAATCTAATGGTGTTCGTTCAACTTTTCTCCGGTACAATCATGCTAAATTTAGATGTCCGCAAAAGGTGTAGATTCGATTCGATTCGCGAATCACTCTTGTGATTCGATTCGAAATGAAATCCCCGATTCGCAGGGCCCTAGCTCTCACAGACAGGAACAGGTACTGACGACGGCTTCTGTTAGACACATTTTTATTGGACGACAAGTTGTGGCTCTTATGATAATGTACTGCAAAGCCAACAAACCAAAATATGTTTCACAGTAATGTACGGTTTCATTTATAAAAATGTCTCACAAAACCAAAAATAAAATTAATTTATGGAAACAAGAATGTAGCTGGCTAAATTATCACTCGGACGGCAATCTATATATTTTATAAATGCACCGTCTGCCAGGCACAGAGGACACGGAAATTCAAACCAACATGCCCGGCCTGTTGGCATTGAAACCCCATGTAAAATCGTCGACGAAACCACGAAAACAACTCTGGGTAAAGCTTTTATGATTGATTGGTGTTTAACATTGTTTCAGCAACAAAGCCATATCATGACAAGAAGAAACAGATTATCAAAATCAAGTGAAGCAACTGAGATTAGAAAATAGAAATGACAGTGAATTGGACTAAAACGAAACAAAATATATACAAATAAAAACACCAAAATCAGAGCGTGAGTACTCAATTGGGGCCAGAACCATCAAGAAACTGACCATTGTGCAAACACATATAAAACAGAACACATAGCAATACTGTTTTGAAAACAGCAAACAGAAAACCTACATGAAATGTATCCATCAAATATAAATAATGTATTAATACTTTCGGATATTAAAATATTTCCAGTTGCTGAGTAAGTTGTTTTACTCGCTCCTGGGAAGACTCATCAGATATTTATGATATCTGATGAATCTGGCATGAGTCTTTATTAATTCGTCAGGTTGACAATCGGGTGGCTGGAATGTCCGTATGTGATCCCTCGCCCAAAACCAAAACGTAACGGTGTACTCATCCAAAGATGGCCCCTTCTGGAAGCATCGCTAAAAACTTTGAATGCCCAAAGTCCAACCTCTGCCTCTGAGAGTCAAAAGACTTTACAGACCTTAGAGATTTTTGTTTTGGAACAACTGGATCAACATCCTTAGTTATTATATCCATTGCCTGTGAGACAGGTTCAGGAACAGGAGAAATATCATTCTCCTGAATTTGTGTTGCTTATGATATAATGACTGATTTTGTTTCATTCTCTGTCTGAGTGCGGGCATTAACATACTTATTCTTAGAAACGTCAGCCGAGTATGTAACTTGAGAAATTGATGGTCTGGCACCAACTAATTTCTTAGCATCCATGTACGATAATTGTTTCTCAGCCTTACATCTTTGTATCTTGAATTCATATTCCCAGATGGGACATGAACGATACATTGCAGCATGTGAACCTTGGCAGTTCAACATTTTTTAGGATTTGTGCAATCCTTATAATCATGACCAGAAACAGAGCAGATTGCACAATTGGTTTCTTTATTTTTATAATGTTCCTGGCCATGGCCATAGCCCTGGCATTTAAAACATCGTAATGGATTCGGAACATAGGTATGTAAATCTACTTTCATGTACCCAACCTTCAATGTTGGTGGATGTTCGCACCGATTGAAGAGGAGATAACTGTTGAGAGGAACTTGAATACCATCAACAGTTTTTGTATATCGACGTACTTATGTAACTCCCTGTGATGCCAACTCCGCCAATATTTCTGATTCCGAAGAATCAGCTATATCGAGGGTCCGCAACACAGCTCTGCTACTATTTAATGTCTTGTGAGGAGTAACCAATACTGGCGTTTGTGCAATATTTGTTAACTCTAGCAGAGCATCAGATTGAACTTTCTTTGAGCAGTCAATCAAGAGAGAGCCACTGGGTACAGGATGTTAATACCGTGGTCGTCATTTCGTACCATATTTTTTTTTCGTACCGCATTGTTTGGTCATCTCGTACCATGTAGGAAATCAATTGGTCGTTTCGTACCATGTGTTGGAAATGTGGAAAACACAGTATTTTATATATACATTTATGAATGGTCTGCTGTTTTCTCGAAAATATAAAGTATAATTATTCATGTTTTGCAATGCGGCGAAAGATCTTATGAGATTTTCTTACATCGAGTGTGAATAACAATCACACAGACAATATTATTCATATTATTGTTTGCGGGAAAGATCTTATGAGATGTTTTTACAACAAGTGGTGAGCTCTTACTGATTATCACTAATTACCACCTGGCTTCTTGATCACACCTCTTCGTAGTTGTTTTTGTTGGAATCCTACAAGTAACACGAGATCCCCCATCATTTCATTATTAATTTTAATTTTGTTTTCATTATTATTCATTATCAACTTAACTTAATAATTAAAAACATATCTGTATAATTTATATATAGGATATATATATTTTGGGACGTCTGTCTGTCTGTTAGCTATGGTGGGGAAAACTGCCTGACAGATTTTGACAAAATTTTATACTTAGGGTTACTTTCCAGGAGGTGTTTTGGACGGGTCAAAACGTGACCCTGACCTGACCTTGACCTTCAAAAAGGTCAATTCAAGGTTAAATTGGGTAAAACGGACGGATTTTGACAATTTGATACCTAGGGGTACTTTTGTTCGAAAGTGTTCTGGACGGGTCAAATCGTCACCCCGACCTGACATTGACTTTCAAAATGGTCAATTCAAGGCAAATCGCGAATATTGACAAAATTTGGTACCCAGGGTTACTTTTGTCCGAGGAGTTTTTTGGATGGGTCGAATCGTGACCCCGACCAGACCTTGACCTCAAATGGTCAATTCAAGGTCAAATCGGGTAAAACCGGACGGATATCGAACGGTACTTTTGTTGGGTACTTTTGTCCGGGAGTGTTTTGGACGGGTCAAATCATGACCCTGACCTTCGAAATGGTCAATTCAAGGTCGAATCATGCAATTCGCCGAAAAGCAGAGGGGAAACAGCAGGGACGAAGTCAGGTCCACCAGCTAGTAGGATATATATATATGAATATTATTGTAAATGATTATTTATGTGAAATGTTGCTTTAACCAATATTGAAATTCATTTAGATCAATTAATACAAATAGATATATAAATATATACAGATATATACCAGTTTATTATAACACTGACTTGTCTTTCCAGGTTGCCACAGATGGCAGCACCGTACAACGACTCCGCCTCCAACCAGAATAGACCATTCGACCTTCGACATCGACGAAACGTTCAACCGGCCACACGACCACAATGAATAGTCAATACTGCTTCCAGAACCACACTGGTTCTCTACCAGAAGATATTCGTCAAGACGACATTCATTTCGATGGCCAAAGGCATCAGATTTTCGCAACATCCACCTAAGGCAACATGGAAGTCCATACACAAGCTACTCCCAGAGGTAGAAAGACGTGGTTGTTATTTACACTGGACCCAGGCCATAAATAAACAGATTCAAAAGAAAGGGCTGATCGAACTGTACAACAAATGAAAGTGTCAATGACACTGTAGCTCAACTTAGGTAGGGGAATAATTTAATGGTTGACAGTAAATGGAGGAACAGGAAAGGTGCTAATTGAAATGTCTAACCTGCGCCAAAGGATTTAGTGATGCAAAGAGTAAAATACAAGATGGCTGCTGGTGGCCATTTTTTTTGGCCAATTGACCCCAAAAGGACTCGTTCCCATCTACGTATAATTGTTAACATCCATGACAAATTTTATGAAGATCTGACCAAAGCTACGACCTACAAATTTCATGATGATAAGACGAACAGTACGACCTGTAGACCGCGCCAATGGATTGAATTTTGAAATCCAAGATGGCCGCTGGCAGCCATGTTTTTTGGCCGAATGACCCCACAATGATTCGTTCCCATCTACATGTCAATGTCAACATTCATGACAAATTTCATAAAGATTAGACCAAAGGTACAACCTGTAGCCCGTGCCAAAGGATTTAGTCATACAAATGCAAAGAGTAAAATCCAAGATGGCTGCTGGCGGCCATGTTTTTTGGCCGAACGACTCCAAAATCACTCGTTCCCATCTACATGTCAGTGTTAACATCCATGACAAATTTAATAAAGATCAGACCAAAGGTATGACCTGTAGCCCACGCCAAAGGATTTAGTCATGCAAAGAGTAAAATGCTGGTGGCCATGTTTTTTGACCGAATGACCCCAAAACGACTCGTTCCCATCTACATGTCATTGTTATAATTCATGACAAATTTCATGACCATCTGACCAAAGCTACGACCTGTAGCCCGCACCAAAGGATTTAGTCATGCAAAGAGTAAAATCCAAGATGGCTGCTGGCGGCCATATTTTTTGACCGAATAACCCCAAAATCACTCGTTCCCATCTACATGTCAGTGTTAACATCCATGACAAATTTCATAAACTTCCGACCAACACAACGACCTGTAGCCCGCACCAAAGGATTTAGTCATGCAAAGAGTAAAATCCAAGATGGCTGCTGGCAGCCATGTTTTTTGGCCGAACGACCCAAAAATGACTCGTTCCCATCTACATGTCATAATTAACATCAATGACAAATTTCATGATGATCAGACGAACAGTACGACCTGTAGCCCGCGCCAATGGATTGAATCTTGAAATCCAAGATGGCTGCCAGCGGCCATGTTTTTTGGCCGAATGACCCCAAAATGACTCGTTCCCATCTACATGTCAATGTCAACATTCATGACAAATCTCATAAAGATCAGACCAAAGATACAACCTGTAGCCCGCGCCAAAGGATTTAGTCATGCAAATAGTAAAATCCAAGATGGCTGCTGGCGGCCATGTTTTTTGGCCGAACGACCCCAAAATCACTCGTTCCCATCTACTTGTCATTGTTAACATCCATGACAAATTTCATGATGTTCTGATCAAAGCTACGACCTGTAGCCAGCGCCAAAGGATTTAGTCATGCAAAGAGTAAAATCCAAGATGGCGGCTGGCAGCAATGTTTATTGGCCGAACGACCCCAAAATGACTCGTTCCCATCTACATGTCAATATTAACATCCATGACAAATTTCATGATGATCAGACGAACAGTACAACCTGTAGCCCGCGCCAATGGATTGAATTTTGAAATCTAAGATGGCCGCCAGCGGCCATGTTTTTTGGCCGAATGAGCCCACAATGATTCGTTCCCATCTAGATGTCAATGTCAACATTCATGACAAATTTCATAAAGATTAGACCAAAGGTACAACCTGTAGCCCGCGCCAAAGGATTTAGTCATGCAAAGAGTAAAATCCAAGATGGCTGCTGGCGGCCATGTTTTTTGGCCGAACGACACCAAAATCACTCGTTCCCATCTACATGTCATTATTAACATCAATGACAAATTTCATGATGATCAGGCGAACAGTACGATCTGTAGCCCGCGCCAATGGATTGAATCTTGAAATCCAAGATGGCTGCCAGCGGCCATGTTTTTTGGCCGAATGACCCCAAAATGACTCGTTCCCATCTACATGTCAATGTCAACATTCATGACAAATTTCATAAAGATCAGACCAAAGGTACGACCTGTAGCCCGGGCCAAAGGATTTAGTCATGCAAAGAGTAAAATCCAAGATGGCTGCTGGCGGCCATGTTTTTCGGCCGAATGACCCCAAAATGACTCGATTCCCATCTACATGTCATTGTTAACATCCATGACAAATTTCATGATGTTCCGATTGAAGCTACGACCTGTAGCCCGCGCCAAAGGATTTAGTCATGCAAAGAGTAAAATCCAAGATGGCTGCTGGTGGCCATGTTTTTTGGCCGAACCACCCGAAAATAACTCGTTCCCATCTACATGTCAGTATTAACATCCATGACATATTTCATGAAGATCAGATAAATAGTACGACCTGTAGCCCGCGCCAATGGATTTAATTTTAAAATCCAAGATGGCCACCAGCAGTTTTTTTGGCCGATCGACCCCAAAAGGACTCCTTCCCATCTACATGTCATTGTTAACATCCTTGAGAAATCTCATGAAGATGTGACCAAAGCTACGACCTGTAGCCCGCGCCAAAGGAGTTAGTCATGCAAAGAGTAAAATCCAAGATGGCTGCTGGCGGCCATGTTTTTGGCCGAACGAACCCAAAATAACTCGCTCCAATCTACATGTCAATATTAACATTCATGACAAATTTCATGATGATCAGACGAATAGTACGACCTGTAGCCCGCGCAAATGGATTTAATTTTAAAATCCAAGATGGTCACCAGCAGCCATGTTTTGTTTTTTTGGCCGAATGACCTCAAACATCCATGACAAATTTCATGAATAACAGACCAAAGCTACGACCTGTAGCCCGCGCCAAAGGATTTAGTCATGCAAAGAATAAAATCCAAGATGGTTGCTGGTGGCCATCTTTTTGGCCAAACGACCCCAAAATGACTCGTTCCCATCTACATGTATATATTAACATCCATGACAAATTTCATGATGATCAGACGAATAGTACGACATGTAGCCCGCGCCAATGGATTTAATTTTGATATCCAAGATGGCCACCAGCGGCAATGTTTTTTGGCCAAATGACCCCAAAATGACTCGTTCCCATCTACATATCAATGTCAACATTCATGTCAAATATCATGAAGATCCGACCAAAGCTACGACCTGTAGCCCGCGCCAAAGGATTTAGTCATGCAAAGAGTAAAATCCAAGATGGCTGCTTGCGGCCATGTTTTTGGTCGAATGACCACAAAAGCACCTGTTCCCATCTACATTTCATTGTTAATATCCATGACAAATTTCATGAAGATCCGACCAAAGCTAAAACCTGTATCCCACGCCAAAGGATTTAGTAATGCAAAGAGTAAAATCCAAGATGGCTGCTGGCGGTCAGTCATGTTTTTTGGGGCGAACGACCCCAAAATGACTCGTTCCCATCTACATGTCAATATTAACATCCATGACAAATTTCATGATGATCAGACGAAGAGTACGACCTGTAGACCGCGCCAATGGATTTAATATCGAAATCCAAGATGGCCACCAGCGGCCGTGTTTTTGGGCCGAATGACCCCAAAATGACTCGTTCCCATCAACATGTCAATGTCAACATTCATGACAAATTCCATGAAGATCAGACCAACGGTACAACCTGTAGCCCGCACCAATGGAAATTGTTGACGGATACACAGATGATGGACGCCAACCCATGGCAATAGCTCAAACTTACAAAGTAAGTTGAGCTAAAAAGGCAACAAACATCCCATATTACATCCTGGTCTCAATGCTCAAAAACAGACATGACAGTGAAGTTAGTGGGTGAAAAAAAAATGAAAAGATACCCAAGATCAAACTTCAAAAATTCAATGTTCAACCTCTGCTTCTGAGAGTCAAAAAACTTGACAGACCTTTTGTTTTGGAACAACTGGGTCAATATCCTTTGTTCGTTTCGGAGTAAACGTAAAACTGTAGTAGCTGTATCCATTGCATGTGAGACAGGTTCAGGAACAGGAGAAATATCATTCTCCTGAACTTGTGTTGCTAATGATATACTGACTGATTTTGTTTGATTCTCTGTCTGAGTGCGGCATTAACATACTTTTTCTTAGAAACGGCAGTCGAGTATGTGACTTGAGGAATTGATGGTCTGGCACCAACCAATTTCTTAGCATCCCTGTACGATAAACGTTTCCCAGCTTTAGATCTTTGAATTTTGAATTCATAGTCCCAGATGGGACATGAACGATACATTGCAGCATGCGAACCTCGACAGTTCGAACATATTTTAGGATTTGTACAATCCTTATAATCATGACCAGGAACAGAGCAGCCGTAGCCCTGGCATTTAAAACATCATAATGGATTCGGAACATAGGTATGTAAATCTATTTTCATGTACCCAACCTTCAGTATCGGTGGATGTTCGCACCGATTGAAGGTCAGGAGATAACTATTCAGAGGAACTCGAATACCATCAACAGTTTTTGTAAATCGACGTACTTCTGTAACTCCCTGTGGTGCCAATTCCGCCAATATCTCTGATTCCGAAGAATCGGTTATGTCGCGGGTCCGCAACACAGCTCTGCTACTATTTAATGTCTTGTGAGGAGTAACCAATACTGGTGTTTGTAGTTGTTAACTCTAGCAGAGCATCAGATTGAACTTTCTTTGAGCATTCAATCAAGAGAGAGCCACTTATTGGCCCAGTCCTGATTGGTTTGACAGATTTCAATTGACCAGCAATGCTTTGTAGCGTTTTATTGATAACAAAGATAGAAGGTCGTTTCACATTTGGGTCGAAGCCAAGAACCAAGTATTGTGGGAATACCACAGCATCATTGGAACTTGGTGAGTCATCAATCTTGCGTTTGTGTTTGTTTTTTGGTTTGAGTTGCCATACAAAGAGCAAAATATCGACAACTAGACAAATTCTGGTTGGGCCGAAGACTGGTACATAGCTGAATCAGTGACCAGTTTTAAGCCACTGCATATAGCAGCCTCCTGGTACCTCTCCACACTGAGACAGGCATGAACAATACAGGATTCAACACTCAACAATCATCAGGACGAACACAACAGAGACAAGAGAGAACAGAAACATCATACATGAAAACAGAGGTGACAATACTTCAAACATCAGACGAGCAATACAACATATAACAAAAATTGAATCTGAAACACTGTGGAAAGGTGTGACTAGCCGATTGATCGAGGTGGGTCAACTCAACCACCTGTCTTGAAGAGATGTAGAACCAAAGAGGACCATGAGCTATGTCGTATCCACAAGTCGATGCCTCACGTGATACAACCATCCTAGAACATCATGGTATGCACCCCACAGCAAACAGGGTGCCACATTAGGGGATTTTTACCCCTCGCAGTGCTAAATTTCCTGCTCTTGTCCAGCTTGAAAAAAAAACATGGAGTGGATTTAGGAAATACATATAACAACGAGATCAAGTTTGTTTCATATATTGTAGCTGACATTCACCATTCACTATTACAATCAATCACCGATTCGGAGTATTATTCTGTGCTCAACAGACACAAGTGTTAGTGAAAAGGAACTAAATTATCTGAAAATAATGAAGATGCTTTTACTGGAACTAATATGGACATGGTTATCAATATTCTGCTTTCCGTGCACAATCTTTATCACCGCAGTCCGAAGCAACTCAAGAGAACTAAAATCACTGTTGGAAATTGTCGATGAGCATGTTAAAGTGCCACAAAAGGCTAACAGGACCAGGTGGGTTCAGCACAAACGCTGTGCATGTGAATGTCTTGTGAGTTCATTTGGCCTTATTGTGACTCACATGGAGAACATGGCAGAATCGGATGATACAAAGGGAGAAGATTGCGCAACAATCAAGGGTTATCTAAAAATCATGTAACCATACAATGCAGGGACTCTGAACCTGAATCAAAATCTAAAAAAATTAATACTGCACACGAGCAGAGCAAGGTACACATGTCCTCATTTGGACCCAAGCCACCTCAGTATTGATGACCCTATTATGACACTTGAATATTATTGCATTAATTATTCTTGGCCTGCACGCATGAGTCATTCATACTTGTCTACCAACTGTATTACATTCGCTTATAATTTACGACTATGACCTAAGTTAGATAAACACCATGTCCTGCAGTACTATGGCATGACTCATGCCCGTGCTGAACCAATGAGTTTTGTGTACAATAAGTTCTGGATTCATGCACTAAATTCTGGGTCATTCACCAGAAAGTGTTTGTCGACCTTGTGCGACACAGCACATTGTTTACTATACCACAATTTACCAGCACATGTATGTGTAAGTGTTGCAGACAATGCACATTTACTCTCTGTCATACAACAAGCGCCCATTTCTTTTCTTTTCTCACACAGACTCTCATTGAGCGACATGCATGCAGGAGTGCAGTTGTGTCTGTCTGTCTGTATGTCTGTCTTGAAGTGACTGTCTGTATGTTTGCTTCAATGTCAAGTACCTGATTGAATATGAATGACAAAGATCTTTCAATTGTATGTTGCACCGAGTGTGCTCCTGTTTGTCATTTATTCATTTTTTATCAGTTTCAGTAATTAATATACATGTACTTGCATGCATCTACATTAATGCCATAAGTAATCGACTCCATAACCATAGCAGAATTATGGGTAACTTTTCAGAATTTAGTCGGAAATATGGCTTGTTGCCATTCATCGGAAAGCTCTCGGGGAGAGCTTTCTGATGAATGGCAACAAGCCATATTTCCGACTAAATTCTGAAAAGTTACCCATAATTCTGCTATGGTTATGGAGTCGATTACTTAGGGCATTACTGTATGTCCGTCTGATTGTTGCCTATACGTTTATATATGTCTATCTGTTTAATGCATTCCGAAGCCAGTAAGCCATACATAAAATGACTTGCTCCCCATAGCATATTAGAAATATTGCAGTATTCCTTCCTTGAGTGACATATAGTATTGTACAGGTATCCAGACGATTGGGACCTTGGACGATTGGGACCTTGAGTCAAAGACGATTGGGACCTTATTCAAGTTAATATACGTTAATATACTTTATATTCATAATACATACATTTTCCTATTAAATAATTATTACATTGGGTTAGTGTTAGTAAGTATAGACTCACAGTGAGTACAGTTTATCAATGTTTACTAAATGGCAGCCTACTTAAAAGTAGGTGCCGGTCGTGTTGCTATTGCTAATTGGGATAACCGCTGATTAATCGTTACCTTCTTAACAGTGATCAATGAGTTGGAATGAGTAGGTATCAGGTATGTGTTTGTGTTACCGAAGCTCTGTAAAAACAAGAACAGCTGAGTGCATTTTCTGTGGTGTCGAAGTGATGATTTCTATAGAGACGACATAAGAGCAGGGGCCGCCAGACATTTAATTTTTGCGACAACCAAACAGCTATCCCTTCTAGCCAGAGCCAAGACGTGGTATCTTGATGGAACTTTCAGTGTCGTCGACAAACCTTTCACACAACTCTTTACCATCCACGCTTTCGTCCGATCGGGAGATAGCATGAAACAACTGCCTCTTTGTTTCGTTTTGATGTCTAGAAGAACAAAGCAAGATTACAAGAAGGTCATACAGGCTGTGCTGAGCCACATGGAAAATACCAACGTAACATCTTTCATCGTGGACTTTGAGGCGGCAATGTGGCAGGGCCTAAGAAGCGTATTCGTCCATTTTAACCAAGCACTCTGGAAACATTACCAGCAATTGGGATTAAATGTAAGTTTTAACCTCTGCACACAACGTATGTATATATATTTTTATTGTCATTTCAAGAATTTTAATTGTATATAAATATAATAATAATTTATAATAATATATACATAACAAATTAAATAACGAATTAAATAAATTAATTGTAACTAATATAATATAATTCACAAAGAATAATTAAATCACATGTACATTTATCTGTTATTAATATTTCATACCTTTCCTTACAGGCTGCATACACAGACTTTGACAGGGTATTCAAGCATTTCCGACGGTGTCTGGCCATTACGTTCCTGCCACATGAAGATATACCAGAGGCATTCGAGCACCTACGTCAAAAGATTCAACCAGATGCACAGCAGATGGTAACCTTTATGGATCATGTCAAGACAACGTGGCTGGAAAGCACAGTGTGGAGCCCAGAGGAGTGGTGTGTGTTTGGGAGAAGTATTAGAACGAACAATGAAGTCGAGGGGTGGCATACCAGGCTTAACCAACGGGCAACTAACAACAACCTGCCATTCTATTTGTTACTCACATTACTATACCAAGAGGCATCTGGAGGTCCCTGTACAAGTAAAGATGGCCAGTGAAGGGAAGTCATCACTGCTAAAAGAAATTTCAAAACTAATAATGCACCAGTTTGACAGAACGAGATATCAAACGACCAATAAGATGTTTGCTCTCCAATAGTTCAATGCCCAATAAGATGCTCGTTAATCAAATACCATCGTTATTATTGTTTTTTATATAATTATTATATTTGTTAATTCCATTACATAAATAAAATTTGATTTTAAACTAATATACCGTACTTATAATTTCTTATATATAACTGAAGAAAGCAATTACTCAAGGTCCCAATCGTCCTGACTCAAGGTCCCAATCACCCTGACTCAAGGTCCATATCATCCGAAGTCCCAATCATCCAAGGTCCCAATCGTCCGAGGTCCCAATCGTCTACTAGTAAGGTCCCAATCGTCCGAGGTCCCAATCGTCTGACAATCGATTGTATATGTCTATCCGTTTAATAGCTGTCTAATTCTTTCTGAAGTAAGCCCTAAATGACTGATATACAATATGTATATGTATGTATGTATGTATGCATGCATGTTTGAATATGCATCACCCGTTTGGAATAATATACAAATTTATAAAAGCGACACAATTGAAGATTTCCAATTTGAGATGACGAGGATTGTTACTGGGGCTACCTGACGTGTCGGTGACAGAAACTGGTTGGGAAATCCTTTCATCCAGGAGACATACTCAACAAATGGTATTCTTTTACAAGATGCATAGAAACCAGGCCGCATCTTATCTTTCCCACCCGATTGGGCATCTTCCAGATATAATCACAGGCGTGCAAGTATTCACCCAACAAAGAGTAACAGAAATAAATATATCTTACCATCAGCAATATACACATGGAATAATATCATGTCTCAATAAAAGCATCATCAAAAGTGGAAGAATTCAATCATCTTCTGAATGTCGGTCATACTAATTTAGCTATTACGTTTTATTATCATAGTCACTCTCGTAGAGGCCAAGTATATCACACTAGAATGAGTCTGAACAAAGATCTTGTTTTGAATTATGTAAAAGATTCTCCATTTTAATCTTGTGGAGAATTAGTAATTGAATCCACGTTCCATTTTCTTTTTGCAATGTCCCCAATATAGAGCTGAGATGATAGCCACTCTGCCAATTTCGTGAGCACATGTGAACATTCATGTCATATTGTATACGTCTAATGAGATGTCAGATAAAACAATTATATAATATTAGACGCTGTACAATAGCTTATTATCCAAATTCGACATTTCACGTAATGAGTGAACTTCGTATGCAGGGGGTCGTGTATGTGAACATGAGGTGCATAACTTGCTTGTATAAATATGTAAGTAAAACCAAAATATAAAAATTTGATTATAACTGAGGCATAAATGTATAACCATTTATCACACTTCTTTCCTACATTGCTGGGAATTATTCTGAGTAAACGACTAAGGCTCAACATTTATGTGAAATGTGGGATGATGACAGTCCTATTTTCCACTTGAAAAATATTCAGCAGTCCTTCAATTGTGAGGCGCACAATTTCCACCTGGAATTGAAAACTATAGCAGAAAATGTTGTGCGCCCCACACACTTGGTTAAGTTTACTCGATGATTTAATACAATGAAAAACAGTAATAACAACGTAGCAGTCATAGCATCAAATGTTATACAATGGATTGTTTTTTAAAGATATATTATGTAATTATTCAGGTGCGTGAAACTAATGAACATACAACATACGTATATGTGAAAAATAATACAAATTTAATGCAGAATGATTCATATTCACTGGTGGGCAAACTCCAGATAATAAGTTATTATCTGAACATTTCCCAAGGGAGCTACAGTAATCCTCTAATTAATCGACTCCTTAAACACAGCAGAATTATGGGTAACTTTTCAGGATTTAGTCGGAAATATGGCTTGTCACCATTCATTGGAAAGCTCTTAGTGTGCTGTGGTTAAGGAGTTGATTATTTAGAGCTTTCCGATGAATGGCAACAAGCCATATTTCCGACTAAATCCTGAAAAGTTACCCATAATTCTGCTGTGTTTAATTGGATTAATTAGAGCGTTACTGTACCCGGCAATGAGTAGTTAGTACAGAAAGTTAAACTGTGAATTATTTTATATATTCAGATCGATTATAGATAAACTTCGACTCATGGACCGAAATGTTCCGGTTACTGCAACCACAGCAAATGCCAGCAAGCAGATTCAACGTGGAGGCACAACACTGCATCTCTGGGGTGGATTAGGAGATGGCCGATATGATCGGGGAGACTTGTTAGAGTTATTTTGGGTGGACGACAGATTCGTAGAATCCAGAGCAAGAATCCTTGAATGTGATGCTCTCATCATAGACGAAGTCGGCATGCTATCAGGCCGCCTAATTGATACCATTAAATTTCTGTGCCACATCCATTCGGTGGTATACAGGTGTGCTATCTCACTATTTCTATTTGGTGACTGTTTAGTTATTTATTCCCTTCTTTATTTATCAGGCATTGCAATAAAAAGGCCTAATGCAGCCCTTTTTATTCAATGCGGCGGGGCCTGAGAAACAAAACTTTTTTTGTTGGCCTTAGTATAGAAAGTTAAACTGAATTATTTTATATATTCAGATCGATTATAGATGAACTTCGACTCATGGACCGAAATGTTCCGGTTACTGCAACCACAGCAAATGCCAGTAAGCAGATTCAACGTGGAGGCACAACACTGCATCACTGGGGTGGATTAGGAGATGGCCGATATGATCGGGAAGACTTGTTAAGAGTTATTTCGGGTGGACGACAGATTCGTAGAATCCAGAGCAAGAATCCTTGAATGTGATGCTCTCATCATAGACGAAGTCGGCATGCTATCAGGCTGCCTAATTGATACCATTAAATTCGGGTGGTATACAGGTGTGCTATCTCGCTATTTCTATTTGGTGACTGTTTAGTTATTTATTGCCTTCCTTATTTAACATTCAAAAAATTAATTTCGGGTCAGATTTTTACAAACTATAAACGATATTGTAAGGTGACCACTTTGATGAATAATTAAGATAGCACCCCAAAATTTACCAACCAACCCACTGAGATTCCATACCCTACCACCCAAAGTGGTAAAATGCCAAAACTTTATGTAGTCAGTTGGTTAGTCAGTAGGGGCCATAATTGGGGGGGGGGGGGTGTTAATTATTCTACTACTAGATAACAACGATCTAATATCGATAATATATAGAAAACTAAGTAATTTTAGTCTAAGATGTATTCTTTAAACGTTCAGGTTAATATGTTATCTTAAAATCTGAGTTAATAATATGATATAAATTAAATTTAGGCTGGAGTGATAAATTAAATTACAAATTTAAACGACATTAATTTGTTAAAGACATATTAAGGACCAAAAATGTCAAACAAATCAACCTTACCACTTCATAGAAAACATCGTGTGAACTGCACACAATTGTAAATATTTGCTTCTGGATTCGGGACGCAACTATCTAAGATAAACTAACGAAAATGATTTCGCCATCGAGAGTCACTGTATTTAATTAATATAGAAGAATGACGGTGCTTGTTGTCAATTTGGATATAATATTTATAAAATGCACTACTTTGAGCATGTATACTACATGTATATTAGCATGGTATACACATGTACTTTTAATTTGTAATAGAGGACTATTCCTCTGCTTTTAGAGTGACATACATGGTAAGTATTCTACATCTGACTGGCAGATCTCCCGATGGACTTGACCAGTACGTGTCAGATACACTGGTTCCATACTATCAACATGTTGTTGAAGCTTCCGATACCCCAGATACCATCAGTTGTGACCATCTGGTGGAACAAGAAACAAAGAAACAGGAGACCTTCACAGAAGACGAGGTTGGTTACTATCATAAATCGGTCAACATTTGTTATCTTGGACTTCCGGTATGGCGTGCGAATAAGGAAGAAGCAAAAAGTAACGCTCTCGAGTTACGCTAAATTTCATATCGCGAAAATCGGAAATATGAATAAAAGATCTGAAAAAAATCCTGATTTAAAATCAAAAGAAAAAGAAGTCAAAGATGATAAAAAATATCAATGCAGCAGTTTTGAAGACATTGCCAAATGTTTGCAACAATTACAGACACACGTGGATACAAAATTTGATGTTTTGACCAACGAATTACACGTGTTAGAAAAAGTTGCTGAACAAAATCAGCGAAAAATCGCCGACATCGAAACCGAAATAATACCAAAATTGGACACGAGAATCTCGCAACTTGAGGACTTTCAAGAAAGTCAAAAGTCATTCCCTAGTAGTTGCCAATGTGAGTCAGTTCTTCAAGAAATAAAAGAAAAAATAGCCGAGCTTGAAGAAAAACAAGAACAAACAACACTTTCTCAAACCAAAATCGACTTATGGGGGAGAAAATGGAACCTCTTGGTGAAAGGAGTAAAGGGCGGTCAACGGGAAACCCCAGAGGAGACCCTAACGATAACTTTAGACTCATTCAACCGAATTCTCGGACTCCCGAGAGCAGTCACAAAAGCTATGTCATTCGCTGCTTGTCATCGGCTGCCAACAGGCAAACCAGGAACACCAGACATAATTGTGCGCTTCGTAAACCTAAACGATCGTGACAAAGTGTTAGAAGAAGCGAAAAAACTCGCAGCGGGAACAGGGTATGGAATATCGACCGACTTGCCACCGTCTCTCTCGAAACTCAGGGGGGCGCTACTGAAACAACGTGCTGAGAAGGACCCAGAGGAGCGAAAAAAGTACAAGCTAGTGTACTTACGACAGGAGCCTTTTCTCAAACTGGAAAAAAAAAAATCAAAGTGACTGCCGATTAGAGCAAAATCAATGAAAAAAAACAATGTTCGTAGTACAACGTACAATTTGACTATAGTTTTTCTTTTCACAAAGAACCTGTTTTGTTGATAAAATGTTTATAGTATGTTGATTTAATTAATATTTAGTACATTATTAAGTCTATTTAGAGTTAAAATATTTTTTTTATACTATGAATTCGAGAGGAAACTGTTTGATTTTTCAATTATAGTATAATTCTGTTACTATGCGATGAAAAAGCATTATATTTATCGTTAGTCGTTTTGTAGATCAAAGCAAAAGCGAATGGCATCTACTGACTTCAACCTATATTATATTTCTGTTATTATGTGTTGAAAAAACAGTTTTAAAATAGCTTATTGCTTATCGTTATTAGTTAGTAGATCAAACAGGTGAATGGAAAACATGAATGTTTGAAAATATCTTAAGATATCAAAAAACATATTATAGCGTAACTTAACACGTTATTAATATATTTTAAACACTATCGTAGAGCGTGAAAATTAAGTCACCACCGGGTGAAAAATCAAATATGATTAAACAAAAACATACAGTTATTACACTGTATAAATATTTGCATTATGCTGTGGGGGGTGGGAAAATAAAAATACTGAAAACAATTTTGCAACTATTTTTAAAATAAAGCACAATCAAGAAAAATAAAAACAAAGAATGGTAGTCAATATAGGTATGGTGAACTGTAGAGGTTTGGCATCTGATTACACACAAAGAAAAGATTTTTTTAATATATTTAGAAATAAATATGATATAAGTATCTTCGTTGACACACATTCCACACCGCAAACTGAAATAAATTGGAAGCACGAATGGGGTAATGAAATGGTTTTTTCATCCTACAATAGCAGCAGCAGCAGGGGGGTGGCCATTGGTTTTAAAAACTCCTTCGAATTCAAAATCCACAGCCAACAGACAGACATGGGAGGAAATTATATTATTTTAGACATTACTATTCAAAATCAAAGATTGACCTTAATAAGTTAATAGCACTTTATGGCCCAAATAAAGAGGACACAGCTTTCTTTGAAAATATAAAAACAAAGGTTATAGAAATTGGAAACCTGTCAACACTCTGGGTAGGTGATTGGAATGTTGTACAAAATTACGAAATAGATACATATAACTACAGTCGACAAAATAACCCAAAAAACAAGGAAACAACAAATATAATGTCAGAATTTGAATTAATCGATATATGGAGAAAATTTAATCCAAACAAAACTAGATTTACTTGGTACGGACCAAATAAAAAATGCAGCCGACTAGACTATTTCCTAATAAGTAAAGATTTGGAACCCTTTGTAGAAAACCCAAATATATGTACAAAATATAAATCAGACCATGCTCCTATAAACCTAGGGCTAAAATTTAATGAACAACAAAGAGGAAAAGGAACTTGGAAATTTAATAATTCACTTTTAAATGATACAGTATATGTAGAACAAACAAGACAGTCAAAGACTGTGGGGTCGCCCACCAGACTGCAAAGACTGATGAGACTGGGACTCTGGAGACCACAATAGTCAGAACTTTTCATAAGCACTTTGAAAAAAGTAGATCTAAACACGATATGTGGCTAGAGAGGCTTCAGTAGTGTACAGTGGGTAATTTCAAGGTGAATATCCACCATGAAATTGCCCACTGTTCACTACTGATCACCCCCTCCTCCAGCTCAACAAGTCCCCTCCCGACCGGGCTCCAGACTCCCAAGTCTTGGGTTGGAATTTCACAACCGACATCTCAAACTTTCTCAATTTTTGGAAATTTCCAATCTCACAAGCACCTTTTTATAAAACCATTTAGACATGTTTGAAGCCCATTTATCCATGGACCCAAAACACCATACATGTATGTCAGATTAATCAGTTAGGTAGTTCCAAGGAAGATGTTTTAATGAATTTGGTATTTCAATGATTTTTTAAACACAAAATTGTTAACTCCCCATAGCCCCCGTCATTTCTTAACAGGTTGACCTGATGTTAACAAATCTGAATATCAGTCACTAAAGGATCATCCATACTATATGTAAGCTAAATAGTCCAACCTCTCTTGAGAAGACAATTTAAGAATGACTATAGAGACATACAGTTATGTCCCTGGTCCCACCCTATTTAACCTGGTGACCACATCTGAATAAATTTCAATACCAGACACCAAAGAACCCTTCATACTAAATATCAGCAAAATAGACCTGTTAACATTTGTGGCGATTTCGGTCGAACAGTTTAACCCGAAGTAGGAAAATGTGGACTGTTACTGGTTGAAAAATCAAATCTACAGCCTCATTGCCTCCACCCAGGCAGCTTAGAAATCAATAGGAATCTATATATTATTATACCAGTATCAAACAGCATACATACAGGTAGGGTGGGTGGTTGAGAGTTAAATCTCTTATCTCTGCCCTTATTTGAACAAATGTGAATCCCCATCTATGAGATCTATTCATCTAGAAATTTCAAACGGTAGATTTTAAGAGTTGAAGAAAACTGATTTTCCTCAAAAGTTTCCTAAAAATGACCTCACGTGAACAAATCTGAACCCCACTCACCAAAGGACCCTCCATACCAAAAGCTAAATAGGCCTGATGGTTTCTGAAGAATTACTACGGAGGGAAAGAGTTATGGCCCTGGCTTCTCACCTATATGACCTGATGAACTCATTTGAACAAATCTGAATGTGAGTCAAAATATATGAACCATTTCGGTCTTTAATATGTATGTGGAGAAGAACAAAATTGATGGACGGATGGAAACATCCCAACAGAGGGATGGACGGGAGGACATACTGACAGACAAATTCAATCCAATATACCCCCCCCCCCCCAAGTTTTCTTTGCAAATCAGGGTATAATGAGTACAACTGGATAGGTGGTGGTTAAGAATATAATAGTGGAACAGCCAAGCCTGAATATATAGTGTCTGACTTTTGCAGAATGAGGTCACTAAAGGGTGAATTTAGTGCTGCTATCCTGTAAGGTGGGCTAGCATCACCAAATTCACCCTCTGTGGACCTCATTATGCTTAGGCCTCAACTGATATGGGAGACATAGGAACAGATTGAAGTTGTCCAGTTAATTGGTGATGTGCACCAATTGGGCACTTCAATTATCAATTTTATCTTCTGACAGCAAATTAGGGAATATAGAAACTGAACAGAAGGGAAAAAGTAAGTAGAAATGTCAATTTAAGACCTGTATACTTCCCTGAAGATGAGGCCTAAGCAGAATGAGGTCCCTGGAGAGTGTATTTGGTGATGCTAGCCTACTGTACAGAGTAGCATCTCTAAATTCACCCTCTGGGGACCTCATTCTGCAAATGTCAGACATACAGCATTTTGTTTTGATATGATATGTTAATGATACACACAGAGCATGACTGTTTACACCTAGCTGTCAGCCAGCTAGATAACATCTGAATTGATGACTGTTATTAACTCTTTCTGTCTGGGGCTAATACCATACTTTATGGATGTTACAAGGTGTCAGTTTTTCTAATTAATTTTTTCTTGACTGCAGTGGGTGCAGGGCGGCGCAGATTGGGGGGGGGGGGTGGTAGTGGGGACAGGGGTGAGGAGGGAAAGGGGTGGAATGGGGTGTTTTGTGTCTAAAAAAATACAAAAAATCAGGGGTTAAAATGAAAAAAATATTTTTGTATTGGTTCATTTTGAATTGTGATTTGTTTTTTGAATTGAGCAAGGATTTAAATTTAACAATATTTAAAAAAAAAATTTAAAAAAAAAAAATTTAAAGTTATGTTCCTGACACGGCCCCTATTTGACACACTGACCCCATTTGAACAAATCTGATCCCCAGTCACACAAGGACCCACCATACAAAATATTAGCTAAATCGGCCTGATGATTCTGGAGAAGAAGTCATTCTAATAATTACTAGGGAGAATAGAGTTATGTCCCTGATTCTGCCCCTATTTGACCCAGTGACCCCATTTGAACAAATCTGACCCTCAGTCACTCAAGGACCTTCCATACCAAATATAAGCTAAATAGGCCTGATTGTTCTTGAAAAGAAGTTGTTTTAAGAATTACTATGGCGGGAAAGAGTTATGGCCCTAGCTTCGCAACTATTTGACTCAGTGACCTTATTTTAACAAATCTGAGTCTGAGTCAAGCAGGGAACATCCACACCAAATATGAACTCATTTGGCCTTATGATACTGGAGAAGAAGATGATTGTTGACGGACGGACGGACGGACGGACGGACGGACGGTCAGACGGACGGTCAGACGGACGAGGAGTGATGACTATAGCTCCACCGGAGACTTCGTCTCAGGTGAGCTAATAAAAGCAACTATCATAAAAACAGTTGACCAATATACAGAAATAAAACAAAATTCAACTAACTATACAATTGATGACCAAATGTTATGGGAAATGATCAAATTAGAAATTAGGGGAAAAACAATTGCCTACTCAACAAATAAAAAGAAGGTTCAGATTGATAAACAAAAACAATTAGAGGTGGAAATGCTGGAAAATCAGAAGAAATTTGATGAGACAAAACAAGAAATATACAAAGAGAAAATAGAACAATTTAGTGTAGTGACTTAGCGTTTTTTTTGGAACGGACTGGCCAAAAGTGCCATTTTTTTATATTTTGTCAAGTTATGTGTGCTCTTTCAGAAAGTGAACTAGAAACAGGTTTCTGATCAATATTAACCCTTGTTTCCAGTATAAATCCAAGATGGCGGTCAAATTCAATCATTATTTCACCATGACGTTCCAACTGGTATAAAAAATTGAGGCGCATGCATAATAAAGGCGTCATTCAACCTGACATTGTCATATTTGGAAGATAGTAGCAACCCAGGCTGACCAAATTGGAAATTTATCACTTTTTGTACCAAAAACATGCAATTTTGTCATATAATCATTCTCGTTTCAATTATTTCGGAATAATAAACAGACAATTTCTCAAAAATGTTTCAGTGCAGATCAAAGGTTAAGGTCTTAGCATTTTTGGACATGTATACTCTAATCAAAACATACAATATCTAGGACACATTCTTAACCGTATTTTATATATTTTGGATTATGTTACCCCTCACCCCAAAAATCATGAAATATTGTTTTTGTGATAAGCATCCGACAGAACATGGATGATAATCTATAAAGGACACTATTTGATCACATTTCTAAATACTGCAATGGCAATTACATACACAATGACCAAAGTTGAAATATAACATCTTTTTCGACAAAACATATGCAATTTTGTAAGAAAATCCTCGTCATTTAAAATATTTTGGTCCAATAAATGGTCATTTACACATAGGATATTTGCGATAGGTCAAAATGTTTGGTCTTAAATGTTTTGGACATATATACTGAAACAATGAATACATTTTCTGTGGTTCATATGTAACAACGTTTCAGAAAATTTGGTTTATGTTACCCCTCACCCCAAAAATCACGAAAATGTGACTTGTTGTAAGGATTCAATAAATCTTTGGTTAAATCTTATAAAATGAGTTTGTCGATCGCAATTCGTCATATATTATAATGTAACAATCTCATTGTCAGTATACTGTTGAAATTAACAATTGTATGCCTAATAACAATTTATTTGATCATTTCAAATATGTTCAACCAATAGAATGGCAATATGCAATAATATACAATATGCGGTCTTAAAAGTTTCGAAAATGAACATCCAATATATATACAACACATATAAGGGTATATACATGTAATGTTTTGGTGAAATAAAATAAAAATAAAAGAATCTATAATACCATTAATTGATATATTTGACCAAATATCATTGACTTATATAATCTAGCATTCAAGAGGGGTGTATATACAGATATGCATTTCAGGTCACAACTTTAAATTTTCAATCAATAATACATATAAAGATGGCCTATCTTTGTTTATAGTGTGCTCTTAAATTCATGTTTGTTATGTTATGTAGCTATAATGTTCACAGACTGATAATACCTAGCAACTCATAGATTGTCATGTTATAATCACGGCTGCCTGTGTTTATACGTTGAACAAATATTTTAAGCACACAATTACATCTACATAACTCTGTGTATGGTAAATCAGCGTTTGCACATTTGCATCTGTTACAAGTTTGTGATTTGCAACAACAATTAATGAGTTCTGAGCACACAACTGCAGCTTGGCATGACATAAGTGTACCACAATCCTACCTGGTAGGCAGCTCGTTTCATATGTCCCACACCACATATATATGACAATAACACTTCTTAGTCTGTAGAGTAGAAACTTCATTAGTGACTGGGCGTAATCATTAAAAGTAGATACTATATCGCAGGTACAATCCTATCCACAAGAACGCCTCCATCAAATATCTTGCACTGAACATTTTTAGGTGGGTCCGATATATCCCCAATTGCTTCCCGGATACATCCCAGAAATCAGATTGTGTCCCCTTGAATTTACCTCCCGTTGATAAGGCGTGGGGAAATAGCCGACTCTCATGAGAGAAAAACACGTCTGGTTCGGGGAGTTGTAGCCATCTCGTTATTGTTGATGAGCTCTCTGTTAAACCTATCAACGCTCCATTTCCTTTCAATTTGATGTTCTCCTGTTCCTGCACTTGATTGTTTGGAATGGCGGAGAAGCGATTTCGGGTTTTTTGAACTGCCCAATTGTTGTTCGAACACACTATTACAAGAAATAAAATATTGGAAGTACGTGCAAGATATTTTATGGAGGCGTTCTTGTACATATAATTATTGTGCCTGCGATAAGATCTACATGTACTTTTAATTATTACAGTCACCAATGAACTTTATACTCTACAAACTAAGAAGTGTCAATGTCATGTGTGTTATGTGGGATAGTTGTTTAGAAGGCAGCACAAAAGGCAGCACTAATGAGAATCGTGGTATAGTTCTTTGACGAAAAGTTGGTGGCCAAACTAAGATTCCAAAAAAAATGGAACGACTTCCTCCGTCATTCTGACAATAAGCTTGAACTTTTTGTATTCCTGACAAGTAATGCGTCAGAACATGATGATAAAGTGTTAAACATGACAGAATGTTCGTCAACTCTCAAAATAGCAAATTCTTCCTAGTAAATCTTGAGAAACTGTTGTCAGGAGGAAGCTGATATTAGAATTGTGCCGCACATTATCCATGCGCTTTCTTGTGGGCTGACGACCATCCGTGCTCGGATTGTTGACACATATGTCCTGGTAATGGTCATCGGTCTGTTTTCAAAGTTTACGGATGCTAACAGTGGTGGTGATACATGTGTTTCTCTAGGAACAGGCAAAACTAAAACATTGTACCATGACAACAGCACATTTTCCGCTCTGGGCGATGACAATTGTTATCACTACCCAATTTTCATTCGATATCTGGTTTTGATACCACTTTGTTCTTCCATATAAAGGGCAGAAAAAGTTTCTGGATAGCATGGAAATAATATCCTGTTATCACAGATACATGTACATTTCTTCTATAGGCGAATCAACCTTTTATCAACTAGATTCGTCCTCATATATTTTCAAAGAACTCAAACGTTTCATTGCCATTAATTATAATAAAGGTTGTCAAAAGTTGCTGATAATGAGGCATATGAAGAGAATTCTCCAAAACTTGTCGCTCAAAAGGGGCCCTAATACATCATATGAAATGAGCCATATACCAGGCAGGATTGTGGTACACTTGTCATGACATAAAAATTCCAATACATGGCCCGCATGACTGGGAATGGACAGTTGAAGATCATGGATGTAAACCATTGTGGACTACATTACCGAAGCTGCAGCTGCGTGTTCAGAACTCATCAATTGTTGTTGCAAATCCCAAACTTGTAACAGGTGCAAATGTGCAATAGCTGATTTACCATGCTCATAATTATGCAGTTGTAATTGTGATATTAAGAATGCCTAAAATATTTGTTCAATGTATCAACATGGTCACCGGTGATTATAACATGACAATCTATGAGTTGCTATATATCTGCTGGTATGATCAGACTGTGCACATTATAGTAATACAGGTACAACATAACAAACGTGAATTTAAGAACAGAGTATAAACAAAGATAGACCATCTCTATGTTATGTGTATTATTGATAGACAAATTGAAGTTGTGATCTGAACTACATGTCTATATATACCCCTTCTTGTATGCTACATTTGTAGATTATATAAGTCAAAACCTTCAAATTATTTATGGTATAATAGATTTTTTGAATTTTATTCTATTTCACCAAGACATGACATGTATACACCTTTAAATGTGTTGTATTCGACAGTCATTTTCGAAACTTTCAAGGCCGCATGTGGTGTACGATCTTGGGAAATGTTTGAGAAATTGCCCATATATTGGTTGAAAATATTTGAAATGATGGTTATTTTACCATAAAATATAGCTGTTATTAGGCGTACAATTGTAAATTTAAACAGTATACTGTCAATGAGATTGTTACATAACAATATATGACTAATTGTCATCGACAAACTCACTTTATAAGATTTAACCAAAGATTTATTGAATCTTTACAACCAAGTCACATTTTCGTGCTTTTTGGGGTGAGGGGCAACATAAACCAAATTTTCTGAAACGTTGTTACATATGAACCACAGAGAATGTATTCATTGTTTTCAGTATATATGTCCAAAACATTTAAGACCAAACATTTTGAACTATCGCAAATATCCTATGTGTAAATGACCATTTATTGGACCAAAATATTTGAAATGATGAGGATTTTCTTACAAAATTGCATATTTTAGTCGAAAAAGTTGTAAATTTCAACTTTGGTCATTGTGTGTGTAATTGCAATTACAGTATTTAGAAATGTGATCGAATAGTGCCCTTTACAGATTCTCATCCATGTTCTATCGGATGTTTATCACAAAAACAAAATTTCATGATTTTTGAGGTGAGGGGTAACATAATCCAAAATGTCTAAAATATGGTTACGAATTTGTCCTAGATGTTGTATATTTTGTTTGCAGTATACTTTTCTGAAATTTTTAAGATCTTAACCTTTGATCTGCACTGAAACAGTTTTGAGAAATTGTCTGTTTATTATTCCGAAATAATTGAAACGAGAATGATTTTATGACAAAATTTCATGCTTTTGGTCCAAAAAGTTATAATTTTCAAATTTGGTCAGCCTGGATTGCTAATATCTTCAAAATATGACAATGCCGGATAGAATGACGCCTTTATTATGCATGTGCTTTAAATTGTATACCAGTTGGAACGTCATGGTGAAATAATGATTGAATTTGGCCGCCATCTTGGATTTATACTGGAAACAAGGGTTAATATTGACCAGAAACCTGTTTCTAGTTCACTTTCTGAAAGAGCACACCTAACTTGACATAATATAAAAAAATGGCACTTTTGGCCAGTCCGTTCCGATATGACAAAATTTTGTCGCCAAGTCACTACACTAATTAGAAATTGAACTTACTCTCATAAGACTTAACCTAGTCAAAGGCTTAGTAACCAGAGCAAAAGCACAATGGTATGCAGAGGGAGAGAAAAACACAAAATATTTCTCATATTTAGAAAAAAGAAACTATTGTGAAAAACTTATACCAAAAGTTATTAGAGAGGATAACACCATAGCGACCAATATAAAAGATATAATAGAAGAACAAAAAAACTTTTATAAATCTTTATATAAAAATAACGAAGAAATACAAGACGAAAGTAAATATGAAAAATTTCTAAATAAAAATAACCCCTTTTTAGAAACAAAAACTGAAACGCATAGCTGCGAAGGTCTAGTGAGTGATCACGAACTACTTACAACTCTAAAATCAATGAAAAACAATAAATCACCAGGTGTTGACGGGTATACAGCCGAATTTTATAAATTTTTCTGGAAAGACATTTCACCATTTGTACTAAACTCCATAAATGATGCATATAGAAAAGGTTCAATGTCTGTGACACAACGACAAGGTATGATAACCTGTTTGCCAAAACCAGGCAAAGACAAATCACGTATAAAAAATCTGAGGCCAATCACACTTTTAAATGTAGATTATAAACTAGCAGCCTCTGTCATTGCGAAAAGAATAAAATCAAAAATCAACTCAATGATTAGTGATACACAAAAAGGCTTTATTAAAGGTCGCTTTATTGGGGAATGTACAAGACTGACATATGACTTAATCACGGAATGTGAAAAACAAAACGTCCCTGGCCTGATGCTGCTGTTGGATTATGAGAAGGCATTTGATTCGATTAATTGGAATTTTATTCAGAAAACATTAACATTTTTGGGTTTTGGTGAGTCCATGTGCAACTGGGTGAAAACTCTATACAATGATGCAAATAGTGTAATAATTAACAATGGACACCTATCACAATCATTTAATATAGAAAGGGGAGTAAGACAAGGTGACCCATTATCACCATATCTATTTATTTTATGTTTAGAACCCTTCTCTGCTGCATTAAAGTTAGAAAATGACATAACAGGAGTAAAAATAAAAAACAGAGAATATAAAATAAGTCAATATGCAGATGACTCTGTAATATGGCTAGACGGTAGTCAATCCTCTCTCGATGGAACCATTAACTTAATCAATGCTTTCCAAAAGGTATCTGGATTAAAAGCCAATTTTGACAAAACAGAAGCGGTGTGGATTGGAACACGAAGAGGTTATACACAAACATTAAAAACAAAACAAAAATTAAATTGGAATTTAAAGGGAAAATTTAAAACATTGGGTATAATATTCAATTTAGAAGACCCCCTTTTAATACAAGAAAATTGGGAATCAAAAAAAGAAAGTATGAAAAATATATTAAAGCATTGGGCATTGAGGACACTGTCTCACATTGGTAAAGTAACGGTCATTAAAACCCTACTATTTCCACTCATTGTTCAAATCATGACGGTACTTCCAGACCCACAAAATAATTTTTTGAAGGAAATGCAAGGCTTGTTGTTTCAATTCTTTTGGAATGGAAAAAAAGACAGAATAAAGAGAGATACTCTGGTTCAAAATACTCAAAATGGTGGTCTTAAAATTCCAGATCTTAAATGTTTCTCAAAATCATTAAAAGTTACATGGCTTAAAAATGTACTAGACCCGCTTAATTTTTCAGAATGGAAACTAATTTTAATAGAGAATATGGAAACATTTGGAGGAACAGCAATGCTTAACCTAAATAAAAACAGCCTAATACAGATAGCTAAAAAATTCAACCCTTTTTGGAAAGAAGTATTTACAGCGTATGCTCAACTAAATACAGAACCATCAAATGATGATGATTTTAAGTCCCAACCCCTCTTCCATAACCTACACTTGAAAATCAACCAAAAGCCAATCTATTATAGGACATGGATAAATAAACAAGTCCTTTTCATTAATGATATATTAAGGGAAGATAATACATTCATGAATACAGAAGAAATATTTTTAAAATATGGATTAAAAGTAAATTATCTAATATTACAAGGAATAATATCTGCCATACCACTAAAATGGAGAAAAGAAATAAAAGACTCATCGAGTAAATTAGAATTAATAAGAAAAACTAAGATCCAACAAAATATAAAAAAAGAAGATAAGTTAAACCAATACATATACTGGAAATTTGTCGAAACATTAATACCAAATAAACCATGTGCCCAATTTGGATGGCAAAGAAAGTTAGAAAATATGCAGATAGACTGGGAAAACATATATACTAGATGTTTTAAAATAACCAAATGCACGAAACTACAAGCCTTCCAATTTCAAATAAATCATAATAAATTAGTCACAAATACTTTCCTAGAAAAATGTAAGATAAAAACAAGTAATAAATGCTCTTTCTGTGAAATAGAAACTGAAAGTATTGAACATCTTTTAGCAAAATGTTGCAAAATACAGCCTTTATGGCAATACATCACAAATATGTTAAATGTTGCTTTCAACAAACAATCAACATTGTCAACATATGAAATCATTTTTGGAATTGAAGCAAAGGACAATTATTTAGCAATTAACAATCTAATCCTGTTGACAAAGCGTTATATTTATATAACAAGATGTAAACAAAATAACTTAACAATAAAATCACTTGTAAGTTACCTTACTCGGGAATATATACTAGAAAAGCAATCAATAAAATGGAACAAAAGTTCAGAAAAAACAGTTGAAATGAAGTGGAACAGTGTCCTCAACCTCATTAATACTTAAACTTACAAATACTTTTCACAATATAACTACCATAATCATAATATAATCTTTTATAAAAAAAAAACAAACAAACAAAATTAAAAAAAACCCCAAGTCAACCTCAAATAAACAGTTCTCCAAAAATACCTTATATTTAAACATATAAAATGGTCACATTAATAAAAAACAATACATATAGGCCTATACCTGAAATATTACACATTAAAGGACTAAGATCACTTAATGACAAGTTTCATTCAATAAAAACTATCACTGGCTTTGTGCTTAGCTCATGTAAAAATATATTTGAAATAGACATGCATCATGTACATGGTTTTTCCTTAGATATTGTTGTATGTAAAATTTATGTCTTTTCAAATGTTAATATTATGTGAAATTGTATCAAAAAGATGAATAAATTATAAAAAAAATTATTTAAAAAAAAAACATTTGTTATCTTCATGTGGCTACATGTTACATGGAAAATAAGATTTCTTTGTTTGGTAATTTTTCATATAAATTTGATCAAATCATTCAATTTGGCACTCAATACAATTCCGATTTTCATTTCAAATTGCAAGTTACAATAATTGTTTCTGTGAAAAATATAATCATAGATCAATTTGAATTCAGCAAAATACAAATTCTTTTTTCATTTAGACTCGGTTTCTCATCCAGTTAATTTAATTTCAGATACTGGAAAATGCCTGTCTGAAGAAGACCAGAACTTTTCTTGCAGTTAAGGAAAGTGTGTGTACTCATGAGGAGTTGGCAATCATCAAACAGAAAGGGCTTCAACGTAATCACTCAAGTCGATTAAATGGGAGGACAAAGAAATGCGTAATATTGCTGAAAGGTGGCTTGCCAGTCATCACCCTACCGGAGTATTTCACATCACTTTAACACACCTACGCCTACCGTTTTTATGCTTGTGTGTCACAGACAATCAAAGAGATGATCAGTTGCTGAAGTGATTCGAATGCATGTTTTAAATTTGTTGGAAGGTCTATAGTGTGTAAATTAAACTCTGTAAAATTTCTGTATAAGGTAATGTAACATTTTATATCTGCTTGTTTCATATTATACTGAAATTTCCTGTTTATTAAATTCAAATAAAAGGACGGTGTATAACCAAAGGAACGTAACATCGTGCTGATGGTTACTTTTATGTTACAATTTTGTTAACCAATAGAAAAAGTGAACACTGTTGATTTCGACTGTCTTTTTCATTGTAAAAAATGTCTTCGGAAGACGGAAAAATAAACCAAGAAAAAAAACACATAAGTACGTGTCAGATACACTGGTTCCATACTATCAAAATGCTGTTGAAGCTTGCGATACCCCAGATACCATCAGTTGTGAGTGACCATCTGGTGGAACAAGCTTCCGATACCCCAGATACCACCAGTTGTGAGTGACCATCTGGTGGAACAAGTAACAAAGAAACTGGAGACCTTCACAGAAGACGAGGTTGGTTACTAATATCATAAATTTAGATCGGTCGACATTTGGTAAGACTTCTTTATTTGGTAATTTTTCATATAAATTTGATCAAATCTTTCAATTGGCACTCAATACAATTCCGATTCTCAACTCAAATCGCAAGTTATATAAAAAAATTTGAATGCAGCAAAATATGTTTTCTTTATTTGAATGCAGCAAAATATAATTTTTTCTTTCAAATAGACTCTGTTTATCATACAGTTAATTAAATTTCAAGATATTGGAAAATGCGTGTCTGAAGAAGACCAGAACTTTTCTTGCAGTTAAGGAAATTGTGTGCACTCACAAAGAGTTGGCAATCATCAAACAGAAAGGGCTGGAGCGTAATCACTCAAGTCGATTAAATGGGAAGGCAAAGAAATGTGTAATATTGCCGAATGTGGCTTGCCAGCCATCTGTGTGGGAAAGATGTCTTGATAGGTGAGCCTTAATACTTTGATGTAAGAAGTAAACCAACATTGCTGGCATTAATTAATTTTTGTATCTCTTGGCTAAAAAATGCTACACTGTATGTTTGTAAACAAAGTGAATGTTCAATGTGACATTGTTGTACTCTTTGATAAATCAATGAACGATAAAACAAAAAGAAAACAAATGGACCAAAGTGACCACAAGGTGCCTGACTTCGCAGTTCATGGGACATTCACAAGCTGAAGAATTGATCCATCATGTCACTGAAAGCATTGATCAGTTGAATTTGAATCGCATCCTGCAAGTGTCAATGGATGACCCCAATGTCAACTTAAAATACCTAGACCTGTGAAGAATCAAACAGACCAGAATATAATCAACATTGTTACTTGCAGTCTACATATCCTACATGGAGCCTTCAGGGATGGGATCGCTGAATCTGAATGGGGCTTAGATGATTTCTTGAAATCATTGCATCATATATTCAAGGACGCTCCTGCTGGAAGCGAAGATTTCACAAATGTTACGGGGAGCATTACAGTTGAAGGTATGCACACATCGTTGGATAGAAAATGTCCCAGTTGGTGAGAGAGAGCCCTGAAAATTATGGACAATGTGAAAATATATATAACTGCAGAATACGCAGATTCTGAATTGGGCTTAGATGATTTCTTGAAATCATTGCATCATATATTCAAGGACGCTCCTGCTGGAAGCGAAGATTTCACAAATGTTACGGGGAGCATTAGTTGAAGGTATGCACACATGGTTGGATAGAAAATGTCCCAGTTGGTGAGAGAGAGCACTGAAAATTATGGACAATGTGAAAAAATATATAACTGCAGTGCAACAAAAGAAAATTAAGGATAGTAGACTTATGCTAACCAGATCTGCAGCAACCATTTTGAGTTCGGACAGCCACGGACAAACTGTTTTCAGGCAAGCATGCTGTCGGATTGACATTTTCTTTAATATTATGCCTGCGTATGCTTCTAAATCTACAGTTTTACTGAGTCTCGACAGTCAGCAAAATGATAAAGTGTTATTGAATTATTAGAATCTGCAGTATCTCTACACAACCAATCTCCACACATTAAGTTTATTGATTTTCTATAAAATACTTTCAAGTTTAGAGTTATATTCAAAGTATACTCAGAATTTTATACCATATAAAACGGAACCAATAAAGAGCGTTTATTGTTCTCAATACATGACCGTAAATATGTCATTTCCAATCCACATCGATGTGTTAACGCCTTTCCTTCAATAGAATATATCTTGTTACTTTCAGAAATGTCACTATTCCTCATGTTCGGGAACACCTTGGTGGTGATGCTGTTGGAATACCACGATTCTTGGCAGCACTTGTGGAATTTTACAAGTGGTCTCAGCTGTTAAATCGCGGAGACTCCTTTAAAGTTGTGAAGACAACCCAGATCTACAGCAACCATTTTGAGTTCGGACAGCCTCAAGACAAATCTCCACATCCTACCATTTATCTTCAAGGATATGATACTAGTGACCAAACTCCCAAACGATGACCCCTTGTTCGACTATTCCTCAGCCCACCAGAGACCACAAAACAACAGAAGACTGAGAATGCGTCGACACCAGTGCCTGACATCGTCGAAGCAAAGGATGCACTAATGCCATAATAAATGCAAACAAACAGGTGCACGGACGAAACCTGACCAATAACGATAGCAGAGAGATCTCATGCGACAATGTCAATGAGGTACAATATTGATAACTTAAAATTAATTTGAGGATTAATTAACTCATAAGAATGTGGAATAGAATATATTTATAGGTGACGATTGTGTTCTGGACACCTAAAATTAAATGATATGATCACTCGTCAATGAGGAATACCAAATTATTAGAATATATTTATAGGTGATGGTTGTAATAGGGTTAAATCAAGTAATCACTCGTAAATGAGAGAAAACATTTCAACTAAGATATAATTATAGGTGATGATTGCATTAGGGTCTATTGAGATTAAATAACGCAATCACTCGTCGATGAGAGATGACATGTAATTAGATTATATTTCTAGGTGAAAATGTTTTAGGGGTATTGAAAGTCCCTTAAGTTTGAATGGATATAAGGGATAGAATATGCAAATAATCAGTAACCCTAAAACTTAAATCAAGTGATTACTCGCCAATTACTTCATACGTAAAAGTGACACAAAGTTTCATGTAGGCATCTCAGCTACTGCCAGCAAAAACATATCGGAAAGAATGTAAAAATGGATACATCCCTCTTGAAAGATTCTGTGGAAGGCGTGCGCAAGCAGGAGGAAAATATGGATATGAGCACCGTATGCACGGGTGAAGACACACGTCATGGTTTTAAAGCCATAATAAAGGGAAAACAGTCAGGTGTACGGGCGTAACCCGAACAGGTGCGATAGTGAGATTATAACTGGTATACCGTATAACAAAATGAGTTAAATCAGTGAACATACAATTATAAGGTATTTAAAGTAACATATATTGGACAAAATCAAGTAATCACTGGTCAATAATTTTGCGGGTAATGACTGTGTTAGAGTTCAATCAAGTGATCACTCGTCAATGAGAAAAGTCATATTACCAAGACTATGTTTATAGGTGATCATTGTAAGGGTTATAGAAGTTAAATATTGTAATCACTCGTCAATGAGAAATAAAAATTATTATAATTATCTCAGGTGGTGATTACATTACGGAATATCAAGTGCTCATCTTTGAATTACCAACATGGATGGGAATTATATATATATAAAAATTATAAGTGGTTTGGATAAAAGTCAATCAAGGGATCAATAGTCAATGAGTTCACAAGATATGGTGCGGCTAAGTTCGACGTGGATTTATGCGTATGCAGTTACTCGTTAAACAACTTGAAAACATCTGCCGGCTAAGCACAGAGTTAGAAATGAAGACTAAAGAGAGGGCAGAACTCAACAGAATTATCGATGAGCTATGCAACAAAATTTTGGCATTGTGAAATTTAAACATTCTGATCACCATTTCATCCGGGTCCACACTGGTCTGCCATTATACGACATCTTCCATTGGATTTTCTAAACCGTGAGCCAGCAAGCAACATGAAATATTACAGAGCGGGTGGTTCAGATTCCCAGATGCGTTACCAAGAGAACAACCAGAAAAAGCCAGGACCTCCACGTAAGCTCATACTAGAAGACGAGCTTTTGTTGACACCGATGAAGCTTCGACTCAACCTTCCGATAGAGTTTCTAGGATCACTGTTCTGTATATCTCCCGCTTTGGTTTCTACGACTATTTCAACATGGTTGTCATCGCTCGCACTGGAATTGGAGCCGCTCAAAGGAGCAGTTACTAAGACCTCATTGGACTCCAACAATGCTGCGTTATATTCTAACTACAAGGGAGCAACAACAGTTAAAGTTCTAGTCGCGTGCACGCCAGCAGGGACAGCGTCTCATTGGTTTCTCAGGCAAGTGGTGGTGTCATGTCAAATGCAGAGATAGTTTGTCACTCTGGTCTGTTGAATAAGTTTGAAAAGGGAGATAAGGTGCTTGCCGATAAAGGTTTTGCCAACAGACAATTTCTTGGTTTAAGAGGTGGATCTTCAGAAAAAAGAATATTCAGTTCACAGAGGCTAGAAATATCAAGAACACGCAGATGTCGAACGGTAGAATTCACGTCGAGTGTGTTATAGGCAGGATGAAAGACTTCAAAAATAATTCAAGGACCAATCCCTCTACTTTGGTCCAACATTGTTGATAACATTTTTGTTGTGTGTGTCTGCCTTCCCATACAGAAATTTCTCATGAGAAGTTGTTAGAATCTCATGAGAAGCATATTAGAAAGATATGCAAAGCAGAGAAATCTAACATGAACCTTGTGAGAAGATGTTAGAAATCAATTTTCTAACCAAGGGTCTTATGTGAGAAAAATTTCTCACGTGAGAAATATGAGATCTCATAAGAAATGCAGACTTAGAAATATTTCCACTGAACCGATAGTATATTTTTCTTAGTTGCAAATTCTAATTTGAGTTCTCATGAGAAAAATAGACTTTGAAATTATCATCCTTCAAGTAAGTTTTAAAAAAATTTCGGGGTTAAGAAATTTTCACGTGATTTCTTATGAGGAATGCAGACTTTGAAATATTTTCACAAAAACTTATTGTGAGAATTTCTGACTTTGAAAATATCCGTTGGATCTCATAAGAAATACAGACTTTAAATGTGTGATTTTCTTACATGAGAATATGTTAGAAATAGGGTAGATATTTTTAAGTCAGATTTCAATGGTGGGTAAAATGATTTAATCTAGAACATATTTGTGGTCTTGATAAATCTGATCTGGTGTATGCTGGAGAATTCAAAATATAAAATGCGCCAAAACAGTTACTGGAGTTAACCTGTACATGTCAGTTCACTCAGTTGCTGTGCATGATTTAGACTGTAAATTATCTTTATATCTGTGCTAGAAGCTTAAGTTGTGTTATATTCACGAGAAGGGGAACATGGAGTTATATTTATTGTTTTATTTGTGGATATTCTTTAATGATAAGTTCCACAACATGGGATACACACTATATGCTAGGTAAGCCTAATATTTATATAAATGGCAGAGGGCTTTAGGCATCATGCATCTGGCATCATGGCAAGATTTTATGCCATGTGGTCTCTTGTGTTGCCTTTACTGCAGGTTCTAATATGTAATTTATCAACCAGGTAGACTACATGCAGTACATGTATATATATTAAAGTTCAACATGATTTAAATTTTATTTTCAAATATTTAAAATTATATTTCTAGAATAAATAATGATGGCCCATATCACATCAAATAAAATTCTGTTATTGTTAATTGATTCTAAGACAGAGTAAATGTGCAAATCTATTTTAACAAAATGAATGAATTTTAGGAAATAAACATTTATGGCAGTTTTCATTGTTTCATGGAAGTGATTTTGTCCAATATATGTTACTTTAAATACCTTATAATTGTATGTTCACTGATTTAACTCATTTTGTTATACGGTATACCAGTTATAATCTCACTATCGCACCTGTTCGGGTTACGCCCGTACACCTGACTGTTTTCCCTTTATTATGGCTTTAAAGCCATGACGTGTGTCTTCACCCGTGCATACGGTGCTCATATCCATATTTTCCTCCTGCTTGGCGCACGCCTTCCACAGAATCTTTCAAGAGGGATGTATCCATTTTTACATTCTTTCCGATGTATACGAACTATACGATGTTTTTTCTGGCAGTAGCTGAGATGCCTACATGAAACTTTGTGTCACTTTAACGTCTGAAGTAATTGACGAGTAATCACTTGATTTAAGTTTTAGGGTTACTGATTATTTGCATATTCTATCCCTTTTATCCATTTAAACTTAAGGGACTTTCAATAACCCTAAAACATTTTCACCTAGAAATATAATCTAATTACATGTCATCTCTCATCGACGAGTGATTGCGTTATTTAATCTCAATAGACCCTAATGCAATCATCACCTATAATTATATCTTAGTTGAAATGTTTTCTCTCATTTTTTGGGGACACCTGTTTTGAAACCATGATATGCCTTCACGGCCGTAGGCCCGAGATGGAGGTAGGTGCAGCATTAAAGATCCCGCATAAGAAAATGCACTGGCTTACAAGGTCAAGATAAAGACCAATGTATTATCTTATATATGCGAGGCTCCTTAGATGGGAGACTCTCATTTATATAAGAGAATGCATTGGCACAGGATTTTTGCAAAATTTCAAGAAGCCCCAGTCATGAAGGGGGTTAAAATATTTTTCACTGGACACTTGATATAGAGCCTTTATTTGCTTATTAATCAACTATATATTGATGATTTGCATTGCATGTTGTTGAATTATAATAGAATATTTCCTTCAAAATATAGAAAATTCAGCTTTAATAAAACTATCCACTTGCAATTTGGGGACATTTAGGCCACCAGGGTTTGGGCGCCCAAACCTGTAACAGGTATCAAAAGAGACATGGATCCTTCCTTCCCTGCATATACATATGAATTTTCATAGCTGTATCATTCTTAATTATCAAATATAATCTCGTTTTTATATCCATAGATTATGAGACCGCATGCAGCTAATATATTTCCATCCAGTAATGAATTACACCCAAAATCATATTTAGCTGTCTGCTAAAAGATAATTTTTGTTCATGATCTGATTAACCATACTCACAAATCAATGAACATGACACAGCTTACTTCTCTGGACTCCAAGCAAAAATTATACCAACTGATACCGTATAGGAAAATTGTAAGCATCCATACTGTATGTCATTTGATTGATGACAAAATTGCCGAGTGATGAGTGTTTACCTCATTTTAAAGCATTTTGTTATCTAACCATGAATTGTATCTGTTAATAACAATACAAATTGTCAACAGTAACTGAGATTCACAATCACGTTGAACAAATATTTATTTATAAACTACTAGCTGAGGGCATAAGTCATATATGTCAGAAGGAGTGTGAAACCCCGTTATTCGCTCACACACAACTAACGCCATTAGCACATCCACCGGGATACCTTTAGTCATCATACCAAATCTGATTGAAATCGATCGTGCTGTCTGAGATAAAAATGTGAATAAGCATACATGTACATTATATAGACCCTTCTTTTTTCTATGGGAGCATCTGTTTATTTTGGAATCTCAACAAAGGTATTATTCTACTTTCAGATGTCATTGAGAGAGGAAATAGCACCGGATATGGATGTGGTGAACACATTCACAAATGTCATGACCATTAACATCCGCGAAATTTCAATGAAACACTTCAGAGTGGACGTTAAAGGCACAATGCTATCTGTAAGTATCTGCAGGAAGAAATCATTGTTTACCATTACAACTATGAATCAAACACGTGGGAAGAAATAATTGATTACCACTACAACTAATATGATCATACGTAAAAGTAATTTGCATCTGCTTGTTACTGTTCATTTGATTATCGGATAAAATTTTAGCTTTAGACGGATTTGATGATAAACCGTAACAGGACAAAAGAAAATCATATACATGTATACCGGGTTTAAATAATCACATACATCTATAACGCAAATGTGGATGTTCATCCTGCCAGTGTAATATGGGTCTCAGTTGAGCTAAAAACTATTATATCAGTATTTGTTTTTGTAAATATCATGAACTGGCTGGAAATTAATCAAATGTTGCATTATGGCTTAACATTTAAGTAACGGTTGACAAATTTATCATACTCTGAACAAAACGGACTGAAATATGGTCATAATATATATATCTTGTACATGTCTATATACATACCTAAAGTATATGAACATGCATATTTTTAAGTATTAATATTAAATTTATATGTATAATATTTCACAATATAGAGAACTAGTTATTTGTAAAAAAAAACTCATGGGTTATCTCATACATTACATTTTGTCTTGTAAAATATCACTATGTTCACTAGCGATCAACCTCCATCAGATGAAACTCATTGTGGTGACAAACGACTTCGTCCGTGCTTTGACCTTGAATTTTGAAGGTCAAGGTCAGGGTAGCGATTTGACCCGTCGAAAACACTCCCTCAATAAAAGTATCCGTAGCTATCACATTTCATCGAAATCAGTTAATTTTTTAATTTAATTTAATTCTGCCTTTTTAATTAAGAGACATGATGGTACCCGTCCAGTGATGATACCCGTCCCTAAAAGAGGTACGTTTGTGGGTACCCGTTTCAAGGTGAAGATCACCTCTGAGGGAAAGACCCAAGTACGTCACGCAACAAGCTCATGTCTGGATACAGTCTTACACGCACACGCCCAAACCCAGACAAAATGATCACATTACACACATACGCTCTTTATCGACGACATCACTGCGGATACGAACGCTCTTTAACTATCAATGCGATTAACCCCACCGATTTTTACAGTTATTTGGAATATTCCACGAAGAGCAGTTAACATGTTGCAGTGTACACATGCACACATGTTGAATAGCAATTGAAAAATTGGTTGATCAAATATTAAGAAAAGTTAAGTTGAAGTTTAGTGTGAGATTTGTGTGATAATACATATACCTGCATTTGTACAATATAGATTCATCGCACACCACAAATGCCTCTAAGATCAGGGACCCCAGAAGCAGAAAATGGTAAGGGGGCAAAAGCAGTCCGAAAGCCTGGAAATTCTCAATGACAGTGTTTGTTATTTTATAACCTTAAAAAGATGATAAATGACAGTGTTAAATTGTTAATGATACCAAAATGAATTTGGTAGCACATAGATTTGTTTGAATTAGATAGTCCTTATTTGTTATACTGGTCATTATATTTTGAAATATATACAACAGGAATTTTTTCTTATATGCATGAAAAAAGGATTTTTCTCGCGAGAGAAATGATTCTTTCTCACGTAAGAAATGATTCTTTCTCACGTGAGAAATGATTCTTTCTTACATGAGAAATGATTCTTTCTTACGTGAGAAAAAATTATTTCTCACGTGAGGTTTTTAATATGCAAATCAGCAAGATTTTTTCTCACGTGAGAAAAAATTCTTACGTGAGAAAAAATATTTCTTACGTGAGGAAAGATTCTTTCTCATGTGAGAAAAAATTATTATGAGATTTTGCCAATTTGCATATTAAAAACCTCACGTGAGATTCTAACGTGAGATTCTAACGCGAGAATCTAACGTGAGATTCTCATGAGAATTATGTTAGGACATTTTGGTAAGGGTTGTCAACCTAATGGGGAATCTAGTTCCTTTGAAAACTACTTGTAAAGTTCGTAACTCTTTTTTTGAGACAGATTATAGAGATATAAAGTTTACATCTTTATTATATAACTTAAGACAACAGTGATAACAGTGCACATATAACAGCTTTGGGAAAGTATATGCATATACATTCCATCACAAACAATATTAATGAAATGAAAATGAAGTTCTATATGTTCTATATTTTTATATCAGGGATCTTGTTAGTTCTTTGGGAGTAGAAATGATACAGGGAAATTATCTGAGTTACAAAAGCGACATTCCATTAACGCAATTTCAAAGTTCTCTAGCGGATATAATCCTTTAAGAAAAACTTTCTAGTTCAGTCAGCAGACAGCTATTGTTCAATTCTTGACGAGAGTACAGACAGTATAAATCAAAAAAGTCTGTCGTTGTATCTACAGTATTTCCATGCTGGTGTAGTGAAGACTTGTTTGTTGGAAAACGTCAAAATTACGAGTGGATCGGCAACTGCTGACATTCTAGTTAATACTATTCTCAAAACACTAAAGAAATATCGACAAAACAAAGCTAATTGCTGTTGGAAGTGATGGTGCCAGTGTGATGTCTGGTCGTGTCAAGTGTGATGATCATTATTGTGCCGCCATATTTAGCTATATGAAAGAATTAGCAGTGATGCACAGGGATAATTGTACCGTCGTTTGTCTTGATGATAAGCACCACATCAGTGTTGGTGAACCTGGCTGTCTTGTGGCAGCTGTTGATCATGGTAGAAAAGTATTGGTTTCAACAAAGCAATCTTTTAAAGTAGCTGACCTTGATTTCACGAAGGTGTCACTGGTGCCCAGTGTTTGTTTGATAAGTGATATCCCAGAAGATATTACTGGCACCTTCTACCATGGTCCGGTTTTTGTAGATGTAAAGGATATAATTTTGGAATCATCCATGCAACTGAATTAATTGACATTTTAAAATCTCAAGAAGTCGATCAAAAGCCTGTTCTGTTGATAAACACTGATGGGGGGCCCGATCACCGGAACAATTATTTGAGGGTACAAATATCATTGATTTGCATCCTTAAAATGCTTGATTTAGATATGTTAGTTGCTGGAAGGACAGCCCCAATGGCATCATGGATGAACCCTGCTGAGAGAATCATGTCAACTTTAAATTTGGCTTTAAACACGGCAACGAATGTCGAATGAGAAAGAGATTAAACTGAAACCAGGTAATACCATTGGGGCTGTCCGACACATTCTAAAAGAGTATGCCGAGATGACTGTTCAATATCGTGAGAGCATACAACCAGGTAATACCATTGGGGCTGTCCGACACATTCTAAAAGAGGATGCCGAAATGATTGTTCAATATCGTGAGAGCATACCTCCTGTCAAAAACTTGTTAAAGTCACTCTTTCAACGGGTCCACATAAAAAATAAATGTTTCAAAAACTTTGATCCAGCAACAAACACATCTATGAACAAGCTTTTCGAAGAAATTCATAAAGTAGACAAATTGGTGACTAGAGAACACCATCTACAAAAAGAATTGGTCAAACTGCCACATTTAAGTGCTTTTTTCGAGAATTGTACTATCAAAAGGCATTATGTATTTCAAATTAAAAAATGCGGTAAAACAGATTGTGGTATATGTACTCCTCCTAAATTGTATGCAGTAGAATTCAAGAAATTGCATTTTCTCCCAGACCCAATTCCAAGAGCTGGGGATGAATCTCATTATGAAAAGTTCGGTAACCTTTATGGAGAATCCACAAGCGAAACTTTCGATCATCCATTAAGATTACTGAAGGTGTCAAGTCAAAGCTCCAACTGCAAAAACAGTCAAACGTTGCATTATATGCTGTGAATGTGACAAAAGTAGAGTGCTATCTTCAGCAAAAAATCTTTCCAAACATGAACTCCTTGCCCTTGACCGAATTATAGAAATGTATTCATACACGTGTGGAGCCTCCCTTCAAGAGTTGAAACATGATGGGAATACAAATCTTATTCTATCTTGGACAAGGTGTTTGTTAGGAAAAATTTAGTTTGTAACAATAAAATTGAAGTTGAGTATTTCAGTAGTAGTTCGTTCTCAGATATTTGTTCAATTTGTGGGGCACCTGAATCACTTGATAAATCTGCAGGGAGCTACCCTATTTGTTCTGAATGTGTCAGTCAGGGTAAAACTTCCCCATTGAAGAGAAATACGTTTGAGGAACACGTACTACAGAAACAAAAGAAAAAGAAGAAATAGTATTCACAGGTGTAGTTTAGCATTATCTCAGGCTGCCAAACTGGTTCCCGACCTACAGTAATGCCCTAATTAATCGACTCGTTTAACCACAGCAGAATTATAGGTAACTTTTCAGGATTTAGTCGGAAATATGGCTTGTTGGCATTCATCGGAAAGCTCTCTCGGCGAGAGCTTTCCAATGAATGGCAATAAGCCATATTTCTGACTAAATCCTGAAAAGTTACCCATAATTCTGCTGTGGTTTAGAGGTGTTCTCAGGCTGCCAAACTGGTTCCCGACCTAGTTAAATATAACAGGACAGTCGCCGGCATATTTTACTTCTTCAGCAGTTCAGCTCTTCGTAGCAACAAGTTGAGAGAGATTCAATTGTTGTTAACACATGCCAAACTTGAAATTTGCCCAACTTCATGCAGTTCGTTGGTTAAGTTTAGGAAGAGCTGTTGAAATTCTAGCGGACGTACCATGCCTTGGTTTCTGTAAGACGACAACTCACCAGTTGCTATGGGCTTGTTAAAAGAGGTTCACCAATTCAAATTTGTGGCAATCACACATATGCTGATGGACATTCTTCCATTCCTCACAAAGTTGAGTAAGGTGTTTCAGACACATGTTTTGGATTTTAGTAGAGTAAAGCCATCTGTGGACAGTACTTGCGAGTCACTGTTAGATTTGTTAATTGTAGATGGTTCATACATGGACAAATTGGATTATTTTGTGAAAGAAAACAAAGAAAGAACAATTGATCAAGGGCCAAAAATGAGTGTGAACATTGAGTTGTCAATCTATACACTTAGTTGTAAGACTACAGCGTAGAACGTACAAGAAACATAATAGATGAAATAAATAATGAGCAACACTTAGAATCTGTTACATTCACAAATTCATCCAGTTTATTTTTCAGATGCCATCCAAGTGGCCGACGTGAAAGTCAACGCAACTGAGAGTACGTCCAAATCTTCTTTATTCAAATTCAACCACATAATATACAATACTCAATAACTTACTTAAATAATTAAATTCACACAATTGTGCTTCTGGCAAGAGATCCGTCTACAAATATGGATATTTTTTTTATCAATTCCCCATGCAACCATATATTGGCATGTGAGCTTTTACAGCATTCCTTCAAACGTATAATTATATAGAATTAAATTGAATAATGCTTTAAATCTCGGGATTACAAATGTATGATATGTATTTATATTGTGCATGGGATTACAAATGTATGATATATCAGTCATTGTCAACCAACCTACTTGTTATGATGCCCATTATATCTTGAATTGCAAATTCGTTGTCCACTTTTATCTTCATGTCTATTTAGATTGGACGTTTCATCGATTATCATCCAACATACTCGACGATTTACAATCAAAATCCATACACTTAGTTGTAAGACTACAGCGTAGAACGTACAAGAAGCATAATAGATGAAATAAATAATGAGCAACACTTAGAATCTGTTACATTCACAAATTCATCCAGTTTATTTTTCAGATGCCATCCAAGTGGCAGACGACAAATTTTATCCTATACACGCAACTGCGAGTGCGAGACCCCGGTATATGACAATTTTGTAGACAGATTCGATGATCCTGACACCACTGGAGCAGTTGAAGAGTCAGGGCACACAACTGAGTTGAGTGGGTCCCCCCTTGCCTCCTGATATAACTGACCATGGTGGAGTTGTCTAACAGAACAAGGACAGTTTGACCAGTTAACAGAAGTTGCCAATGATGTATTGAACAGATCACTGCCATCATTTCTTGGATATTGATGTGAGAAGAGGACAGATGACTCGGCCATATGCCCAAAACTGTCTGATGTGCAGGAAGCAACACCCCACCCCAACCCTGAGAGCTGGAGTCGGTTGTCAGGGTTAGGGTAGGGGACACTTTTGTGAGTGGAATTCCTGATTGTAACCACGGCAGAGATGTCCACTGGGCAATGTGCAGAGCAATTGGCCTGGTGACCGGAATCTGGGTCTCCATATGATCGTGAGCCATACTCCAGTGAGCAACGAGATGCAGTTGTAGCAGACCCCAGACGGGCACGACCGAGATGAATTAATTCGCCGCATTTGCCAGCCCCAATTGTTTCTTTCGAAAAAAAAATGTTTTTTGAGGACTTCCCTTTCTACATCAGACTAGGACAACGTAAAACGAGAAAAAGATCTATCTTACCTGCGAAATCCAATTTATAGGTAAGGTACATGTGACACGAGACTGACAAAAGGTCAAGGAAGTCACTTCCGGTTAATATTAAAAATAAAAAATTCGTACTCAAGACATTTCGTACCGTTTTTGGTTATTAACGGAACAGAGGTTCCTTTTTTATACGTCTGGACACACACGCAAGCGAGGATAAACCATATAGTTCAGTGTGTAACGTGTCTCTGTAGGAAATTCATTGTCTACATACTTAGTGGTCAATTTAAATGTTGATGGATTCAAAGTATTGTCTACCATGACAGGAGAGTGTGACACTACTCAGCCTCAACCTGTTGACTTTGTGACACAGCCTCAACCTGTTGACTTTTTGACACTACTCAGCCTCAACATGTTGTAGCTGAATCACCTGCTGTTAAACTGACGCATTATGCTCAACAAAAAGACAGTATTGAACAATGTAATGTAATTGTAAAAATAGTTGGAAATCTACACTTCCGATTCATTCGATACATTCCTGACTGAACTCCCTTCACATGCTGAGTCATGTGCATTTCCGGACAAGGACCGCATGATTGAAGACAAAATTGTCTTCGGTGACCGGCAAACTTCAGGAAATACCTCTTAGAGAGACAGAACTATCACTGGAGAGAACCATACAGGTATGCCCAGGATTTGAGCTCTCTACAAAGCAATCGAAAGAGATGGGAGCTTCTAAAAGCGGAAACGTGCAGAAGATTAGCACATACCGTCAGAAAACTAGAGCTTCAAACAGGGCAACAACAGATAGCACAGATTCCAATTAGACAGAGGGCAGACATCAACACTATATGTCAATGATATGTTCGAAAGGAACAATTGAAACCGGGAAATGCGAAGTTGTTCACATGGAACCATTCGGAAGTAAAACCAATTGGCGAGGCTGAATTAATTGTGATGAATCCGCGAACGCGTGAGGAATCCATGGTTAAATCCACTGTGGTGAGTAACAAACTGAATTGTCTTCTTAGTTTAAAATCCATCACAGATATGAATTTAATAACAATCAATGATGAAAACTTTATCAATATTATAGAATCTGATTTGGGAGATCTGGGCGTCGCTCGTCTGTTCGAAGACGAGAACGTAGCACAAAAAACCGTACCATGTTGCAGAATACCCACTGCAATTCGCGATGATGTCAAAGATGAAATTGACAAGTTAATGTCGCGTGGCATCTTGATTCCAGTTGAAGATCCTTCTGATTGGGTCAGTCAAATGGCAGTCGTAAGAAAACCATCAGGAAAATGTTTGTGTATTGACCCAGAATCTCTCAATTTTGGACTGAAACGACTCAACGAGAACATATAAACTGTCAAAATTAGAAGATTTGTAGTGACTGAAGTCCTGTGGTACATCGATCCACATCTTGAGAAGATTTCCGAAACACTATTTGAAGTTACCAGAAATATTCACTAAATTTGCTGGATATAATGTTCCAATCAATCATAAACATAAACAAAAAACTCTCCAGCTAAAATCAATCGACATCCAATACCATGTTGATCAATTAATGCTGATGATTGAGATGCCATTCATGAAGAGGGGTAGCTGGCTTTCTTTAGGCATGTCAATCAACAAGTATATTGACTGTTTATAGGCATATATTACCGAGAGAGGTCAACACGTATGGCTGAAGTTCGCTTGTCGACTGAGGAAAATGTTGGATCAGACAATCACGATGTTCTGGAGCCGAAGTCTGCTAGTTTGTTCATCGTAACGATCTGCACACAAACTTCATCAAAGTGACTCAATGGCTTGTCATCAAGCGAAAAAGATGGGTCCGCCGGTATTTTATGGATGGTTTACATTTGAATATGCAATTCAGATGTGTATATTACTCCGTTTCCAATGGCAACCCGGTTGGCACTTTACACTTTGTGTGGAAGACCTATAGAGGATTCGAAAATGCCATTTTGACAAAATCAACCGAGGTGTCAGCAAAGCTGAAAAAGGACCTGCCAAACTTTTATACTCGGATGCAGTGGAAAAGTTTCAATGAAGAATGTAGTCTTCTCTGAAAGATTTACCCCATGTAATTGAGATACATTTATCAAAGTGTCACTGGTGACTGGTCTGCATCTCATGATGGAGAATAATCTGTTATTGATGAACGAGTTCGGCTTGCTGTTAGTTTAGATGACCTGGACATTATATATGACCTTCGACAACATAACGCTGGACAACCATCTAAATAATCAAGTTTTTCGCTAAATGTAGAGAGTGTGACGAACACGGGGTCTAGATATGTCAGATACCCAGACTTCAACCATTGACATCATTATCATACTTGACCTAGATTAAAATCTAACTCATGACAGGCGTAATACACGACGTCTGATTTACTGTGAATTCAACAGGTACGCTTTATCTACGAGTACACTTTTGCATATGAGGAAGTCTTAACACAGCGAAAAAATGTAAACCGAAAGCGGAATTCTTTCTCAAAAATATTGTTCTAAAACACACATTCAGAGGATTATTACATGCAGCCATATTAAGAATCATATATACGGGGGGATTTTTCTTGGTTGATTGGAGGTGTTCTCGAAGCATCAGGGCCTGTTATTTTGTCATATTTTGCATGACTCACGGAAAACACGATGTCGGAAAGATTACAAAACGAAAAATCGGTGATCTCAAATAATGATTTTTCACAAGTAAACGGATGACTATTTTGATCCGGGACATATGCGGAAATAATCAGCATATGCGACCTAATTTATCATTAATTTAGAGAAGATTTTAGATAACTGCAGTTTTGAGATATAAACGATGATTTGATGACCTCTGAGGTATAATTACATTACTTCCCCGACGTTGACAAATTGGACCCCGTGGGTTGGGTCACGTGGGTCCTTACCCGGATGACAGACGAGTCGAGACCATTGAAGGAGACGAAACAAGACTGCGAAAGTTGACGAAGCGGCCGGCCGCCTTTTCCGGGTATAGCAGCAAAACATAAAGTGAGTGAACCTGGAGTGCATTCACCACCTTGTGGGAGTAAATTACAGTGGAGAGAAATAAAATCTCCATACCTCCGAATTTCGAAAGTGTAAAATTGAATCGAGCATCGATTTCAAACAATTGCGAGGCAATAGTTGAACTGATGTATGACCTTCCCTCTGAACTGAAAGAAATCTCTCCAGTGGATTGGGTTTGGATACTTCAAGGTCGCTTGCAAGAGGCACACAGCTTAGTTAGGGAACAGCTTGGAGACTCCATAATTCTTCTTTCCCAGGGTCACGGAGGGTTGCTCAAAGAAACTAACGTCCATGTGGAGGGGTCCATTTAAAGTTCTAAGGAAAATCACTGACCTTACTTATGAAATAAATTGTGGGTACCAAGGAAAACCCCAAGTGATACATGCTGACAGACTTAAGTTAAGTCATTCACAACATCTAGTGGGGGAAGAAACTTTTCCAGGAACAGCAATAATTCCTGATACTGTAGAAGTAGTCGATGAGGAAACCCCCGAAATCCCCAAAAGGGTGCGACAGGCCCCCAGGTGGATGTCAGACTATGTTCGAGGGATCTCACCAGAATCTTCTTTATCTTTTCAGATGCCTTTCCAAAAAGATTGCCAATTTTGCGGAGAGAGTTTTTCTGAGGAGATTGTCTATGACAAGCATCTGCTACCTTGTAGCAAAAAGAAAATCCAGTGCACAACCTGCGATAAGGTTTTTGATAACTACTATAGTTTAAAAAGGCACAGTGCCATCCACCAGATGGGAAGGAAACAGATACCTGGAGGATCAAACGTTGAGTGGAAAGATCGATTCGCAAGGGGAAGGCCTTCCAAAGATCTTTTATTAACTGGCGAAGCAACTCTAGGGCGAGAACTGCACATACTCGCACAAGAACCACTCATGACATTCTTCCTCGGATAAGTAGAGAACAGTCCAAGGAGTCACGATCACCCCACCCAAAAGAGGACAGGAAAGAACGCAATAGCTCGAAGAAAAGCTGGGATAAGGACCCAGGAACTTTGATAAATGAAGCTTGTAAACGAAAGGCGACAACCCCAGCTTCGGTCAGTTCAGGAAAAAAGCATTCTGAGCAAGGACCTCTCAATGCAAAGTCAACTGAAAAAAAATAATATGGAAGAACCACCAGTAAAGGTGCCACAAACGGTTATAAATGCCAAAGTTTACAAGAGCAAAGAGTTCGTATCCACAGATTCGGATTCGGATGAACCGTCGATAACAAGAGGAATCGACAAAGCAAAGACTGCTTTAAGACTCAGATTTGCAAATCAAGTACTTTTCCCGAAGCCTGTGAAGAGTGCTACAACCACAAACCAGGTGGTAAAGCCACAAACGCCCACTTTGCAGCACACTAAAACTACACCAATAAAACAGCCAGCAAGAACTGAAAAGGGAACACAGACTGAGTTCTCGGCTCTCCCCACCTCGCCGGTGATAATGATTACCTTACCTTCATGATGCCGACAAACTCGAAGTAATGATTAACTTTATGCATGACATTGGAGATGAGCTCCCTCTATTCTGAAGTGATATGGTACGACTCAGTGATATACGATGCCTTACGTGAGGATGGATTCCTTTGTGTTATTGTTGAAAATCATGTTTTTCTTTAAGAAATTATATTTTTGTTTGTAAATAATTGTTGTTGTAAAGGGAAGTGGCAGCCCTTGGGGAAACATTTAGTCCCAGGTGGCTGGAGGTTTATTCCGAACACAATCCCTGGACTTCATTGGCAGGTTTGGAGTCCTGACTAGATGTCGAGAGATGAGCGTGCCCTCGTTAATGGCTGTGCCGAGTCCAGGGCCAGCAACCCCCTGGGCACGTAAAAGATCCACTAAGATGTTTCGCGGAAAGAGTAGGCCGGTTCGCTGGCCTGTCTTGTGAGCTATTCCTGCAATCTGAACCCGTTAACACATATTTGGATTTCTTGTAGCCTTGGTTCTCACCTGAGTCATCCTTGTAATGAAATACCCCGAGAAAATCCTCAAATATCATGTTTGTCGTAAATTGGCATCCCTGGTTCTGGTTGAGCTTTCAAAGAGACCTCAACAATGGCGTCTTCTTGGGAAATGAGCCCCAAAAACCGTAAGGCCGTCTGGGTTGCATATTTCAGTAGTAGTTCATATTCAGATATTTGTTCAATTTGTGGGGCACCTGAATCACTTGATAAATCTGCAGGGAGCTACCCTATTTGTTCTGAGTGTGTCAGTCAGGGTAAAACAAACATATTACGCTTTCCCTTCAATGGGGCAGAGGAACTACAGAAACAAAATAAAAAGAAGAAATAGTATTCAAATGATAAACCTAGTTATTGTGATATTGTCAGTATTCCCAGTACTAGTACATGTATTAAACTACTAGTTTGCATATGTTATGTTTTAATTTAATTGTAACACTACACTATACATGGCTTTGCACCTGTATTAAATGTCAACTGGTTCACCCATATAGTGACCACAACAAATAATTTTACACAATTTGAGTGATATCAAGAGAGTTCTATTCATTTTAATAAAACTATGAAATGGCCATAAGGACAGTAAATCAATGAGATATAAATCATGTACGTATTAAAACAATCATATCACAAGAGAAGAGAAGAGATTTTATATATATATTAACATATTTTATTTTATGTTTTGATAGCAATGGTGGGATTCCAGTTATCTTTTTGTTAAAATAAAATCGAAGTAATATTCACAAATAGTTTTTTCTTGAAGTTCCTCCCAATGAATTCAACCAATTTATCAGAACTGTCATTTTGACAACACATGCACAGACATGTACCCACATCAGCAGCCATCAATACAAAAGTATAATGGCATAAACCGGTATATAGGATTCTTGTGGAACACTAGAAAAATAACTTCAGTGTCACTGAGAATTGTTCCTGATACATTTGAATCAGCTTTCTTAGAATTCCTAATTCAATTGTCAGAAGTTGTTTTAATTTGAGTAGTGTGTGTTTCTCTACATGTGTGGTTACATTGTACAGTTCTGATATTTCGTGGGAGACATTGAGCGGTTCTGACTTTGGAAACCATATCCCTCACCCCATCATGAATAGAACCAGACAAAACTCTATGCCATTCCTCAACAGCCATTTAGGGCCATGCTGTGGGAATTGGGTCAACAGAGGTGTCAAAATTTCCCCCAAGTGTTGAGCTATACATATGATTACACAGAGACAAGTTGTATTACCTGGAATCATGAACGAGAGGCCGATCACGATCGGCAGATGTTAACCCATCCCTTGGCGATAAAAATTTAATATGATCGGATAAATGAGAGTTTTGGTGTTGAATTATAGAGTATACTGTTATGTACTATTATAGACAAATGTACATAACACAAATTATTGGAATTTATGGGTCACTGGCATTTATATAAGAAAATGCACTGGTACAGGATCTGTAATGCTAAACCGCCACAACCAGTAAGCCCATGGGTTAAATATGTAGGTGTGACCTGGACATGGAATACTTGGGTTAAGAGAGTCCAATTTAAGTTTACAATAATAATGTGTCCTAGTATACAGATAAGCAACCTCACCACTGACCCATTAATATCAATTATACAGCAGAGCTGTCAAAATATCACAGGAATTGTTTATGTTGAACACTGACCTCTATTAAACCAATAACAATCATAATGATATCAGACCATCTGAAGATATAACTCTGCAGCACATATGTCCAAGTCTACTGTTAATCTCATGTGATGTTTATTGTTGAATCTTTATTTTAAATTAGATACCATAGCCTTCTTTATCAGATTATTTGCACATTGGCATAAGAGACATCAGAAAATAATATAGCCTTATCAATAGCTAAGTAGTCCAAAGGCAATTGGTGAATTGTATTTAATGTTGCTCCAAACAGATTTACCAGTACATAACACAAGATTTTGGACCGATTTAATCAAATTTGGTGTGGTGATTCGGGGTACCCTTGGCAGAGTTATAATGGTGTTAGTTGTTCAAAATGTTTTAACTTAAAAAAAAAATATTGTTTTTAATTATTTCAAAAAATTAAAGGGACACATTGGAAATCTTTTTATCAACTTTTATATCATAATCATCAATATCTAAATGAAAACAAATGACAATGTCAATGACATTTTTTTTATTATTATTATAAAAGTTAAAAATAAATTAAAAAAAAGAAGATTTTTTTTCTTCAATTATTTTTCGAAAAAGGCTCATAACTCCTTTATAATTAATCGGATCAAACCCATATTCGAACTCGGGCTGTGAAACTCACATACCAAATTTGGTTCCAATCAGATAAAAAATGTTTGAGTTATCGCATTACTCGTAAAGTGTCTACGGACAGACAGACAGACGGTCAGACGGACGGACGACGAGTGGTCAATCCGGGCAACGACAATATGTTTACCATACTATGGTATGGGTAAACATAAAAAAGATTACTCGATTTTGAGGTATGTTTTGAAGAATTTAAAATAAATAATAAATATAAATAGCCTCCCTCCCTCATCACAAAATTTAGACATAATTGCCCGTGAACCCAGACATTAATTTTTAATGGCCTTAATAGTTATTTGGTAGAAACGCACAGTTTATGGTCTGTAAAATCAACCCTAAAAAAAAAAAAATTTTTTTTTTTTTTTTTTTTTTAGTTAATTTTTTTAGGTTGAATTTATTTTTGGGTATGCTTTAGCATGCTATAGCGAAAAAACGAACTGGATAAAACCGTAGGGGCATGTTATAACTCAAAATGATCACCAAGTATTCATAGTAATAATTTTGATGCCCATGAAAAAGGTAAGATTCCCTAGCACTAAACCTACCAAATAAGTCTGGCACTGAAAGAGTTAGAATATAAGAAACAAGAGCATCGCTAGGGCGTGGCAAAATACGCCCTTTAGCCATTTCGAATTGTACTATCGCAAAATAAGATAATACTTTGAGCTTACATTTGAAGAAAATCTGATATACCCCTAATTTCAATGCCAAAATGTGGTCAAATTCTAAGTCGAAAAAATGGCCATAACTCATGTAAAAATAATTAGACAGAACCTATATTCAAACTTGGTCTGTAGTTTTAGCTGGGAAATACACATACCAGCTTTGGTTCAGCTCAAAATGTTATGAAATTGGTCAAATTCTAAGTTGAAAAAGGGCCGTAACTCATGTAAAAATAACTGGACGGAACCCATATTCGAACTTGGCCTGTATCTTTTGCTGGGAAATACACATACCAACTTTGGTTCAGATCAAATAATCCAAACTGGAGTTATCTGTCGGAAACCAAAAATGTTAACAGACGGTCAAATTCTAAGTCGAAAAAGGGCTGTAACTCATGTAAAAATAATTGGACGGAACCCATATTCGAACTTGCCCTGTATCTTTAGCTGGGAAATACACATACCAACTTTGGTTCAGATCAAATAATCCAAACTGGAGTTATCGATCGGAAACCAAAAATGTTAACGGACGGACGGACAGACAGACGGACGGACGGACATACGGACGGACGGACAGACTGATAACATAATACGACCTTTTTTCAAAAAGGGCGTATAAAAATTATTAAAATTGTAAAAAATAATAACAAATGATGAAAAATTGTTAGGCCAATGCATTCCCTTATATATGCGAGGCGACCTATGGTCGACTCGCATATATAAGAGAATGCATTGGCACAGGGTATATGGGTTGATACAAAAATCTGACCCGGCACTGAAAGGGTTAATAGTTATTTGGTAGAAACGCACAGTTGATGTCCATCAACCTGTTTTGTTAAAGATGGCGATAAGAAGAAACAATTTCCGATTGTGTTCACACTGATGACACGACGACAAACCAGACTACATCGCTGTACTGACCGCCATTCTGGAGAAACTCAACGGCCCACCGATGGTTGAACATTCATAATGGACTTCGAATATGGTATGTTTTCCTAACTGTTTTCTCAATAAAATCAAACCTAATTCAAATGTATTTAAAACCATCATAATTGTGACTTTTCTCCAAAAGATACAAATTAAAAATAAAAAATAAATCACCAATTATTTTTATTTAATATTAAGTATATAAGAATTAATTAGAATAGGGGTTAATTTTTTTGTTTTTTTTCTATCTACAGCTGCTTGGCAAGCTGTTCGTTCTGTCTTTCCTGGGAAATATATTAAGGGCTGTGTGTTTCACTGGTCACAAGCTGTCTAAAGAAAGGTTGGCGATGTCGGACTGGCCACTGCTTACAGAAAAGACCATCCAACACAGCAGTAAATCAAACAGTTCCATTCCTGCCATCGTCACAAATCAGTCCAAAATTTGAGACAATTACACCACAAGCCAATTCCACCAAACTGAAAGTATTCATGGCATATGGGAAAGATCAGTGGATCGAGAGTGACCGATTAACCATCCGAGAGTGACCGATTAACCATCCGAGAGTGGCCGATTAACCATCCGAGAGTGACTGATTAGCCATCCGAGAGTGGCCGATTAACCATCCGAGAGTGACCGATTAACCATCCGAGAGTGACTGATTAACCATCCGAGAGTGGCCGATTAACCATCCGAGAGTGGTGTATATTCAAGCATTCAGTTCGAACAAACAACCACATAGAATGTAAATATATTTTTCATGTTTAATAAAAAGTTATAAACACTCTTTATTCTCGTCATTGAAGCCGCCCATGTCGAGATTGCCGTTGCCGTGAAGGACTTTGAGACCAACATCAAGAAGAAATATACAGAGATAGACACGAATATCAGCAACCTGTGAGCAAAATATAGAGAAGAAGATAATAATATCAGAATTCCTACAAGAAGTCACAAAGATCTGAGGAATTGTCAAGGCAAAGAAGTAAGACGAGAAGAGTACCAACGACAACAACACAAAAATAAATCGCGCTTTTTAAAGTAATAAAATTATTTATTGATGTTTTAATATTTTTATGTTTCAAATAAATAAAATACATTTTAAATGAAACCCATCATATTTCTGCCTTCGTCGTAGGCGAAATACGGAGGGATAGGAGACAAGGTCCAGCTCCTTTCTTCTCACATGAATAGGAAATAATAATTGCAAACCATGTTAGTGAGATGGCCTTAATGAAACCTATCATATTTCTGCCTTCGTCGTAGGCGAAATGGGGGGGGGGGGGGGTAGAAGACAAGGTCCAGCTCCTTTCTTCTCACATGAATACGAAATAATAATTGCAAACTATGTTAGTGAGATGGCCTTAATGGGGATGATCTCGACCTTGTGCAGAAATAAGGAGAAAAAAAACCCTTTCAAAGATGATAGACTATCATGCATACCAGTGGTACTATGGTTTTGTCAACAGACATTAAAATTTACTGGAACGGAGGAAAGAAACTCTATTGGAAAGTAATCGAGCTAAAGTTACCCCAAGGCAATAGATGAAAAACTGTTATTTACTGTGCCGAAGGAACATCAATGCCACCATTCATAATATATCCGGAACCAGCTCCAAAAGCTTATGACCCTCTCTTTGGGTCAAGAAGAGAAACATAACTTTCTGAATACAGAAAACATAGATGTCCCTGAGAGACTTATCCTGATGGGGAAGAAATTAGAAAAGCGGGTGATGGAAAGCAAGGCATTTATTATTGATGAGGTGAAAAGAGCAACTCCAAAAATTACCCGCGGTAAACTGATGGTAATGTTGACAAAAGGTGAATATAAATGGAGTTTACTCTGTTCTTGTTCGAGTATAGCCAACGAAAGGTTGGATGATAGTGATGTGCGGTTTTTAGGTTTCTCGGTTTTATTTCGGTGTCATTTGAAAACCAAACCGTAACCGATATATTCCATAAAAACCTATAATTTCTGTTTCAATACACCAACACCTTTGGTCGCTAAATATCGCTGTTTCGTGTGGCTTGCACATGCTCACAACGTGTAGTTGGCACGCGCTTCTGTCGGCTGCTATTTGTTTGTTTCTAGTTGGGAACAAACATGTCCAGACAATTAAATGCAGTCTACACTTTTTACTCACAAGATCCGAAATCACAAAATTCAAAAATTTGTACAACATGTTCAAAGAGAGTCCTCGCAGCGAATTCAAACACAAGCAACGTACGGCGGCATCTATCTTTCCACCACCCAAACTTCTGAAAAACCTATCATCTTCAGAAGTCATCACCAAACTGAAATCGATGATGGCGAGACACAGCATTGTCCAGACACTAATTTCGGACAATGCTACATACTATGTCTGTGACCAGTTCAAATCGTTCACGGATGAGTGGGACATCAACCACATTACAAGCTGACCACGATATACTCAGTCAAATGGGATGGCAGAGAAATATGTGGGTGTGGCTAAATAGATTTTGCGGAAGGCAAAAGACTCAGGAACTGATCCGTATTTACAACTGCTTTCGTACAGGGACTCGCATGTAGTGGGTGATAAAATGCCGAGTCAGCTATGTTTTGGCAGAAGACTCAGAACTAACATTCCGGTTCCCACAAAATTGTTGTTACCAGAGAAATAGGTCAATGTAAAAGAGGATAGACGCAAAATGCAAGATAAGCAGAAACTGTATTACGACAGGAAATCCACTCGAATTCTGCCTGTTCTCACTCCAAAACAAACTGTAAAAATTTATGATGCTGACAAGAAGAAATGGACCCCTGGGATGATTAGCGAAAAGTTACCGGAACCGAGATCTTGTCGTGTTAACACTGGAGATGGAGGCAGTTACTGACGTAATCGAAGACAGATATGAACCAGGCCGGTAAAACCTACCACACACGATTCGAACATAATACCCATGTGAATGGTGACTCAATAGATGGGTTCAGAGACATACAAGGGACATGATTCGAGCGTGCCAGACACACGCGTGGGCGATACACGTGCCGCAGTTACGCTAGACATCCCAACATGTGTTAGAACTAGCAGTTGTGGTCAGGTTATCAGGACCTCAAACAGATTTAAAAACTAATCTCTCTATAAACATTAAGTCATACACCATTGGACAGTTGCAATTAAACACTAACAGGTTATGATGACATGCGCTCTACCATCTTAAGGATTATCTTACTAACCCTTTTAGTAGCAAGCGTCTTAAAAGGGGAGATGTTATATTTTACATTGTATATAGTTAACATTTAGCTCCTCCTACTTTATTGCAGTATATATGCTTCTACCGCGCTTCCCGAGAGGCAGTCTGAACATGTGCTTACCTATTATTCAAACACGTCTTGGGCTGAAGCTTATTACACAACTACAGTTTTTTTCAACAAACATTCTAATTTACTGGAACGGAAGAAAGAAACTCTATTGGAATGTAATCGAGCTAAAGTTACCCCCAAGGCAATTAGATGAAAAACTGTTATCTACTGTACGGAAGGAACGCTAATGCCGACATTCATAATATATCCGGAACCAGCTCCAAAAGCTTATGACCCTTTATTTGGGTCAAGAAGAGAAACAGATAACTTTCTGAATGCAGAAAACATAGATGTCCCCGATAGACTTATCCTGATGAGGAAGAAATTAGAAAATCAGGTCATGGAAAGCAAGACATGTGTTCTAGATGAGATCAAAAGAGCAACTCCAGATATTACCTGCGGTAAACTGATGCTTATGTTGACAAAAATGGAGTTTACTCTGTTTTTTCGAGTATACCAACAAAAGGTTGGATGAATAGACCAACTTTCTCGAAATTTATAGACCACTTTAACAAACACGTTGGCACTGATGAGCAACCTATTCTTTTAATCATTGATAGTGTAAGTTCCCACATAAACATGGAATTGTTCTCGAAAGCCAAAACCTTAGGCACAGAACTCTATCGTCTGGTACCAAATGCTTTGCATCTCATGTTAACTTGAATCATGTATATAACTTTAACTTCCTGGGGTGGAAGAGTTATCGTCCCGGAAGAGACATCAGTGCGTGAAAATGTGGACAATGAGGAAGTGTTTTAGAGGTGATGGTATTGTGGATAATATATGAACGGAGGAAAGGAAAGGCGATCTGTGACAGCGATGTTCTAAACAAGTTCCTTCCAAAAGCTTAAAGGCCAGAACTGATTGTGGAAGTTTCATTTGAAATTTTTTAGTCTTGTTATACCTCTTCTCAAACTCCATGATGTAATGATCCATGTCAATTTTTGGCGTCTTTTTGTAACGATCAAACTCTGTGTATGTCTCATATGCAGATGACAGTTCATCCTTTTTTATAAATTTTGTCCATGAAAGTTAACAACTTTTTGAAACCCGCTTTGTCACTCAATTCATCAACAGTCAACTCACTGAACATTTTGTTACGAATTCATTCATTTTCCGGTAACGATAATGCCGCCTGCTTTTCTGGTGCTAATTCTGTTATAGTCACCCATACATTTAGTTCATCTATCCAACGATTATATGGCTTCGACTCCGAAAATATCGGTGGTGTTTTATAGTTTCCCGTCGCCATTTAAATAAAAAAAAAACGATGTTAGTGTACCTTCTGAGAAGTTCACAAAGAAATTGAAAAGTTACCGGACATGTTGGAATCGGATGACTCTGATGATTCTTCATCTCAAACTGATTATGAACAGAACTTGCCATCAGAAAATGCAAATGTCCGAAATAAGTTCAAGCTTCCAAAATTGGGACAATCTATTCGTTTTGTGCCAAAAGGAGATGATGAATGGTGTTATGTTGACATAGTGAGTCGTGGTGGTAAAGTTGGCAGAAAATATGCAGAATGGCTAAATGTTGAGGAACATGGAGATAAGCCTGTGAGAGCTATTGAAATGGGAATCATACGAAGAAAGTGAAGAATCAAGGGAAGAAAGTACTATAACTGATATGGAGGTGAACATAACAAAATCTTCTAAAGATAGTGAGATTGTAGCTGCTGCAAAATGTCAGGAATTGGAAAATTGGAGTAAATTTGATGTTTATGAGGAAGTTAACGACTCTGGAGAGTCATTCATCTCAACCAGATGGGTTATAACTGAAAATTGTGTTGACAGACAACTGAAAGTTAAAGCCAGATTAGTCACCAGAGGGTTTGAAGAAATGGATTCTCACAGGACTGATTCTCCCACAGCAGGAAAGGATACACTTAAAATATTTGTATTTGACACATTTGCTGCTAATAACTTGATGGACAAGAACATTTCTCCAATAATAAAGATCGCAACAATCCAAAGGAAACCAGATGCCACCCTTGACCGTGTCACATTTTATGACCCAATGGGGACTGTTTTGAAACCTGACATGGCAAACCTGGGATCATTCTTTGCTGGACTGCGAATGTGGCTGCAGCTGTGGAGTGCTGATATTGATGAAGCTTTTCTGTCAACTCAGAGGAATGAAGGAAGGGAAAGAACTCTACACATTGGAAAGAATTGAGAGGTTCCGAAAGTTTATTGTGGTGGCACTGGTGATCAATGGATTTGATATAAAAAGTTGAGGTTAATAAAAGCCACAAGAACGAATTGTAATAGCGGGTCACCCTAAACGAAGACCGACAAAGGCCACAGAAGTCCGGTGCATTATATATATATAATATAATATAATGAAAAAAATAGGATAGTGTGGCATGTCTACATGTGCTACATCTCATATCAATTTTGTTAAAATTAAATTAATATTTTTGAGTCTAAATGTCTTTCTAAAATAGGCGATACGTCAGATCGCCGGTCTTCTTTCGATTAGCGATCTGTCGCAGTTAATTAACAAAAAGAGCAAAGCTATAGCCTAATGGGCTTTCAACGCCAGTGGCTTCATTAAGTGGATTTAATAATAGATAAGCCATAACTGATACCAAAGGCGCTAAGAGTTAGTACTATCAAACTTTTCATCTCATACAACCTCTTGATAATGGAGTATTTGGGCCCTTAAAGGGAAAATGGTATGATGTTGTCAATAAGAACACAAGGGAACATCCAGATGAGCCAATTGGAAGACATGATTTTGCAGCAAAATTAACAGAAGCTGAGATGCAGTTTTACAAACCCAGTGTGATAGCTCAAAGTTTTAAGTCGACAGGTATTTATCCCATTAACAGGAAGGCAGTTGATAATAAGAGATTAAATGCATCAGCAACATTTTCCGCAGCAGAGCCAAGTATCAACAAAATCTGTGAATGAAAAGAGACTGCGAATTGAAATAGCGGGTCGCCCTAAAAGAAGACCGACGAAGGCCGCAGAAGTCTGGCGCGTTATATATTATAATATAATGAATAAAATAGGAGTGTGGCATGTCTACATCTCATATCAATTTTGTTAAAATTAAATTAATATTTTTGAGTCTAAATGTCTTCTTTCGATTAGCGATCTGTCGCAGTTAATTAACAAGAAGGCAAAGCTATAGCCTAATGGGCTTTCAACACCAGTGGCTTCATTAAGCGGATTTAATAATAGATAAGCCATAACTGATACCAAAAGCGCTAAGAGTTAGTATAAATCGGAACTCTTTATCCAAATTTTTGTATTCTGATTTGGTTTATCATCTCGACAATGTAAATTTCACAATGGCAGTATATCCTTGTGGTGTTTGTTCTGAGCATTGCAACAGCTATATGAATATAGCATGAGATACTTGTGACTGGTGGTATCACTTCTCATGTGAGTCACTGAAAGTAAGTAGTTTTAATTTCTTTAGAAAGTCAGCCTTAAGTTATTAATGTAGCAAATGCAACCGAGACAGAACTGACAGCAAATATGACTTCTCGATGGCAATGATGCGATTGATGGCTGCAGTGCAGGAGGGCGAACTCCAAGCTGCTATCAAACGAGAAGTGATATTTCTCCATTTCGATGTATATTGCCTACACCACCCTATGATGCGTTATTCCAGGGACACGCAGGCAACTCAGCTTCTTGGTACAAACTGACAAGATTGGATATCCATCGAGGTGCAAACTATCAGGAATTGTTTATTCAATGCAATTTCTGTTGCGGTGTACTGTAATGAACAGTACAGTTCAGAGATTCGCGTTAGAACGTGTGTCAAACTTAGTCTCAAGAAGGACTATTATGAGAAATGCCATAACTCCTCGATGATTCCAACAATAAGTCCTCCAATCAAGAACGCCATTGATGCCTGTGCTCGATCAGGTGGTCCTGCTTCATTCTCCCCGGATAATACATGCAGCTAGCACAGTTAATGCGAGACCAATCAGGTCAGTTTATCCCGCATTGAACGTACCCGGAGATAAGCTAATATTGGCGCTCAATACGACTTTCAAACCAAGGGTGTCTTCAAAAGGTAAGAAGGCCAGCATAGAAATATTATGGGCTGGTTCCAATGGCTATGCATGTGGCGTTTGAACACCCAATCATTTTGTACCTCTTCTACCTACTTGTCCTTTACCAGCTGACATAAATGAAATATCCTATGAGGCAATGACAACTGTGATGCACAACATGACTCAACTGACAGTATATCTGCCGACAATGATGATAAACATAACTACACTGACAATTTGTCTGCTGACATAATAAATGAAACTGACAACGCCAAAGACGAGATATCTAACAATGACAATAGTGACAAACAACATGAATGGAATGACACATGTCTAGACATGGATGAATCTCATGACACATCACAGCTTGATGCAAATAATCTAACAGAATTTGTCAATGTTAGTTATCCAGCCTTATAAAAATCTGTCCAAAATGCTCTAAATGGCAGATTCATGCAATAAGTGGAGGAAATATTAGATTTGGTGACAACGACCGAGGAAGTACATGCCCACATACCGGTAGATGTAAAACAAAATGTGTTCTTTGTTATTAATGATACAAGGAATAAACAACGGTGGGCCAAATGGGAATTGGAAATCCAGTAGTAACTCTACCAAAGCCCATTATGTTAAAAATACGTGGAGAAAAGAAATCGTTTGTATGTAAGGCGTAGAAACAAAGCTGGAATGTCCGAAGTAATTGACACACAGCCTTTGTCTGCATCTGTTTTCACTGTTAAACTGAAATATTCAACTCTTGATAGAGATGCTGGCTTAAAAAAACAGGTGATTTGGTTTGAGTCAACAAATAGAGAATGCACGGGCAGAGTATATTGGTGAGTATACAAAAAACACGAAACTACACGTAAATGGTAATTCCAGGGTCAACACAGTCCCAAACACACAAGACTTTTAATAGATCAAGGCATTTCCCATAACGAGCCAGCCATGGAAACGAAATGCAAAATTAACAGGGCTTGCCCTGACAACATTGATATCCAAACTATTCACAACAGACAATATAACATCTGGCAAAAGGAAAGACTGCACAACGAACACAGGCAAAACATCGCAGATGACGTTATTTCGGTAGCCACTGACAGCAAATTTGTTTGATCTATTATGAGTACGAACACAAGTAAGCCACTCAGTGTCATATGTTATATGAATGAACAGATTAAAAACATGAAGACAGCTATTAGCAATGGCTGTGTAATCGACATGTCACTACTATCTGTTTTAAAAATTCAAATGTGGCTTGAAAACAAAATGACAGCAAATTTGAAAGCCTGGTTTAGGAATCACCCCCTCAACTTTTTCCTCAATATTACAAAAATATATCATTTGAATAACTGGGTGTAATTATAGTGTCCTTCTGAAAGTAAATTTGAAGCTTGATGACTTTTTTGTGCTACCAGTTAATTGTTATGTCAGTCATGAATGAGATGACCCATTGAACTACTACTATATTATTCGTTTGTATATTTAGTAAACATATTCTGAGAATATCTGAAATAAATAAATGTATGTTATACAATATTTTTCAATGTCTGAAAACATTTAAATTATTTAAACAACAATGCCATGTGTTGGAGCATGGAATTCTGAGCATTTTGGTTGGTTGTATGATGAACTTTCTACAAAAAAAACGTTGCAAATAGCAATTTATTTCACTTTTTCCATGTAGCTTCCTCAAAATTGTGACGTACAAAAAAATGTGTTAAATACCATAAGATTTACTGGTAACACTATTAAGTGTTCAGTAGTGTTCCATGGAAATATTAGTGAAAATCGGTTAATTTCACCAATCTGCGGAGCATCCAAAGTTCATATTAGAACACTAAGATAGAGCTTAGCGTTCTGAGGGAAGCATGTTTTATTGATAGAGTACCACCTTGATGTTCAGATTCACCTGCCAAAATTCTCAGCTCAACATCTGGATTGTTGATGATGGACGAGATAATTCTGCATGACGAGATGGATGATGAAATAACGACTAAGTATACTTCTCAATATCTGACTGAAAAATTTTCACCCAGGATAAGAACAAAGGTTTTTGAACAAAGACGACGAATTACAGTAATTCCAAAGATGTGGACAAACAACAATTGTGAGTCGATGAACAATGTAATTAAATTAGACAATGACTGGAAAATACTCAGACTGACGGACTTAATTGACCGACTGCACCAGCTTGAACGCGAGCAACTGACTGACATCCAAGGCGCACTTCATGGCCGTGGCCCATACAAACTAACTAGACAATCGGTTAAACTGTGTGTAAGCCATGAGACATGGTTGAATTTGACGACAGAGCAACGTGAACAACGGGTCACATGACTATTGACATTTTTGCAGATGACAAAGACTGTCACAGAATCAACAGACGGATGCTTGACCGATACCAACAGTTGGTCACCTTGCCAGAAAACCTGGACTACAAAAACACACTAATAGCTGTAAGACTACAGTAATTTAAAAAAAAATCAAAATTGACAATAACTAGAGATGGGCTTGTCCGACAGACATCATAAACGCAGGTGCACAGGTTCCCATGGTACTAAATATCTTTGCAAAGTTTAAATAAAAATGACCTAAAAATGTAGGAATAAAAGCTGGGACAAAATGAAGCTTACCTTCCATAAATCCGTGCATTCCTAAAAACATATTTTGTTTATAATCCGGAATATAGAATAGCTAAACTGAATTTTAAAAGTTGACAGTTAAAATAGTTAAATATGACAGACATTGACTTTTCTGTCACCCCCATTTTTAAACCTGCGTGTGTTATGAATTAATAATGCCTTGTTAAATATTTCTCTTTGAGTGTGTATAAATTGGCCTACAAAAGTGTACAATGCCAATATATGTATAATACACGTGTGTCCTTAATTAACAATTGCAACTTGTGCTAGAAAGAACTAAATTTTTTTGTACTCCCCCTTATGCCATATAGCCTGCATTGGTGTCATTTTCGGTATTTAATTTGTATAAGTTGTGAATTTTAAATAAAATACCGCTGTTTCAAATGTATTCTTCCAATTCATTCCATTCAAGCTCACAATCGCCATATTTTATAGCAAGTCTTGGTGTGATTAATTCCCAGTTCATGTGTACAATTGACCTTTATTCATATTCATCAGTGCAGCGTTTTGCATGTACCACAAAGTGTTCACCAACATAAATTAAGTCTGTTGACAACAAAGCAATTATCATGTTATAACATCATTCACGTGTTGTAGTTTTACGCACTGCTCGATTTTATTTTCATAACAAGCTTTGACCTATTTGTATTGTAATGTTGTGAAGAGCACTATATACTATTTCCACTTCCTTATTGTTAATGTTATGCTAATATTTGCTAGTATGCCATATTGGAACTATATATTCACGCGTCTAGGGTGCAAATTGTTGTGACACGCTAATGTGCTATTCCGGTACCTAGCCAATAAAGTTATCATTGGCATTATTTGTTCTCAGAGGTTGGTCAGACAGCTGTTCACAACATCAGTAATGGTGTGTGAAAAAAAGCTAGAATGTTTTTGTATATGTGTCATCTTCAAGTAGATTAAATGAGCATACACAGCCTGGAATTTAAGTAAGACTCTATGTATGTGTCGTCCACAGGCAGATTAAGGGAGATAACCCAGCCTGGTTGTTACTAGCAGACACTCTATACACAAAGTCTTTATTCTTTTTCTGATTGCAAAGGCATTCATGATGGTGCTAAAGTTGATGCCGATGAGCACATGTCACAAACAGTAGAACGTCTGGCTGTTCTCAAATGGATGCAACTCATCCATCCAGATCTCTACACCTTAGTTCAGCGAACATTTTCTTACGATCTACAGAGAATGACACTTAACCCTTTACCCAACAAACCGGCCAAAAACGCCCAAATAAAGCTTTAACAGCCTAAAATATCTTGGGTCTGTCTCAATAACACCATACAAATATGGATATCATTGGAACCGGTTCATTGACCACATTGTGATGGTTACAGTTATGCCCTGTGCCAATGCATTCTCTTATATATGCGAGTCGACCATATATAAGAGAATGCATTGGCCTAAAAACATTCTTTTTTTAACACTTTTTACCATTTTTTCTTACATTCTTATAACAATTTTATCTTACATTTTTTAACAATTTTTATAATATTTTTCTACATTCTTTTATCATTTTTAATATGTGTTAAGCCAATGCATTCTCTTATATATGGTCGACGACTCGCATATATAAGAGAATGCATTGGCACAGGGCTGTTCTGTTGGGTAAAGGGTTAAAGACATACAGCCAAAGATTATCGATTCATTGGACGGTTTTCTTGAGAAGCTTAAACAGTTACCGGTGCACGTGTTATGATCATACTCAAAACCGACGTTCAGACTACAACTCTCAGTTCAGGAAAGAAAGTCACAATGGGAAAATTTTCAAATTTGCTTGGACCCGAGAGATCTGTACACAGCGATAAAGAGGGAACATTATCAGATGACAACCTTGGAAGATGTTACATGTAATCTCTCTGGCGAAACAATTTTCACCGTAGTCGACGTCAAAAGTGCTTTTAAAACTTGACAAAGCATCTTCGAAACTCACTACATTCAACACGCCTTTCGGGAGGTACAGATTTCTTCAACTCCTGTTTGCGGTCAATGGTGCCCAAGAAGTGCTATGTAAACGGTTAACAATGGAACTCAGAGGCCTGGATGGTACACATGTGCTCGTCAATGACATTCTGGTGACCGGGGCTATCCAGGAAATTCACAACCCACTGCCTATGGAAGTGTTAATGAGATGCAAACAAATTGGCATAATACCAAACAAAAAAAAAATGCAGCTCCGGCAGCAAAGCGTCAATTCTTCGGAATTATCCTAAGCGATAAAGGTATACCTTTGGGTCCGAACAAGGTCGCGGAAGTACGAACATGAAACCACCGACAAACAAGAAAGAACTTCAAATGCCAATTGGGTATGTTTACGTATTTGACTCAGTTCCGCATGACAATGACATCGGCTTTGAAACAACAGATGACACATTTCTAGATTGACATACATACATGAAATATATCGACCTAGACAAAATCTGTCACAACCATCGACATGGGAGTCCAGACTGATATACCAACAGATAGTTCAACTGACATTTCATCAGAATCAACACAGCTCAATGACACAAGACATCGGCGACCCAGATTACTGGTCAATGGACGAGAGCCAAAACAATGACAACGATGACAGTAACAACGACAACGATGACAATCTCGACGACCAGGATGCAGAATTAAATGCCACATTACAACCAAACAACGACCTTGCTGGCCAACGAAAATACTTTGTTTTTGAAGATTGCCTCTGCATGCTCCTCGCCGTATGTCTGCTGTGTCAATCAACTGCCCAGGTGTGCTTGGTTAGAACCTGCAGTTGCGGGTTTACCCAGTTATGGTCTACACAACAGTTCTGCCATCACCATCTCGGAGAACAGTTATGCAAAGATTCGGCTGTTTCTATGACACATGCGAGTGCCTTGTTTACAACTGACTAGACCCCGAAGCCACGACAAATAGTTTTCATGGCTGGCTCAACCGATTTTCATGGCTGGTTAGCTAGCTAAGCCGGCTCAGTCACGACGTTCGTGGCTGACGAAATATGGCGGCTCAGCCGGCTGAGATGTTATCATTCAGCGTATTTCCGTTTCCGAAATGTTCATAATCCCCTGTTATCGGTTATAGATGCAGTTTTTTTTAGCGTTTGTGGTGAACCCGTAGAATTCAAGACCACACGTAATCTTTTGATGTTGGGCTTTTCCATTACGGCGAAATTCACGAAGGACTGGCATGGATATACTATGTAGTTTCCCATCTAATCGGTATAAGTAGTTACATTGGGACTTCTGTCGACTTCAGACTGCTATCATCACTGCCATCTTGCGATATATGCATGCATCATTGAATGATGAACCGGATAGTAATGATATATACCATTTCAAACTATTTTCTATTCTTATGAGTATATATTGACAAATGCCAGTGATGTCTGAGACTGGGTGTTGTCGATATAAACAATTTATATTTTAACCCTTTCAATGCCGAATGGATGCGCCCATGCATTGAGTTATATGAAAGCATGCATTGGGATAGTCTATTCCACATTAAGGGGCCAGGTGTTCTGATAATATAACAACCATGCGAGTATGCCAATATTAGGCAATGCGGTTTAGTTCTTTGCGATTCACAGTACAGTTGTGCTTGACATATAAGCCCATGCACATGGCTCAGCCATTTTACAATTCCGGCGGCGGAGATTTTTAAATGTGGCTGGCGTTAGAAATAATATGGCTGGCGGCGGCTTGTGGCCAATATGGCTGGCGGCGGCGGCGTACGATGGCGGCTTCGGGCTCTACAAATGACAGCCTCTCAACAGACACAACGAGCTTTCGTCATCTCTAGCATCATCAGCGTGTGGGAGAGAGATCAACGACTCATCTTGAATGCCATCAGAACACCAGTGATAGCTGGAGGAAATGCCCACTGCATTTGACGTGTACTGTCGCTCTATCTTTTGTAAAAAAAAGGGGGACGTGTTATATATCGAGACATCTCCATCTTCTACTATACTAACTCATTAATATTAATGAATTGTTTGCATGCTGCACTAACACATGCTCCAGCTTCTCTGCTATAAAAGCAGTCGTGCATGCCTAGGGAACATTGTATAATAAATTATAGAAACGTATACATTTGTTAGTCCTCAGTAAAAAGAGACAAAACATAACATCTACTTGGGACTTATTTCAGAATAAAATAAATATGTTTGATTTTATTTCTTTATTGAAATAAAAAAAGGTCATCAGTAAATGCTCTGTGTGGTGGCTTGTGGGCACTAAGTCTGGAATTTAATGGATAGTATACATCCGTTTTCCTCTGGCCAAGCAAATAATAAAAATAATAAAATAAACCCTACCTGCCTACCATATATTATTTGGGCATGTAACCGAAACCACACCATTAATTTGTTTTGGCCTAATATATTACAGACAGGCAGGCCAAAGACACGGACATTGGATAGCTCCACTGTGGGAAGTGGATAGTTGACCTCAAATCACATGCAGATGAATGGATGAAATTGGTCAAGCAATAATGACGGAATACAACTTTGGGATCAAGTTCATTTCTGTGATATAAATTCTCAAAACTAACAATTTAGAACAGCAATGATAACTTAATTTAATTGAAAGCTTAATGATTTTTGTGCTGATGGTGTGTGAAAAAGAGCTAGAATGTTTTTGTATATGTGTCATCTACAAGTAGATTAAATGAGCGTACACAGCCTGGAATTTAAGTAAGACTCTGATGTATGTGTCGTCCACAGGCAGATTAAGGGAGATAACCCAGCCTGGTTGTTACTAGCAGACACTCTATACACAAAGTCTTTATTCTTTATCTGATTGCATTAAATTGATTGTAATACACATCACATGAAAACCTCAACCTTTAGTTTGTACATCACATGAAAACCTCAACCTATAGTTTGTACATCACATGAAATCCTCAACCTTTAGTTTGTAAATCACATGAAAACCTCAACCTTTAGTTTGTACATCACATGAAAACCTCAACCTTTAGTCTGTAAATCACATGAAAACCTCAACCTTTAGTTTGTAAATCACATGAAAACCTCATCCTTTAGTTTGTAAATCACATGAAAACCTCAACCTATAGTTTGTACATCACATGAAAACCTCAACCTTTAGTTTGTACATCACATTAAAACCCCAACCTTTAGTTTATAAATCACATGAAAACCTCAACCTTTAGTTTGTACATCACATGAAAACCTCAACCTATAGTTTGTACATCACATGAAAACCTCAACCTTTAGTTTGTACATCACATGAAAACCTCATCCTTTAGTTTGTAAATCACATGAAAACCTCAACCTATAGTTTGTAAATCACATGAAAACCTCAACCTATAGTTTGTACATCACATGAAAACCTCATCCTTTAGTTTGTACATCACATGAAAACCTCAACCTTTAGTTTGTACATCACATGAAAACCTCAACCTTTAGTTTGTACATCACATGAAAACCTCATCCTTTAGTTTGTAAATCACATTAAAACCCCAACCTTTAGTTTGTACATCACATGAAAACCTCAACCTTTAGTTTATAAATCACATGAAAACCTCAATAATTAGTTTGTAGATCACATGAAAACCTCAACCTTTAGTTTGTACATCACATGAAAACCTCAACCTTTAGTTTGTACATCACATGAAAACCTCATCCTTTAGTTTGTAAATCACATGAAAACCTCAACCTTTAGTTTGTAAATCACATGAAAATCTCAACCTATAGTTTGTACATCACATGAAAACCTCATCCTTTAGTTTGTAAATCACATGAAAACCTCAACCTTTAGTTTGTAAATCACATGAAAACCCCAACAATTAGTTTGTACATCACATGAAAACCTCAACCTTTAGTTTGTAAATCACATGAAAACCTCAACCTTTAGTTTGTAAATCACATGAAAATCTCAACCTATAGTTTGTACATCACATGAAAACCTCATCCTTTAGTTTGTAAATCACATGAAAACCTCAACCTTTAGTTTGTAAATCACATGAAAATCTCAACCTATAGTTTGTACATCACATGAAAACCTCAACCTTTAGTTTGTAAATCACATGAAAACCTCAACCTTTAGTTTGTAAATCACATGAAAATCTCAACCTATAGTTTGTACATCACATGAAAACCTCATCCTTTAGTTTGTAAATCACATGAAAACCTCAACCTTTAGTTTGTAAATCACATGAAAATCTCAACCTATAGTTTGTACATCACATGAAAACCTCAACCTTTAGTTTGTAAATCACATGAAAACCTCAACCTTTAGTTTGTAAATCACATGAAAATCTCAACCTATAGTTTGTACATCACATGAAAACCTCAACCTTTAGTTTGTAAATCACATGAAAACCTCAACCTTTAGTTTGTACATCACATGAAAACCTCATCCTTTAGTTTATACATCACATGAAAACCTCAACCTTTAGTTTGTACATCACATGAAAACCTCAACCTTTAGTTTATACATCACATGAAAACCTCAACCTTTAGTTTGTACATCACATGAAAACCTCAACCTTTAGTTTATACATCACATGAAAACCTCAACCTTTAGTTTGTACATCACATGAAAACCTCAACCTTTAGTTTGTAAATCACATGAAAACCTCAACCTATAGTTTGTAAATCACATGAAAACCTCAACCTTTAGTTTGTAAATCACATGAAAACCTCAACCTTTAGTTTGTACATCACATGAAAACCTCAACCTTTAGTTTATACATCACATGAAAACCTCATCCTTTAGTTTGTACATCACATGAAAACCTCAACCTTTAGTTTGTACATCACATGAAAACCTCAACCTTTATTATGTACATCACATGAAAACCTCAACCTTTAGTTTATAAATCACATGAAAACCTCAACCTTTAGTTTGTAAATCACATGAAAACCTCAACCTTTAGTTTGTACATGAAAACCTCAACCTATAGTTTGTACATCACATGAAATCCTCAACCTTTAGTTTGTAAATCACATGAAAACCTCAACCTTTAGTTTGTACATCACATGAAAACCTCAACCTTTAGTCTGTAAATCACATGAAAACCTCAACCTTTAGTTTGTAAATCACATGAAAACCTCAACCTTTAGTTTGTAAATCACATGAAAATCTCAACCTATAGTTTGTACATCACATGAAAACCTCATCCTTTAGTTTGTAAATCACATGAAAACCTCAACCTTTAGTTTGTAAATCACATGAAAACCTCAACCTTTAGTTTGTACATCACATGAAAACCTCATCCTTTAGTTTATACATCACATGAAAACCTCAACCTTTAGTTTGTACATCACATGAAAACCTCAACCTTTAGTTTATACATCACATGAAAACCTCAACCTTTAGTTTGTACATCACATGAAAACCTCAACCTTTAGTTTATACATCACATGAAAACCTCAACCTTTAGTTTGTACATCACATGAAAACCTCAACCTTTAGTTTGTAAATCACATGAAAACCTCAACCTATAGTTTGTAAATCACATGAAAACCTCAACCTTTAGTTTGTAAATCACATGAAAACCTCAACCTTTAGTTTGTACATCACATGAAAACCTCAACCTTTAGTTTATACATCACATGAAAACCTCATCCTTTAGTTTGTACATCACATGAAAACCTCAACCTTTAGTTTGTACATCACATGAAAACCTCAACCTTTATTATGTACATCACATGAAAACCTCAACCTTTAGTTTATAAATCACATGAAAACCTCAACCTTTAGTTTGTAAATCACATGAAAACCTCAACCTTTAGTTTGTACATGAAAACCTCAACCTATAGTTTGTACATCACATGAAATCCTCAACCTTTAGTTTGTAAATCACATGAAAACCTCAACCTTTAGTTTGTACATCACATGAAAACCTCAACCTTTAGTCTGTAAATCACATGAAAACCTCAACCTTTAGTTTGTACATCACATGAAAACCTCAACCTTTAGTTTGTAAATCACATGAAAACCTCAACCTTTAGTTTGTAAATCACATGAAAACCTCAACCTTTAGTTTGTAAATCACATGAAAACCTCATCCTTTAGTCTGTAGATCACATTAAAACCCCAAACTTTAGTTTGTACATCACATGAAAACCTCAACCTTTAGTTTGTAAATCACATGAAAACCTCAACCTTTAGTTTGTACATCACATGAAAACCTCATCCTTTAGTCTGTACATCACATGAAAACCTCATCCTTTAGTCTGTACATCACATGAAAACCTCAACCTTTAGTTTGTACATCACATGAAAACCTCATCCTTTAGTCTGTAAATCACATGAAAACCTCAACCTTTAGTTTGTACATCACATGAAAACCTCAACCTTTAGTTTGTACATCACATGAAAACCTCAACCTTTAGTTTGTAAATCACATGAAAATCTCAACCTTTAGTTTGTACATCACATGAAAACCTCAACCTTTAGTTTGTAAATCACATGAAAATCTCAACCTTTAGTTTGTACATCACATGAAAACCTCAACCTTTAGTTTGTACATCACATGAAAACCTCAACCTTTAGTTTGTAAATCACATGAAAACCTCATCCTTTAGTCTGTAGATCACATTAAAACCCCAACCTTTAGTTTGTACATCACATGAAAACATCAACATTTATCATAATTTCCAGTGTATAAGTCAGACTTTTTTGGCTAGAATTATTGTCCCAGCGTCTTATACACTGTAAGAAAGTCTGAGGTGGCAAGGGAGATATTTTCTGGCATGTTTATCCCAAGTCAGGGGAGTTGATTCTCAAAATATTGGGAGCGGTAAAGCCAGCATCAGAAATAGTCTCCTATTCCAGATAAAGTACACCGTAAGTATTTATAAGTAAGTATATTCCAATCATATATAAATATTAAAATATTTTAAATATTTGTCTTGTTTTTATTTCCAAAAACCCCCCAAAAAAAATACAATTTTGATAAACCATTTGCATAAATGAGATTACGCAAGAGATAATCCTCAACCTATGAGGGAGTGAGAATGCTACTAAACAGACATAAATAACATACAGTGTGGATGAATTTCTGGAACATCTATATCAAAATCCATGGATCTGTCTTTTAAAAAAGTTCACTCTAGTAAAGTCAGAACATTATGTGACACGTGCACTCAGAAATGAATTGTAATCAAGAGAACTATAGATAATTGTCCCTGGTGAAATGTACCGCTATAAACCATACTTATAAATTGCTCAGCAAATCATAAAACATCAAAAGCACTTGGTCATGACAAGCGGCAGCATGCATATTACTGTCACAGCATTATTTGACATGCACTCATAAATGATTTGTAATCAAGAGAATAATAGACCATTGTCCCTGGTGAGATGTATTCACAAGACCTCCTAATTGATCACTGCTCAGTGTAATGAGAAAATGAACAAGCATGTGGTCACAAGCATTCTTTGAAGTTCACTTTACTGCATTGAGCAACATATCAATGCTGGCTTCAGTTCAGGATCAAAGTTCTTTTAACCCCCGCCAATCTCGTTTATTCAGTTATTAAAACATATTCTATTTGCTCTATATAAAGGGTCACTTTGAGATTTTGGGTCATAACCGTTTTTGCTATATAGTGTGGGGGCAACTGTTCAAAAAATGGTTCCTTGTATACTTTTTTAGCAGAAGCATGGCATGTATATTTTCAACATCGGGATGGGTTGTGCTAAATAATTGGACTCTATTCCAATTTTTTAATGTCACGTGACCTCCAAGATGGCTGCCATCATGAGCAAAAATCAGGATATTAGAGGATTTTTGCCCATTTTTTGAACCAAATCTATCCCAAATAGCCGCGATATGTCCCCAAACCACCCCATCCACTTGCCTTTATAGTTTACTTGTTCAGTCGAAACAGCAGATGTGCTCAGGAAGGTAAGAGTTAACAGTATGGGCTGTTTAGCGATTTTCGTTTTGAAGTCTAGGGGTGATTGACATGCCGTTTTTCACCATATCGGTACCCTCTCATCTTGTTCTACTTCCGGCTCGATAAAAAATTGGAATAGAGTCTTAATAATCCCTCCAAACTGAATAAGTTAAGAAAATCATAGTGGCTTGCTTCTACTAAAAAAGTATACAAGATCTACATTTGCCCCCACACTAATATATTGTACTGTTCACATTACCTGATATGGTCCATATAGATTAACTATTCCGGCTACTGGATTTACGCCGCGGTTCGATTCGCTTTTCGTATTCCATGTTTTGTAAACCGGAAGTCGAGCACGCCGCGCAAATACCTCCCAATTACATTCTATTCTCGGCAGCCATATTTATTACGGACAAAATGTCTGAGACAGATTCTTCATCTAGCAATCGGGAGGAAACTGATCTTTCCAACCCACAACCGAAGGTTGTTTATAAATGCAAATGGAAGACGAAGTATCCACTTCTGAAAGAAGTTGTAAAAGGAGAAATACAGAAAATTATTCAAAGCGATCTGGGGTCGAAGGTTAACTTGATTCTTGATTTACAATCGAAATCCAAAGTTGATCAAAGAGCAAGAAAAAGTCCTAGGGTAGCACGCAGTGCTGAGAAAACCCCTAGTGGTCAGATAAATGCATGCAGTGCAGAGAAAACACAGTCACAGGGTCACATAAATGCACGCATTGCAGAGAATGAATCTCAGACAATGATGCCATAAGCATTGGTTACTTTTATGATACCATCTTAAAATGATTAATCTTCTCGGAAAAGCTTGAACTCCGCGTCGACATTTTGTTTTTCCTCTTCAAGGAATAATGTTTCGCTTTGTTTCATTGGTCCAACGCATATAGTTTTATCCAATCATGATAGGTCGCTAAGGGTGACAACCCGTTAGTACTAGCGATTTGATTGGTCAGATTTGTTTAGGTTCACTTCCGCGTTAATTTCTGAGAAAATTCATTATTCGAATTTTGACTTTGAGCGTGATTAGCTCTCTTTTTATTTGATTTGATTTGATATGATCAACTCTGGCTCCGCCATTTTGAAATTTTTTGATAATTGAAATGAATGAACAGGCAAACGAACACCGATCCTCAACAAGGAATCGAGAGAGAATCGATTACAGAAAAATGCATTCGCACGGTTTGAGTACAGTGTTCGCGCTGGACCGAAAAAAACTTTAGCCAAATGTTTAGACAAATGAAAATTTTATTAGCCAAATGAAAAAAAATTTAGCCAAATGTTTTGTGGCCAAATAAAAAAAAACTTGGGCCAAATTAAATCATCGTTTTCTGGTCGGTTCACAATTAATGACTAAAACATAAATTCTAACAGACACAGGTAAAATACACAATAATTTAAATAATTTTGATGAACTAGAAGTATTTTTATATATATCATTTATTAAAAAGTTATTAATGTTTATGTGACAGAGTGATTTGGGGGGGGGGGGGGGGGGGGGGGGGGGGGGGGTAACCCGGTATATTGTCCTTCTTAATGTCATTATTTTTTAATTGTCAAATTACAATCTGTCATAAAAGCATGCATATTATTTTGACTGTATCGGTATTGACGACAAATAGCCACAAAATATCTGTCGTGGTTCACATTTGGCTGATTAAGCTATTGTCTTACACTTGGTGCTCATAAACCTCGACCGTCATAAATATAATGTCATCATAAACATGCATTGTGCAGGCGAACCGTGAGTGACCAGACAGACAATGAGCTGAATGGGTGATTAGGGGATTAAACGTAAAAATTAATAATGACCTTTTGCTGCTTCGTGCAGAGTGACGTAATCTTTCTCCAGATTAAAACAGCCTGTTACGAACAAATTGCTTATATACCGGCGTCAATGCACTTTACAAAACATTGCTTTCTTCACATTGTCATAATTCAACCATGGTCGGTTTAATGTCCATGCGTCTTTGAATGTCCGTCTTGTGAAAACTAAAGATGATTGCATATCACTTTGTGATCGCTTGGTTGATAGAGTTGTCGATCGGGTTTCCCTTTGTACGATATTTCAAAAGTACGAAAATAATGAAATACTTTCGTCACCTAATTAACTTCGTCTTGAATGTCGATCTATTGAGCGCTTTTATTAATTAGCTTTCTGGCTCCATGCTTTCAGTCTCCATTTGGGTTCAAAAAAAGTTTAGCCAAAAGTTTAGCCAAATGAAATTTTTATTAGCCAAATTCGAAAAATATTAGCCATTGGCTAATTTGGCTACCGACAGCGCGAACACTGTTTGAGTACCCCTCCGGGCGCCGACGATAATTATATTGACAGCGAAACCGACGTAAAAATACCATTTGACATTGATCATGAAATGGTGAATACTTCAAACTCCATAGTCGACCTCGAAAAATCTATGCCAAATCTTGAGAAAGAATATGAACAATTAATTAATTCCGCGTTTTTGCTTTTCTGCTTTACTGACGTTAAAACTTCCAAGTGATGTTTGTTGACATTGCGCGATGGATTCGTCTGCTTAAAAGCAGAATATATCTGCAAGTCTCTGTGTTAACATCGTTTTTAAAAATGGTGAAAAAAATACCACATTAATTAAGAACGCACGTGGTCCGATGTGTTGGAAAGTTTGCTAACCGGCAATGACGAGATCACGGAGGTGAAGTTGAACAACAGCTTGGTAGCTGTCAGCGTTTCGCAAACCGGAACGGACACTGTCAATATGATTACTCCTATGGAGCCAACATTACTGCTCATGGTATGTAGCATTAAATTAAAACAATAAATATCTAAACTGTCACATATGTACTTACATGTAGACTCTGACACAAATTAGATTTTTTTAGGCTTTTTTTATTGAGAAATAATAAAGAATTGAAATCTATATGACGGCATGTGTTGTCAATTTAGATATAATATTTGTAAAAATAACTACTTTGAACAAGATTATTCTCCATTTCTATTTGGTCACCCTACCGGAGTGTTTCACATCACTTTAAATGTATTGGACAGATATATAGCTAGGGCCAGAATGTGTTATAACCAATCTAATATGGCACTTAACTGATCGTATGCATGATTCGTATCATACTTATTTTCATTAAATTGAAATTTAAACGAAATAACTATACTGATGACAATTATACAAATGTGTACTAATATGACTACTACATTAATATTGGAGTCTTGGAGATTGTGATGGCTGATTGTATAGTCCTGACAATTATAGTCATATACCTAAGCCAACTACTATTGGATTAATGTGGCTGTCTTGTCTTTCATTATAAGGAAATTGACATGTACAAAGTGCATCTATGCATTGGTTTTGTGGCATCAAACGTTTAATAGATAATAACCACTTGAATGCGTCAATACATCGTTGCTAATTGATATATGACGGCATATACGCAATAATATTCACGATATAGTTTATTATAACTGAAGTAAAATAGTGGACCGGACCGGAGAGTACCGGACCGGCGGCATAAAGCGGTCCGGTCCGGTCCAGTGACACCCAGTCCGGACCGGTCCAAAGCGGTCCAATCCGCATCACTACTGGAAACCACATCCCCAGGCATATGCGCTTGATGCGTTGACAACCAATTGGGAAAACATGTTTGCATTTGCCTTTCCTCCAATTCGATGCAAGATCATTCTTATAGCTCCCCCAGTTGTCTGGACAAGATTGTTATCCCAGTCTACAAGAAATGTTAGATTTTCCACGAAGTATTCCAATGGTGGAGAATCTACTAACACAACACAACATATGCCTGCATACATGCAGAAGGCCAAACATATACAATTGATACATTATATACATACAAAATTCCGTATAAAATAGAAACTCATGAGAGATCCTCTATTTCACAAACAAGAAAGGCCTTGAAGCTATCCTGAAATGAAAGTGTCAATGACACTGTAGCTCAACTTAGGTAGGGGAATAATTTAATGGTTGACAGTAAATGGAGGAATAGGAAAGGTGCTAATTGAAATGTCTAACCTGCGCCAAAGTATATAGTGATGCAAAGAGTAAGATACAAGATGGCTGCTGGTGGCCATTTTTTTTTACCAATTGACCCCAAAAGGACTCGTTCCCATCTACGTATAATTGTTAACATCCATGACAAATTTTATGAAGATCTGACCAAAGCTACGACCTACAAATTTCATGATGATCAGACGAACAGTACGACCTGTAGACCGCGCCAATGGATTTAATTTTGAAATCTAAGATGGCCACTGGCAGCCATGTTATTTGGCCGAATGACCCCACAATGATTCGTTCCCATCTACATGTCAATGTCAACATTCATGACAAATTTCATAAAGATTAGACCAAAGGTACAACTCGTTCCCATCTACATGTCAGTGTTAACATCCATGACAAATTTAATAAAGATCAGACCAAAGGTATGACCTGTAGCCCACGCCAAAGGATTTAGTCATGCAAAGAGTAAAATGCTGGTGGCCATGTTTTTTGACCGAATGACCCCAAAACGACTCGTTCCCATCTACATGTCATTGTTATAATTCATGACAAATTTCATGACCATCTGACCAAAGCTACGACCTGTAGCCCACACCAAAGGATTTAGTCATGCAAAGAGTAAAATCCAAGATGGCTGCTGGCGGCCATGTTTTTTGACCGAATAACCCCAAAACGACTCGATCCCATCTACATGTCATTATTAACATCAATGACAAATTTCATGATGATCAGACGAACAGTACGACCTGTAGCCCGCGCCAATGGATTGAATCTTGAAATCCAAGATGGCTGCCAGCGGCCATGTTTTTTGGCCGAATGACCCCAAAATGACTCGTTCCCATCTACACTTCAATGTCAACATTCATGACAAATTTCATAAAGATCAGACCAAAGGTACGACCTGTAGCCCGCACCAAACGATTTAGTCATGCAAATAGTAAAATCCAATATGGCTGCTGGCGGCCATGTTTTTCGGCCGAACGACCCCAAAATCCCTCGTTCCCATCTACATGGCATTGTTAACATCCATGACAACTTTCATGATGTTCCGATCAAAGCTACGACCTGTAGCCCGCGCCAAAGGATTTAGTCATGCAAAGAGTAAAATCCAAGATGGCTGCTGGCGGCCATGTTTATTGGCCGAACGACCCCAAAATGACTCGTTCCCATCTACATGTCAATATTAACATCCATGACAAATTTCATGATGATCAGATGAACAGTACGAACTGTAGGCCGCGCCAATGGATTGAATTTTGAAATCTAAGATGGCCGCCAGCGGCCATGTTTTTTGGCCGAATGACCCCACAATGATTCGTTCCCATCTACATGTCAATGTCAACATTCAAGACAAATTTCATAAAGATTAGACCAAAGGTACAACCTGTAGCCCGCGCCAAAGGATTTAGTCATGCAAAGAGTAAAATCCAAGATGGCTGCTGGCGGCCATGTTTTTTGGCCGAACGACACCAAAATCACTCGTTCCCATCTACATGTCATTATTAACATCAATGACAAATTTCATGATGATCAGGGGAACAGTACGATCTGTAGCCCGCGCCAATGGATTGAATCTTGAAATCCAAGATGGCTGCCAGCGGCCATGTTTTTTGGCCGAATGACCCCAAAATGACTCGTTCCCATCTACATGTCAATGTCAACATTCATGACAAATTTCATAAAGATCAGACCAAAGGTACGACCTGTAGCCCGGGCCAAAGGATTTAGTCATGCAAAGAGTAAAATCCAAGATGGCTGCTGGCGGCCATGTTTTTCGGCCGAACGACCTCAAAATCCCTCGTTCCCATCCACTTGTCATTGTTAACATCCATGACAAATTTCATGATGTTCCGATCGAAGCTACAACCTGTAGCCCGCGCCAAAGGATTTAATCATGCAAAGAGTAAAATCCAAGATGGCTGCTGGCGGCCATGTTTATTGGCCGAACAACCCCAAAATGACTCGTTCCCATCTACATGTCAATATTAACATCCATGACAAATTTCATGATGATCAGATGAACAGTACGACCTGTAGCCCGCGCCAATGGATTGAATTTTGAAATATAAGATGGCCGCCAGCGGCCATGTTTTTTGGCCGAATGACCCCACAATGATTCGTTCCCATCTACATGTCAATGTCAACATTCATGACAAATTTCATAAAGATTAGACCAAAGGTACAACCTGTAGACCGCGCCAAAGGATTTAGTCATGCAAAGAGTAAAATCCAAGATGGCTGCTGGCGGCCATGTTTTTTGGCCGAACAACTCCAAAATCACTCGTTCCCATCTACATGACAGTGTTAACATCCATGACAAATTTCATAAACTTCCGACCAAAACAACGACCTGTAGCCCGCGCCAAAGGATTTAGTCATGCAAAGAGTAAAATCCAAGATGGCTGCTGGCAACCATGTTTTTTGGCCGAACGACCCCAAAATCACTCGTTCCCATCTACATGTCAATATTAACATCAATGACAAATTTCATGATGATCAGATGAACAGTACGACCTGTAGGCCGCGCCATGTTTTTTGGCCGAATGACCCCAAAATGACTCGTTCCCATCTACATGTCAATGTCAACATTCATGACAAATTTCATGAAGATCAGACCAAAGGTACAACCTGTAGCCCGCGCCAAAGGAAATTGTTGACGGACACACGGACACACGCACACACGGACGACGGATGCCAAACCATGGCAATAGCTCAAACTTACAAAAGTAAGTTGAGCTAAAAATGTGTCTTGTAGTCGTACTGACTGTGACCACCGGTACACACTCATCAGAGGAATATCTACAGAGAAACTGCATGTCATAAAGATGAACCATACCAACCATTAATAATGATTGATAAGACGGATGCTGGTACAAAGGCTTGTCGAGAGCTGGAACTCAGATTTATTCTCTGTTGGTTTCATAAGCCGATACAGTCAAACTTGTTTTAGAAGGAGATGGGATGGTCGTCGATGAGGACGAGGTCCTCCAAGAATTAAATGATCAGATATTTTTACTTCTTTGCTGAGTGAAATATGGACCATCACCTAAACCTGATACAGTAATCCCTGCTGAACAAGACTTAGTCCATACACAATATGATACCACGAATGTCCACTCACCAGAGAAACCATTACCTGCAGAATCTACGGAAACAGCAGATGTGGCAGACTCAACAAACGCTGATTCCATGTCAACTAATGGAACATCAATCACACCGACCACTATGAGTTAGTATAACAGTATTATTGTACACTACTAGAATATTATCTCACAAAATTTCTTACCATTAACGCATTATAGAACTTCTAAGTGTCTAAATTCATTATAATCTGCAGAGTGACTACATGTACGTTGGTCATAAACATGTTAAATATACATTCATATAATCCATGACTGCTCTTTATTGTCTGATTAAACCTCCATTTTGATCAAAATTTCATTGGAAATAGTGGTGTTAACGGTCCTCTAAATGATGCATCCAACCATACAACCCTTTTAATTAGCCTAGGCAATAGGCATCAGGATTGACTGATTTAAATCAAGCGATTTAAACCAAAATTTGTTAAATTATTGCATAATGTCAACAAGCCATATTTCCGACTAAATCCTGAAAAGTTACCCATAACTCTGCTTTGGTTAAGAGGTTGATTACTTAGGGCAATACTGTACCTCATATGGATGACCCTAAAGACCTACAAAGTCCTTCAAATGGTGTGAAACTGAAAAACAGTAATGCCCTAAGTAATCGACCCCTTAACCACAGCAGAATTATGGGTAACTTTTCAGGATTTAGTCAGAAATATGGCTTGTTGCCAATCATCGGAGAGCTCTCCCCGAACATTTGATCAATACAAAGTGGGCTAATATTAAAAAATAGCTCAGAATTCTATGTCTGATCATATTCTTGCCGACTATAGTCGACTAATCGTGAAAGTTTTGCCTGCTTTTTGCCCTATTTTTTCCAGTCCGTCAGCAGTAACGGTTGGATTGTTTGTTTACGTACAAATGTCACAAAACGTTGCCTGGAGGATTAGTGTTCCCATAACTTATTCCTCTGAGGGTGACAACAACGTTACAATTGTGTCAGTGAATCCTAAGAAAACGAAAACCAACACAAATATTTCACAATCGTCATGTTGCTCTAATTATTGACCTAATAGAAGTCAAGAATTTTGAAAAACAATGCAAAAGGCTCTTGATAAGTCACAAAGCTACTCGTTTATGGAAGACACGAATGGGAATGAGTCGATAACAGGGAAGAGGGTGAAGAGCAAGTCTTCTGGTCTTCCACAAAATTGTGTTTGACCTGTGTAACAACATGTCCAAACCGGAATGTTCTTGTCAATAGTATTTACTAAAAATGGGCAAAGATGTGTGCAAGCATATCATGATGACTCTACTTTGGGGTTCAGAGCCGACAAGGAAATACTGAACCAGATATTGTATGCCGGAAAGGAAATGGAATGTGTAACGGCAGCAAAATTTAATCCAGAATAAACTGAGCGAGGCGAAGGCTGTGAATGTTACATTAAAGTCGACTTAGAAATACAGAGAGTTGCTTATTTGGATGCATGTATTCGAGTAACATTTCTACCATCATTATTTCATGGTGACCTTGTTTTAGATACAGACAAGGATATTGCAAAGGAAATGGAGTTCATTGTTAGGTAAGGTTTCAATTGCTTAAGTGGAAGACAACAAGCAGTCGAAGACGGCGGTATCCCCGCCGAAATGTGCAGTTGGGGAAGTGCATTCTCAATAATGTTTGCGTTCTCCACCGAAATGTGCAGATGAGGGAATTGCATTCTCAACAAGAGGTGGAATTTTGTCAAAAAGCCTGGCTTGCGAACTCCTTTTAGGACTGACATTTGTGGAAATTAGCCATGTGACATCCATTTGCACTAAAAATAATAAACAAAGTCCAATAACTCTGCTGAAAATATCCGGCCGGACCTGGTTTGCAAATTTGTTCTAGATACTGGTCATGTGAACTCATATACCAATAATCTTTGAAATCCGTTGACATTTGTGGAATGAGCCCTGTGACGTCGTCTACTTGCTATTTGGTAAATTCAACAAAAATAATAAACAAAGTCCAATAACTCCAGTAAAAATAACCGTTATAATAGTTTGTAACACTAATTACTATGGTTAATTTGAAGTGCCGTCGGCGACGTATTGCCTTGTGATTATAACTAAGTGTGCTTCCATTCAATTGCATGAAAAGCTGGAAAGTTTTCTGGAGTTTTTGTTTGTCATAATGCAATGTTTATTTAATGTATTAATGGGGTGCATGGGTCAATTTCTACAATGTGAGGATTAGTAGCAGTGACAAGACGAAATGAAACATCATATTTAAACTGCTTGATATAGAGAGTAATTTCATTCTTCCCAAAATGATAACTATGTAAATTCCAAACAAAGAAATATGCCAGGCATCAGATGACGGATAGAAAATATGGATGTTAAAAGCATTGAAGAACAGCTTTTTGCCCAGACCGACAGCAATGAACGCAAGATGACACAATGCATGGCTGTGACATTGTAATGCGATATGTGATGACGCAAGCAAACACGGCTGAAAATGCTGGTAATCAGTGATAAAATGATGAAAGATTCAACGACTAGATATATGCAGAAACAACAATTATGAGTTCTTGATCACCAGTCATTTCCAGTGAATTCTAATTTTTGTAGATACTATTCATTGTAACCACTTCTGGGTCAAATGTACTTTTGTTATCTCCAACGCAAATTTGTTGCTTTTTTGTTATCATATTCTGTGTTTTCATTACATTATTCAATAAATAATCAGAACGAATATCATCCCGTCTGTTGTATGTGATCAGCATAGTCACGGACTATTGATCTGTGCGCTAGAATATAGCGTGCACAGGGTTGAAAATAATTTTTTTCAAATCAAAATTAATTCGTCTAGTTGGAATTGGGTTCACTTAATAGTCAAAATGGTCAAGTCGAACACATGGATAACTCTAAATAATCCAAAGGTTCCTTATGATTTGACTTAACGAAGTTTAACTATACTATATGATTGATTGGGAAATAGGCCATGTCAACTAGAGGTGTGAATGTCCCAATGGGACTAAGGATATCCCCGTGTTTTTTAAATACTAAGATGAATTAAAATAATAAAATAACAGTTCCCATTGCAGGTGCACAAACCTAACCGTAATCTTAAACCTATTGACCGAAAAATGTAGGAATAAAAGCTCGGACAAAATTATGCATTTTGCAAAAATGTTCCAAGTCGAGAAAGGGAAAAAAAAACTCCACAAAAAAAGTCGGACAGACATAATAATCGCAGGTGCACAGATTCTCATGGTACTAAATATCAGTGCCAAGATTAAAAAACATTGACCTAAAAATGTAGAAATAAAAGCTTGGACAAAATTGGGCATGTTGTAAAAAAAGGGGAATAAATCCACCAAAAATGCCGGACAGACGTCATAATCGCAGGTGCACAGGTTCCCATGGTACTAAATGTATGTGCCAAGTAAAAAAAAAATGACCTAGAAATGTAGGAAAAAAAGCTCGGACAAAATTATACATGTTGCAAAAAATTTCTAAGTCGAAAAAGGGGGAATAACTCCAACAAAAAAAGTCAGACAGACGTCATAATCACAGGTGCATAGGTTCCCATGGTGGTCGATGCCTGTGCCAAGTTTCACGGAAATTGATCAAAAAACGACTGAGAAAAACTCCGGACAATTTTGTGTCCACGGACGGCACGACGGACGGACAAGCTGACTCCAGTATACCCCCCCTAACTTTGTTGCGGGGGTATAATTAACTCTATAGCGAGTCTGTCGATAAAATATTTGCCTAACACTAGTGGTCCCATTACAGCTGAATCAATTTCACTGCAGACATTGTGGAGTCTAATGCAAAAGTTGATGCAAATAATTCAGATCATTTTGTGGCTAATGATGAACAAGATGCAAAATACATGACCAACAACGTAAGTGTGTTTCCATGGAGTCTGATTCTAAGATTGATGAAAATAATTCAGATAATTTTGTGGCTAATGTTGGACATACATGATCAACACCTCAAGTGATGATTTGAAAGAATTTGACTCTGAAGGTTTGTGTGGCCCACATTATGTGAGTAAAGGGGGGATGCCCAATAGCAGTAGAGTCCACAAATAGAGGTACCGGAAGCTGACATAAGCTAATGATAGGCAGAGCACCCTGCTGTAAATGCAGTTTCTGATATAGTCATAAAGAATAGGAACAGAAAAGATAGCAGAAACCCAAAGAACACATATCGATTTGTGTTATGATTTATGTTTCAAAATAAGAATTAATTTAAGCTTTGTATGACCCACAAAATATTATTTTGTATACTGTACTGTTACAGTATAATGTTTGCAAACTATGCTAAAAACACGTATAAAGAGCGTTCCATTTGCATATACATTTTGTATACACTTATATCTAAGCAATTCATGTTATATTGGGGTCATTTTTCCATTTGTTTTATTTATGAAGGGGGGGGGAAGAATACAGAAAGTAAGAAGGGGGGGGGGGGAGAATACAGAAGAAAATGCAACTGTGGAAATAAACAATCTACAAACAAAACATGTTTGAACTGTGGAATGAAAACAACGACGCATGATGCAATTCAACTCTCCTAGTGAAAGAGACATCTGACGGGGAGCCAGAGATTGCTCATTCTTCATGGGAGAGGATATTAAGATAAAATATGGGAATCAACTAAAAGTCCTTCTTGTTCATCCCCAGTGGTTAGGGGTGTTCGTAGAGTGAAAATACACTGTGCTTAGGCTGTGTCACTGGTGACATCGGAGAGTGAAAACACTCGAGGCCATATTTGAGTGTTGAAGTTGGAGAGGAAGGCAAAAAAATCGAGAAAAAAACTTCAGAGAAAACCTTCAGGATATTAAGATCAAGTCTGAGATTGTGGTTTTCGAAGACAGTGAGAAGTTGTTTGAAAAGTTGAATGATGGTTGCGATGGGGGTTGCTATTTGTATTTATTTTACTAAATTCGTAAAATAAATGGTGCAAGCAGTATTGTGATGGAATTCATAGTTGCACAAATCTGTCCCATCTTATTAAAAGTGAGAACTAGCAATACATTCCATTTCATGAAGGAAGGTGTGTCGTATGCTTACTTATGACATATGTGGAGACTCTGCTAAACATGTGACTACTTAATGAAGAAATGGGGGGGGGGGGTACAAAAAAGAAATAGAAATCCAAGCGAAAACAGTGGACGAAGTCAGAAGAGGAAGAGATAAAAAAGTATTTCTATTCATATCTGGAAACTAAGACTACTCCTAGGTCGATGGCATGCGAAAAAGGAAAGAAGAAGAGCTTGTTGAATGGCGGTGTATTACATAATCGGGCTAACCATTTAATAATAAAAACAATTAGTGCCATGAACCATAAAATGTGAAATACACTTTAGTAAAAAATGTGTACTGTTATGATCTGTCATTTCGGAAAGGTACGAGGTGAACAAACTGATTATCACATTGTGACATAAGGTGATCGTAACTAAACTTTGCGACAGGTTATTTGATGATTAAACCCCACCCCTCAAATTTTGACATTCCAGGCAGAATATTGGCAGTTAGTGCATTAGAATATTTTTGAATATTTTTTGTAGTTATCTATCTTTTAAGCATGAATCATGGGTATGTGTCTTCTCTGGCCTTCTTGGACATTGAGTTAAGACTCCTCTGGCCAAAAGAAAGCTCACCTGACTGACAGATGTGAAACTCATGTGATGCTCGCCCACTCCTAGACATGACCAGGAAGGATGATGCTAAAACTATCTTCCAACTGTTTCCAGAAATTGGCAAGACTAAGGCAGTGAATGTGGTTATGAATAAATTGGTTAGAAACTACTGCACAAAGCAGCCGACGCAAGAAGTGGAGCATAAAATTAACATCGCTGCATGGGAACTTATCAACAAGGACCATGTGCGAAAGATAATATATAATGTAAAGGAGAAACTCGACCTTGGTTCGAAGTCAAACAGCTTTCAAGCCGTACAACTCTTCTCAGAATGCATTAGCAAACCCATCTGTTTTCTGTATACAACTTCTTGAAGGATATATATGTTTTCACTACCTCAATACGCAAATTGAAGTTGGCCGCTGAAATATCTGACAAAGTAAAACTTGGCACATGAAAGTTTTACATGCCAATAAAATGATTCGACCTAAAAACCTATGTGTGTGAAACATCTATACTGTCAACAATAGTCGGGATATATAGCTAGGTTCCTGCACCTTTTTCATTTTAAAATAAAATGATCAGAGTTTGTGTCCAAAACCAGATGGAAATGTCAGCTGTCACATGCATGTTATGTCATCCTGCAGTGTTTGGATTCCCGGTGCTTCATGGGAGTCTCAGAACGTCGCGTGTGAGATGACGTAACAGAATGACCATCGCGCAAGTTGGTTGTTGCAGAAGGTACTAGTATACTCTTAGAATTCAAGTCTGTTTCACTATATCACACGACATTCCATAATATTCAGTGGATTCACAATTGTCAGATAATATTTTATCTGCAAAATTCATAAGTTTCTGGTTTTCACTCATGATTGTTGTAGGAAAGGTCAAAGGACTCTAAAGATGGATAAGTTTTGTCTGTGACTGATATATTTACATGTATAATTAAGTTTGTAGGAATTAATACTAATTCTCATTTATACATGCTTATTACTTACTTTTTTAACCCTTTGAGTGCCAGGGGCCGATCTCATCGGCCCTAAACCTACAAAATAAGTCTGTTAAAGAATATAAGAATAAATTATTAAAATTGTAAAAAATTGTAAAAAATTGTAAAAAAAACAAAACAAAAACAAAACAAAAACACAAAAAATTGTTAGGCCAATGCATTCTCTTATATATGCGAGGCGACCTATGGTCGACTCGCATATATAAGAGAATGCATTGGCACAGGGTATATGGGTTGATACAAAAATCGACCTGGCACTCAAAGGGTTAAACCTAATAATCTGTCTAAACAACCTAGCACTCTCAATTCACTGGACTATCTATTAGCCCAATCAAATCCCAATACAAATATAAACCAGCCCAATAACTAAATTAACATATTACTGTAGTGAGCGCGATCGACTAAGTCACTTCGTTACTAAAGCAGCTTCCACTCGTCTTAGAGCTCGTAACATAGCGTCACACCTTTCGCCAGAATCACTCTCAATTGTGGATGCACCTGTCAAGGGTATGGCTCAGCCTGCTGCTCTGTGTATCTTTTCTTCCGCCACGACAGATTCATCTGAACCGGCGACGGATAAAGCCCAGGCTGCTGCTCTGTGTATCTTTTCTTCCGCCACGACAGATTCATCTGAATCGGCTACGGATAAAGCTCAGGCTGCTGCTCTGTGTATCTTTTCCTCCGCCACGACAGATTCATCTGAACTGGCTACGGATAAAGCCCAGGCTGCTGCTCTGGGTATCTTTTCCTCCGCCACGACAGATTCATCTGAACTGGCTACGGATAAAGCTCAGCCTGCTGCTCTGGGTATCTTTTCTTCCGCCACGACAGATTCATCTGAACCGGCGACGGATAAAGCCCAGGCTGCTGCTCTGTGTATCTTTTCTTCCGCCTTGACAGATTCATCTGAACCGGCTACGGATAAAGCCCACGCTGCTGCTCTGTGTATCTTTTCTTCCGCCACGACAGATTCATCTGAACCGGCGACGGATAAAGCCCAGGCTGCTGCTCTGGGTATCTTTTCTTCCGCCACGACAGATTCATCTGAACCGGCGACGGATAAAGCTCAGCCTGCTGCTCTGTGTATCTTTTCTTCTGCCACGACAGATTCATCTGAACTGGCTACGGATAAAGCCCAGGCTGCTGCTCAGTGTATCTTTTCTTCTGCCACGACAGATTCATCTGAACCGGCTACGGATAAAGCCCAGGCTGCTGCTCTGTGCATCTTTTCTTCCGCCACGACAGATTCATCTGAACCGGCGACGGATAAAGCCCAGGCTGCTGCTCTGGGTATCTTTTCTTCCGCCACGACAGATTCATCTGAACCGGCGACGGATAAAGCTCAGCCTGCTGCTCTGTGTATCTTTTCTTCTGCCACGACAGATTCATCTGAACTGGCTACGGATAAAGCCCAGGCTGCTGCTCAGGGTATCTTTTCCTCCACTGTGACAGTCTCATTGGACCGTGCCATGGGTAAAGCTCAGTCTGTTGCTCAGGGTATCTTTTCTTCCGCCATGACAGTCTCATTGGACCGTGCCATGGGTAAAGCTCAGTCTGTTGCTCAGGGTATCTTTTCTTCCGCCATGACAGTCTCATTGGACCGTGCCATGGGTAAAGCTCAGTCTGCTGCTCAGGGTATCTTTTCCTCCACTGTGACAGTCTCATTGGACCGTGCCATGGGTAAAGCTCAGTCTGTTGCTCAGGGTATCTTTTCTTCCGCCACGACAGATTCATCTGAATCGGCAACTGATAAAGCCCAGGCTGCTGCTCTGGGTATCTTTTCTTCCGCCACGACAGATTCATCTGAACCGGCGACGGATAAAGCTCAGCCTGCTGCTCTGTGTATCTTTTCTTCTGCCACGACAGATTCATCTGAACTGGCTACGGATAAAGCTCAGCCTGCTGCTCTGTGTATCTTTTCTTCTGCCACGACAGATTCATCTGAACCGGCGACGGATAAAGCCCAGGCTGCTGCTCTGTGTATCTTTTCTTCCGCCATGACAGATTCATCTAAACCGGCTACGGATAAAGCCCAGGCTGCTGCTCTGGGTATCTTTTCTTCCGCCACGACAGATTCATCTGAACCGGCGACGGATAAAGCCCAGGCTGCTGCTCTGGGTATCTTTTCTTCCGCCACGACAGATTCATCTGAACCGGCGACGGATAAAGCTCAGCCTGCTGCTCTGTGTATCTTTTCTTCCGCCATGACAGATTCATCTGAACCGGCTACGGATAAAGCCCAGGCTGCTGCTCAGGGTATCTTTTCCTCTGCTGTGACAGTCTCATTGGACCGTGCCATGGGTAAAGCTCAGTCTGCTGCTCAGGGTATCTTTTCCAATCAGGAACTCTGTGGGTAGTAAAAGATTCCTATTCCGGAGACGAAGGCAACACCGAAACAGCTTCACCATTATCTTCATTCCGGCCACGAAATAGGATAAGGCAAATCAACTTGCCATTCCTTCCGTCTCCACCCCACTCTTTTGGATCGGCTAGAGTAGCCATCGACACACATTTCCACCTCGACTGAATGCAGAATAGCCTGGAGCGAGATGTATACACCCTCAACAATATACTAAGTGACCGACCACGTCCAACGCCTTCTACACTGATTAACCTCATAGGGGGAGTTATGGTTTGCTGCAACCCATCTACCTATCCGACTTCCTTTGATGAGGGGTCTCCGTTCAAGACAGCAGAGGAGTTACACCCCAAAAAGGCAGATCTTCATAATACATATGCAGAACAAATTCGCGCTTTGATATCCTCTCCAGAAGTAGTAGCTGTGGGAGAGATTGGATTGGATCGAACTGTATCCTCCATATACTGGGCCAATCAAACAAGACAGAGTACTTAAAGTAATTTCTAAATGGGCAGTGGAATGTGGAAAACCCGTCATTCTTCACCTCAGGGGTCCGAGGAACCATCAAGTGGATGTCTATGCCCGGGGTCACAAGATTATCTCAGACTACTGTCCCGGGATCATTTAATCCATTAATCCATATTCACTGTTTCACAGCGGGTAGCGAAGAAATGGAACAGTGGCAGACAAGTTTTCCCAACTGCTACTTTGGATTTACAGACGCGGTTGCACACTTCTCTACACACCAAAAACAGGCTCTGTGCCATATCCCGGCAAACAAACTTCTTCTGGAAACTGACTCGCCTCATTTCGGGAGAGAGTGGGGTGCTAGAGTCGGTAGTCCAATGCACGTTGGAAACATATGGCACGATGTAGAGCCGACATCAGTGGGGAGTCCCACATAGACTTACTGACAGACACTACACATAATGCCGGACGGTTATACGGTACTGGTGATCTACTGTAACTTCAACCATGATCTGAAAAAATCCTGAGTACTTCTAGGTCCTTTGGGTGATCTAGCCTGCTCAGGAACCATGATCCGAAAAAATCCTGAGTACTTCTAGGTCCTTTGGGTGATCTAGCCTGCTCAGGAACCATGATCCGAAAAAAATCCTGAGTACTTCTAGGTCCTTTGGGTGATCTAGCCTGCTCAGGAACCATGATCCGAAAAAAATCCTGAGTACTTCTAGGTCCTTTGGGTGATCTAGCCTGCTCAGGAACCATGATCCGAAAAAAATCCTGAGTACTTCTAGGTCCTTTGGGTGATCTAGCCTGCTCAGGAACTATGTGCTGATTCATGGACTGAACTACAATATTAAGACATCCATGAATAGACAAATCGTCCTAACCGAAACAAACTCTTTTGGCTTGTCCAAGAAGAACCGGATATCTCCATTGAAATAACACTTATCTGAGACACCGAGTTCACTGGAAAGACTAAGGGTTCTACTTGATTCACATGTATTTGGCTCGTCCCGAAGGAATCATCATATCTTTATAAAGACAGGAGGAGTGTAGTGAGTGCAGTTATAAAGTAAAGTCTTGAGCAATGGTGGAAATGACGAGGGAACACGGAGATCAACAGCTCATTCTCATGCAATTCTACAAGAACGTTGTCATTACACGATATTACAGCGTAATAATTGTTCCCGCTAAATAAGTGTATGAACAAAATCCAACCGATCATTGGCAACAATTTGTTTAAATCTTAAATGCATATTAAAGTTATAAAAGTACAATCTAGAAGTTACTCTAAATTTGAAAAGTATCATAACTTCAGAAAAAAAGAACATTTAGAATATAAATCTTTCAAATTTGTGAGTTATGTGTTCTTGTACCAATTCGTTGATGGTGTATTTTGATGTTTGCATCCCATTTATTTATTCAGCTTTAGTTGCGTCCTTCCATAACTAAGTCAGTTCTTTTAATATGGATGGTTCATTATATAAATGGTAACCAGTAATTATTCTCTTTGTGTGTTATTTTATATTTTACCCTTTATATTATAAACTCCCAATAAATTAGAAAGTTTGCATTGTGGGAAGTCTCCATTCTGGAGCCTTTAAATATTTGTGTACAGTTTTTATTTCCAGTAAAGCTGGAAATGGGTAAATATATTATTTATATTGGAAGGCATTTCTCTTTCCTATATTCCTTTATACTTCGTGTTGGAATTGTTAATTTTATCTTATAGGGTAATACAGTAATGCCCTAAGTAATCGACCCTTAACCAAAGCATAATTATGGGTAACTTTCCAGGATTTAGTCGGAAATATGGCTTTTTGCCATTCATCGGAAAGCTCTCACCAAGAGCTTTCCGATGAATGGCAACAAGCCATATTTCCGACTAAATCCTGAAAAGTTACCCATAATTCTGCTTTAGTTAAGAGGTCGATTACTTATGGCATTACTGTACTTGGTTTCCTTGGAAACACTTGAAACCTTGTTAGATATATTATTCATCATTTGTTGTGTCAACCTCTGTGCTGTACGTTCCACATGATTGTTGTATTAGTCTCATCGATGTCTGCATATGTGTACATGTCTACAGTTCAACTGCTGTGATTCTTATGATAGAGAATACAGACTAATGTAATGTATAAACCTTTATATACTGCACACCCAATGCCACTACATCACAGACTCTCTAAGTTGTGAAGTGTAGAATATCATACATTATAAATTTATAAACTCTATAGACCGAGATGAAGATATCTTGCGTTACAGTATTTAAGACTGACTGAGAAACCTAGCCGAGGTTTATGTCATCCATGAGATATTTTAAGAAATAGATGTACACCAGAATACAAAGAGTGAAAAACCAATACAAACAGTGAAAAACCGTACACCAGAATACAAACAGTGAAAAATCGTACACCAGAATACAAACAGTGAAAAACCATACACCAGAATACAAACTGAAAAACCGTACACCAGAATACAAACAGTGAAAAACCGTACACCAGCATACAAACAGTGAAAAACCGTACACCAGAATACAAACAGTGGAAAAACGTACACCAGAATACAAACACTGAAAAACCGTACACCAGAATACAAACAGTGAAAAACCAAATGTAACAAATTTTAATCACAGATATGTTTTTCATCTGCAGAATCAGGTCCTTGGAGTCTGGTGAGTTGAATATTATTGTAACAATTTCAGAATATTATTGTAACAATTTCAATTTAAGGATTTGTTCCACAACTTGAAATATTTGAAAGGCAGAAAGTAGGTTTATAATTCTTCTGAAGTTTCAATGTCATCCTATTATAAATCTAGTCCCGAGCTATTTCTAAAATTAGTAAGAAATTAACGAGAACGACAACCAGCGAGACAAGCGAAAACCAGTGAGATGAGGGAAAGGAATCTTGCAACCGATAAGGAAACGATAGACAACAATAATACAAAAAGTCCTTTGGCATCGGAGACATTGGCTTTGAGTGAGGCAGCGGATGCTGGATTTCTGGTATCGTCATTGGCACAAGAAGTGTTTTGACTAGCATCGCTTCCTCCTGTGTTGTGTTACACAGACAGTGCATCTTTAAAAGACAAACTACAAACATCTAAAATGGTTACAGACCAACGTCTGAGGGTTGATATAGCAAGACAGAGAAATGATCAGAGAGAAGGAAATTGAGGTTTTAGTAATCCAATTTTGAATATAATTGGGACATGCTTTTCTACAAAAGTCAGGTCAATGTGGAAAGCAAAAGAGATTCCATTCATCATAGACCTGGGCAACTTATGTTGTGAGTGACTTCTCAAACACGTCCAGATTTCAGTTTTGAGAGCTGGCCAGCCTGCTCATGAGTCTGCAATTTCTGAATTACCAAGTACCTCTGAAAGTCAAAGTGATGCACCTACATTATCTGCTTCTAGTGGGAAGCCTAATCGCCCCTGCAAATACTGTGGTGTTTTCCAGACACAACTCATTTGCCACATCAAGCGAAAGCACAAGGGTGAAGCTGAAATTAAAAATGTACTACTGTTGCCAAAACAGGCCCAGCAAAGAGTATTCAGTCAAATAAAAAAAGATGGAATGTTTGTTGAAAATCAGAAAAGAGCCAAAGACAACCCCAGTGAGAGAAAGAAGTCAGGGAAAAAATGATGTGCAGTGGATGCTATGGGGTATATGGAAGAAATGGAATATAGAAACACAAGATGAAATCCATTGGAGAAAAAAGTATTAAACTGGACTCCATTCCCTTATCTACATTTCATGAACTTTCCAATCGAAGGATATCGCCAGATTTGAGAGCAGCATTTCTTAAAATGATAAACGATGATGTTGGCAATATCTGCCGAAATGATAAAGTGATAGTTGCCCTTGGTATGACACTTTGGAGTAAATTTGTAAGAAGGGACAAAAATGTGATTGCTGGCAGATATAAGATGAGTGGGACGTTTGCTGAAGAACTTTCGTGAGGCTTCGAACAATAATGAAGCAACTGCTGCTGATATGTTGCAGACATCAAACATATTATTTTTGGAGGATGCAGTCAACAATATGACAGAAGATGAAGATAAAACAAAGGATGGCCTTCGAATTAGTTTGGGATATATTATTAAAAAAATGATTAAAATGTTGGTAAATATGTATCGAATTGAAGGAAGGAAGGAGGAGTCTTATGAAATGGAAGTTGCTGTATCCAATTTTGAATATAATTGGGACATGCTTTTCTACAAAAGTCAGGTCAATGTTGAAAGCAAAAGAGATTCCATTCATCGTAGACCTGCATGGGCAACTTATTTTGCATCAAGACAAACATCTGAAAATGTACATGATGAAGAGAATAAATGAACTCCAGGATGAATATCTTGTATGGGATGTACAGTACTTCACAGAATTGAGATTACTCCTTTGTCTCAAGATTAACTCTCATTAATGCCAGGAGAGTAGGAGAACCGTCTAGATTGACATTAGATGAATGGAATGATGCAAAAGATTCCTTTCTCTATCTGATGACTTATTCATCATTTGTTCGTTTACTCCAGGATTCCTTTCTCTGTATGAGGTCTCTTCTGTATGGCTGTCCACCATTTTTTCATCTAATACAAGATTCTTTTCCCTATCTGAAGTCAATGCCATGTGTTTATTAATGTCCACCATATCTTCGTCTATCCCAAGATTACGTTCCCTATCTGGCATCTCACCTATAAATTTATTGTTGTTTATCGTTTCCTTATCGGTTGCAAGATTCCTTTCCCTATTCCTTTCCCTGTCTGAAGTCACTCCTGTAATGCTGTTACGGATAAATATGTTTTGTTTGGAGACATCCTAACCTTTTTAGTATAATCTGGATTAAATCCCCTCATGGTATAACTTCTTTAGAAAATGAACCAAGAGACATATCAATTTTATTCTCAAAACCACACTCTTGAGACTGAAACTATACACGTCATGTTTGCTATTGAAATTATATCTACATCACCAGTTTGGTTTCATTTAGGCTAAAATCAATGACGGACGGTAAACTGAATGATGATTCACATGCCATATGTCGCCTTTGTTCGAAAAAAGTTGCCGAGAGAAATGGCAACAGATCTAATCTCATCGACCACCTCAAAGCAAACCATCCTGCAACAAACAGCAAACTAGATACTGTTCATAAGAGGAAACCAGAAGAGCCACACACACATGTCTCGTGGCAAATACATGTATGTACATGTAGTTCAGTGTTGAATAACATGCTTTGTTATGAAATAAAAATTGTGAATAAAATGCTTCGACATACAATAGAGTTATTCCTCTTGTATTATATTTCTGTTTGTATTTCGTTTCATTGGTGAAATTATTCTCTATTTTGAACAAGCAGTTGCAGACTATGGTATTCCCCCCCCCCCCCACCGAATTGTGCAGTTGGGGAAGTGTATTCTCAATGAAAGTGTCAATGACACTGTAGCTCAACTTGGAAAGGGAATAATTTAATGTATTACAGTCAATGGAGCGATTAGGAATGTGGAAAGTTGAATGTCTAATACTATACATGAAGAGAAAAGTAAAATCCAAGATGGCTGCTGGCGGCCATGTTTTTTCGGCCGAATGACCCCAAAATGAGTCGTTCCCATCTACACGTCATCGTTAACATCCATGAAAATGTTTATGACGATCAGACTAAAGGTACGACCTGTAGCCCGTGCTAAAGGATTTAGTCATACAAAGAGTAAAATCAAAGATGCCTGCTGGCGGCAATGTTTTTTGGCCGAACGACCCCAAAATGGCTTGTTCCCATCTACATGTTATTATCAACATTCATGACAAATTTTATGATGATCAGACTAAAAGCACAACCTGTAGCCCGTGCTAAAGGATTTAGTCATACAAAGAGTAAAATCCAAGATGGCTGCTGGCGGCCATGTTTTTGGGCCAAATGACCCCAAAATTACTTGTTCGCATCTACATGTCAATATTAACATCCATGACAAATTTGATGATGATCAGACTAAAGGTACGACCTGTAGCCCGTGCTAAAGAATTTAGTCATACAAAGAGTAAAATCCAAGATGGCTGCTGGTCGCCATGTTTTTTGGCCGAATGACCCCAAAATTACTCGTTCCCATTTACATGTCAATATTAACATCCATGACAAATTTCATGAAGATCAGACGAACAGTACGACCTGTGGCCCGTGCTAATGGATTGAATTTTGAAATCCAAGATGGTCGCTGGCGGCCATGTTTTTTGTCCGAATGACCCCAAAATGACTCGTTCCCATCTACATTTCAATTTCAACAGCCATGACAAATTTTATGATGATCGGACAAACAGTACGCCCTGTAGCCCGTGCTAATGGATTGAATTTTGAAATGCAAGATGGCCACTGGCGGCCATGTTTTTTTACCGAATGACCCCAAAATTAATCATTCTGGTCTAAATGTTGATGTCAACAGCTATGACAAATTTCATAATGATCCAACCAAAGGTACGACCTGTAGACTGCATTGTTGACGCCTTTAAAATACGTACACACGCACACACGGACGACGGACGACAAAGCCATGGCAATAGCTCAAACTTTACAAAGTAAAGTTGAGCTAATAATGTTTGCTTTCTCAGTATGTGCTAAACAAGCCTGGCTTGTGAACTCAATTTAGGTACTGACATTTGTGGAAATTAGGCATGTGATGTCGTCCATTTGCATAATAAATCTTATGTTCCTACATAAAACGTGCTTAGAATTTCCATCCACGATAAATGACTAATAATCACTTAGGTGAAACCTTCATGACATGGTGGCACCATTGGTTTATTTACCTATAATAATCGACAGATAGGTTTTTCAACAACGTTCGGAGACACAAGATCCAAATGACATTTGACCTTCGCCTAAATTTCGTGTTACTGTATCCCATAATACTCAACAGTGTCTTTTCCCAGGTGTTATTTACACGAACAATATCGCCATGTCTCGAGCACCGAAGCAGACGACGAATTGTTTTTGTCTTATACTGCATCGCAGAATAACATCATATATATTCTGTAACTAGAGCAGAATTTTGCTGCCTTTCTACATGTAGTTCCGTTTTTTTCATTGGACGAATCTTCAGATGTCAATGCCCACAGAGGTGTCAAGGACACCGGTGAATGTCAGCAACTCATGCAGATGTTGGGTTTGATAGCCCAATGGGTCCCACATTTCGTTTCATCATATATTGTTGACAATAGTAGAAGTTTTGTTTCAATATGGCAGTCAATCAAAAATACTACAGATTTATGCAGTCACGAGACACAATTCATCAAATTCGCAACCATTCGCTGGGAAGAGGGGGAGCGCATAATCGCTCATCTTCAGGATTGTAAACTCATTCATGATGGTTCTGAAGGTGATGCCGATTAGAACATATCACCAACAGTAGAACGCATGGCTGTATTCAAATGGGTTGAACTCATCCAACCGAATCTCTACACCCTAGTTCAGCGAACATTTTCTTACGATCTACAGACAATGAAACTTAAAGACATACATCCACAGATTATCGATGACAATTCTTACTCGTCTGCAGAAGACACTTTAGATTTGACAATTGGAGCATACATGCACGAGCCAGAATTACCAGAAAATCAGCATGGTGTATGTGAGACCATCCATCCAGACTTTGAATGGTGAAGAGATGAACATCGCGTCCGAGAATGGTGAAGGTCTATTAAAAATGTTGGGTCACTGGCAAAACATGTGAAAATAAAATTGAAGTAAATACTAGCGAATTAAAACCCCCTTTATTCGAGCGGACATGTAGGGCAAGTCCAAATACCACATAATTGTGAATTCAGCCAGGAATTGTAAAATGAATTACACTTAAGTGTAAATACCGATATTTTCATCTATTTGGACTTAAGTCCAATTCCTCGACGAATTCACAATTATGTGGTATTTGGACTAAAGTACAATTCATTTGAACTTAAGTGCAATTCAACTGTATAAGAAACACCCCCCATCAGATATTAAGCAGGTCTGGTTTTGCCCATAGGGCGGAGTTGTGGGATACTCTTGTTAATTGTTCCATTTCTCGACATGCATCATGAACAACTCGATGTGGACGAGATTATATCAACTATAGCTCGTGTTGTGAGGAGTGCAGAACGCTGAACGCAGTTCTTAAACAGTGTTGTTAATAATAATGTTACCAGAGTCTGGCCAGGTAGATAAAATGCCACCCCTTGCCCTTTATAAAACCTGATAAAAAAGGTACAACTTATGTACACGGTCCACACTCAATTGAGGCTGCATGCACTAATCAAATTATGGCTGGTAATTTGTTTATGTTTATATTTTGACCAAATTTATACAAATAGTGGGCTAAAGCACATGTTAACACTGAGCAATATATTATGTAAATTATTTTTGCACGTTCCTTCTGACCAATCTAATTGATCCAAAGAAGTCTCAGTAGAAAAGATTGACCAGACACGTACAAGTTGACTGAGGCTGTGCCTACACGTCGTCATTACAATAGCAATAGAAGGGGAGTCACTCTAATCTATTGTTTTGGCAGAATTCGACTTTTGAGTACACCCTTATAACATTGAGTTTGAGAACCGAGCAAACTAAAATAGAACACTAAGTAAATACAATAAACGAAACTGTGTGTAGCCTACATGCTGTCAAATAACAATTGAATCAAATAGCGAATTAATGTTACTTCATTCATGCATGCAGTTAGCATTTATTAAGTTACCAATTTGGGTTCGAAGCATTTTCAATGATGCCGAAAACAAGCCACGTGGCAAAAGGAACACAATTGTATGGAGTTTCGTCAATCAAAACTTGCATGAATATACAATTACAAAGAAGAAGACTATCGTTTTAAACCAGATGAATCATCGTGTGGGCCCGGGGTAGAATAGGCCTACCGCACCACTGCAAGGGGTAGGAATCCCCTAATGTGTCGCCTCGTTTGCCGTTAGGTGCGACCTGTGCGAGTGGAGAATGGGGTCCTGGTTGAGATGAGTGGGACATATCCTGCGGGATCTGTTTCTGCAACACGCTCTTTTGGCCCAGGATTCACTCAAGACGGGCGGTCAAGTTGGCTCAGCTTGACCGATCGGCTCTTGTCATGACATGCCCTGAGGAGAGGAATGTCCTTTTGTTTCGACCTAGTGTGGCTTGTAATGATTTCATAGCTTTTGTGCTGAATTTTGTGAAGTTTATCTTAACTTTATTCCACTCCTCAGAAGGCAGTGGCTCAACGTATCAATTGATCGGTTTGAAATTGCATCTGTGGTTCAAACTGACAGTATAGTGAACCGGTAACTGCTCAACACAACTTGACGAATAACTACCAGGCTCTGCGTTGGCCCGTTAATATAAGGGTAATCTGTGGCGGTTGGCAGTCCCAGTACACCGAATAATACTACATAATATGATTAATTCAACTCAAACAAACCAAATACCATTAAAAAGAAGGAGAACACTCCATCAACTCCATATACAAAATTTCTAGTTTTGAAATCTAAAGATGATCGCCCTTTGAAATTATCTCCTTTCGTAATTGATAAAGGTCTTAGAGGTCTTGCTGGTGCTTGCTGGTGAAATTCAATCTATTAAGAAATTAAGAAATGGTAGCCTGTTACTAGAGTCAATCAAGAAAACACAAGTTGATAATCTTCTGAATGTGACATCACTGGCTGATGTTCCGGTTTCTGTGAGTTTACATTCAGCTTTAAATAGCTCCAATGGCATAATAAGAACAAGGGATTTAGATGTAAGCCGCTGCACAACTGATGGGCGCTAAATACGCGATAAGAATTTATCATTGTTCTGCAATACATTCAGCGCTTTTCTCATATCCAAAGTTAATATCATATCTACATGATCATTTTAATCGTGATGTTTTTTATTTAAATACCCTTTAAACCTTTGAGTGCCAGGGGCCGATCTCATCGGCCCTAAACCTACAAAATAAGTCTGTTAAAGAATATAAGAATAAATTATTAAAATTGTAAAAAACAAAAAATTGCTTGGCCAATGCATTCTCTTATATATGCGAGGCGACCTATGGTCGACTCGCATATATAAGAGAATGCATTGGCACAGGGTATATGGGTTGATACAAAAATCGGAACCTGGCACTTAAAGGGTTAAAGGCTTGTGAGTAATTCAATCTCAGAAAAATTTCTCTCGAGGTGCGTCGCACAATTAAAGTTATCTCGAAAATGTTATTGTTTTGGTGAAGGCAGGTGCCTGTCATTGAGCTCGTTTTTTCTGGCTATTTGATCTATATATAATTTGGGAGACCATTATACATTTTTTATTTTGAACAACGAACTATGGCTTTCCGAATTCGGGCCACCGAAATTAAGAGTTGTGGTCATTGGACATAGTTTTGTCCGACGAGTCGGCACAGCTTTTGGGGTTGCGGACCATTCCGGGATTTTCGGCGGCCATAACTTCTATGAGGAACTACAGGTGAGTTCATACACCAGGTTCTCGGTAAATGGACAGCTTTTCCACCGGGTTGGGACAGTTTTGGGATATTTTATCCCTCCAACACAGGCTCAGAGAATTTTTACTCCATGTGGTGATTTTGCAAATTGGCAGTAATGACCTGTGTTGGGGCCCCCCCCCCCCCCCCATGGGTTCATAACCAAGTAAAATCTGACCACCATATCTCTTAACACTGTGGCCTAATTTCTGTTGATTGCTCCCTGCTTGAGTGGACAGTAGGGCTGGACGATATTAACGAAAATAAAAACCGCGATTTTTGGAAATTAAAACCGTGGTCAACGATATAATCGCGGTTTTTTTAAAACAGATACAAGAAACTGAAAACAACTTCTCACTGTTCGCTAGAATCACATCATTGTCATTAGTTTTGACAAGTTGGCATCGGGAATAACATACCCGGTATGCAACCACTCAACCAGTGACAACCTCATGCTCGATCGATATTCGGAATGAAAAGTAAATTCACTGGTTAAATTCCGCTATTCGGACAATTTCGTTCCGGTGACTTGACAAATTCTGGTATATACCGGTAATTAATAAAACCATTATCTCGTATATGTCAAAACTAAAAGTGTTCTATACTATAGTATCCTTTTCTAACTCGATATGTTCAACTATGTTGAGTAAATATATATGCTATTCCCGATGACACTTGCGTCGCTTGACAACTGGAAATGTGGTTTACCGTCAAGACAAATTTGACAATGATGTTCAGTCTTTTAGCGAAGTCCAAACACACGTAGTACATAACTTTTGGAATTCAGCCAAGCAAGGACATCATGTATTGTTGGGCGGGTTTGAAGCTCTAATTCTATACAATTGGTTTTAACCAATCGCAGTGAGTGGTTTCTTCTAGACGAGAAGAGGGCGGTATCTTCGCCCATTTATTATTTTGATTGACGGTGCATGTGCATCGTTGTACTGAAGGAAGAGGCGTGGCATGACTGACATTCATATCGATCTATCACCTGATCAGTCGTCGATTCATTTGGTGAATTCTCTTGTAATAAATATTTCGCAGGAAAGACGGAGAGCGAAAGAGGGACGTATTCAGGGTTTTCATATTCCCCCAATTTCGTTAGTCGTTCTAAACGTTGTTTACTATGATGATTGAATATTGAAATAATAGGACACGGGATTTAGTTGGAATTTAAAACTTAAATAACTCTATTTAGGCTTGAGTTAAACTATTTATTTGTATATATGCTTATGATTGGATGGCACCCACTGATTGCCGACGATATTACGATTATTTTAGATTAGACGATATTACTGACGATATTGAAATTTTAACCGGGTATTGTCGATTAATCGGGAAACCGCCCAGCACTAGTGGACAGCACCACATTATTTATTTTCATTGGGCTGGCATATTTGTGACTGCTTTATTCTTCATTATAATACATGGGGTATGATGCTATAATATGCAATTAAAAAGCTAACTCAACATTATGATACAAATGAAGCCTCCTCTCATGGAGTCAAGACAATAAGCTATTTGATGGTTGACATGTTGTTTGAAATTATAAATTTTTCTGGCAGTTCTCGGTACCTAAAGGGACAGAAACGAAACAAATATTTTCAACCTCTCAAATGTATTAAAATCCGTTATAGTTATTGTCTCTTTATAATTGCTCTGATTCTATATATAATGAAAATTATCATATGTAAAATTCATGATTTTTCACCAGATAGATCCAGAGAAATTCTTTGTTGAAAATCACTTGCCATTTCTGGCTGGATTTACTGTGATTTATGCAAAACGTGCGTCTCCCCCTTAAGGACTTTGCTAACCCAATTTCAACCCAAATTTGATGGAGTCAAAATAATGGATTGTGCTCACTTTTATTGGTAATCACAGCAACCAAACCTATGGATGCACCATTTTAACAGTATAATTAGTGGTGGATGATCTAAGAAATACAAAATGTGAACTTTATAGAGGTTTAAAAAAAAATATTTTTCGAACCCAAATCCAACAAAAACAAAAACAATTTCTAAGAAAAAGATATGGAAATGTGTAGTGAATACTGTGAAGAATGATGAACAATAAAAATATATTCATATTTACCAAGTGTTCTTTGACAACATTACATAGAACCAGTTGTTAACAAATGCCAGAATTATTTCCCCAACATGGCTAACTGAGAGCTGGCAGCGATTGGTTAACTATTGACAGTGGTGAGTTGACAAAATAATTTCTTTAGCTTCAATTTAGCAGACCACCCTGTAACCACTAAATAGGTCACCAATCATGGACTAATCCCTTGTGGTCCAGTGGCCACAGCCTGGTGCACAGGCTGATAACAATCCCAGCATGACTGGGTACAAGGTGACCCATAATCCACACATCAAGTGTCATCTTCTGGACAACATTACTGAGAAAGTTAATCTACCATTTACAAACAAGTGGTTCTGAGCATATTTTCAAAGAATGCTTGGTAAATATGAATATATTTTTATTGTTCATCATTCTTCAGTGTTCAGCACACATTCCCATATTTTTTTCTTAGATATGGACTTTGTGTTTGTTGGATTTGGGTTCGAAAAAAATATTTTTAAAAACCTCTATAAAGTTCACATTTAGTATTTCTAACATGTTCAACCATGAATTATACTTTTAAAATGTTGCATTCATGGGTTTGGTTACTGTGATCACTAATAAAAGTGAACATAAACCTTTATTTTGACTCCATAAAATTTGGGGAAAATTGGGTCAGCAAAGTCCTTAAATATTTGAAGCAAATTTCAATGGATGGGTCAAAAGTCAACAGGTCTTTTTATGATAAAAATAAGCTCTGCTTTGAAGAAGGACTATGAAAAATCATTAATTCATGTTGGATCATGCAGCCTTCATATTGTTCAATGAACATACAAAACAGCACTAGAGTGCACATACTGGGATTGTTGTGCTGAGGAAGGTACACATCTGATAACCATCAAATCCCACCAGATGCTGAATGATCTGACAGTGTTACTTGGAACATGGGGCCATGGAACAGGTAATTAACCTATCACCCAGAAGTTCCCAGAATGTTACCCATTGGAATTACTTTCAATTGATACCACCCAAAACAAGATCAGGTGTGTTCCATTTATAACCGGAGTTGACACCATGGCTTGCCTCTGGCATTTATCACACTGAACTATTTTAAAAACAAATAGATTAAAAGAGAACTATTAATAAACTTAGTTTTTTTTACATTTTTTTTATAATGACAATCTATAACATAAACTAAGATTAAACTGCTAAACCCCATCAAAATCAGTGTCTCAGAAGGTGCCCAAAAAGCTATATAGCAAATCAATGAAAGTGTCAATGACACTGTAGCTCAACTTGGAAAGGGAATAATTTAATGTGTTACTGTCGATGGAGTGATTAGGAATGTGGAAAGTTGAATGTCTAATACTAGTTTATCAACATGAAGAGATATATATATATATACATGTATATAAAAGTAAAATCTAAGATGGTTGCTGGCGGCTATGTTTTCCAACAATTCAAAAACATTTGATAGCTTTAGTCATGCAAAGAGTAGAATCCAAGATGGCCACTGGCAGCCATGTTTTAATGCCGAATAACCCCAAAATGACTCGTTCCCATCTACATGTCAATATTAACATCCATGACAAATTTCATGACAATAAGACGAACAGTAAGGCCTGTAGCCCGTGCTAATGGATTGAATTTTGAAATCAAAGATGGCCGATGGCGGCCATTTTTTTTTTCCGAATGCCCCCATAATGACTCGTTCCCATCTACAAGTAATGTCAACATCCATGACAAATTTCATAATAATCGGGTGGACCAAAGGTACGAACTGTAGCCCGTGCTAAAGGAAATTGTTGACAAATCACGCACACACACACGCACGACGGATACCAAGCCATGACAATAGCTCAAACTTAGTAAAGTTGAGCTAAAAAGGGCCATAACTAAATAGTAGGATCTAAGCCATATTCAAACTGTGTATTTTGAGTTGAGATCAGATCAAAATTCTATGTGAAAGAGCCATAACTCTGTTAAAAATATTCTTATCAAACCCATAATTGAACTCAAACTGTATTTCTGGTGGAGAATCTCACATACCAAAATGGGTTCCGATAAGATAAATATTAAATTATTGCACTTTATAAAAATAGTGCTATGGTATACATGTATGTACACATAAAAACAACTTGTTGCTTGTATTTTAAAGATGGAATATCTCTTTCAATTAGAAAATAGAAATAGTTGTGAGGGTATAACACACAGGGGCTTGTGAGGGTATAACACACAGGGGCTTGTGAAGGTATAACACACAGGGGCTTGTGAGGGTACAACACACAGGGGCTTGTGAGGGTATAACACACAGGGGCTTGTGAGGGTATAACACACAGGGGCTTGTGAGGGTATAACACACAGGGGCTTGCGAGGGTATAACACACAGGGGTTTGTGAGGGTATAACACACAGGGGCTTGTGAGGGTATAACACACAGGGGCTTGTGAGGGTATAACACACAGGGGCTTGTGAGGGTATAACACACAGGGGCTTGTAACGCGCTCCGCGGTCGGCCTCCATTTGCGCTTCCCATATACGCTGCCTCTATATACGTGCCTGCTTCATGTTAACCCTTTGAGTGCCAGGGGCCGATCTCACCGGCCCTAAACCTACAAAATAAGTCTGTTAAAGAATATAAGAATAAATTATTAAAATTGTAAAAAAAAAAAAAAAAAAAAAAAAAAAAAAAAAAAAAATTGTTAGGCCAATGCATTATCTTATATATGCGAGGCGACCTATGGTCGACTCGCATATATAAGAGAATGCATTGGCACAGGGTATATGGGTCGATACAAAAATCGGACCTGGCACTCAAAGGGTTAATAGTAGTATAATAGAGACTAGGGAATCTGACAATTTTAATACTAAAGTAATGCTATCAATATAGCCACGGTTGTGTCGGCGATGGATTCATCTTTCAATTAATACCACAAGCTCCCCTCAGAACCATTTATATCCATAGCATTTGATAATTTTTTTACCACCGATTATTGTCTCAGGAGATCGAACTCAGGAGCAAATTGATAGCTTCCAACTAGTAAGAACAATATCAAGATTAATATGAAGTCTGTAGAAGATCGGATGAGGGAAGTAGAAAATGGTTAATAACTCTGTCAAAAAATAATTGTTTCGTAATCTATACATGCTGCACATCTTCAATATATGGGCAACAATATTCTGGAGTTTCAATCTCGAGGATGAAAACTGTAGGAGGAGTTGACTACACCATGAAGGTACTCAAAAGTTTGAAGGACGAATAGAGCCATTAATTAATTAATTTTCTGGGGGGACAATTAATCGATAGAAGCAAGTTTTGGATAGGGGTCTTCAATTAATATGTACTATTTAACCCTTTACCCAACAGAACGCCCAGAAACGCCCTAACAGCCTAAATTATCTTCGGTCTGTCTCAATAAAACCATGGAAATATGGGTATCATTGGAACCGGCTCATTGAGCACATTGTGATAGTTACAGTTATGCCCTGTGCCAATGCATTCTCTTATATATGCGAGTCGACCATAGGTCGCCTCGCATATATAAGAGAATGCATTGGCCTAAAAAAAACTTTTTTTTAACACTTTTTACCATTTTTTCTTTAATATGTGTTAAGCCAATGCATTCTCTTATATATGCGAGGCGACCTATGGTCGACTCGCATATATAAGAGAATGCATTGGCACAGGACCGTTCTGTTGGGTAAAGGGTTAAAACTCCTGTAACTATAGAACATGTTTACAAAGAGAAAATCCATCTTTAAACTAACAGTGGCCGGCATTGTCCAGGTTAACATGATGGGCGAAGTGGCCGGCATTGTCCAGGTTAACATGATGGGCGAAGTGGCCGGCATTGTCCAGGTTAACATGATGGGCGAAATTAGAACACAAAATATCTATTCTCAGGAAGGTTACATAGTCTCTTGATTGGTGACTTGCCTAGGCAGAATAATAGTAATAATTAGAGGTCTACCGACCACAATAAAAAGTGGATAACTATAGAGCTGGTTATGTTAAGAATAAAAGTAATCATGTGGAAAGTTCAAATATTGAAAATCAACAACAATCAGCAAGCCAAGGGCCATAACTGCGGTAAAATAAATAAGACATCTGGTTTTCTAACTCATTAATGATTTTTTGAAAGCTGCTGTGGCAAACTTTGTTACAATTTGTCAATATTTGTTCAAGTTATTGTGCATAGAGCTGAAAATTCAGCCAAACTAGTACCCGAGGGCTTGATATGGAGTTTATATTATTATTTGTCATGTGCTTACGTGCAACTATATTCCTGTGACGGAATATAGCATTTATTTTAGAAACCTTATCAATGAGCAAGAGTTAAACATTAATTTATAATAGTACAACACTGTATTTTATATTCACAGCAAATGTATGTCCAGGATTCACACTAACATGGGACAATGTTGGAAAATCAATTAAGGTGCGACACCAGACCATTCAAAAACAGAACAAAGTTCATCTTTGGGCTTTGGCATATGCTACCAAAAATAGGGTTGCAACCACCAAATATACTTCGTTGAAGACCATTCCAGCGACAGAAATACAACTGAATCGATTTTTACCAGGCCCCAGTGATATGTCTGCAATCAGGTGAGTATACTAATTACAATAACAGGAGTTTGATATGCACTTTCTGAAGAAAAAAAACCATTTGCTTGAACTTGGGGATACAGACTGGACTTTCCTTAACCAGACCAAACCTATTCTTATACTTGATTTTACCAAACGAAATTAAATAGTATAATCTTAATAAATTGACATCTGCTATCGGAATACCTAATTAATAAGGCAGGTTAAGATTATTGAGATATGTGAGAGACATATGAGATTGGATGTCTCGTGTGACTAATATGTAATAAAAAAAGTTATAAAAGCATATTGTCCAATTCCAATTATACAACAACAAGGAGTTAATATCTCAACGTTAAAAGACATATTACGGACTTGAGTGCCACAAGAATCCATACGTCCATATGTCAGTACCCATGTTGAAATCAAAAGCTCACATAATCTGTCTTAAGATGGGTTAAAGTATATCTCATAACTCTGTCCCTATTCAACCAAGGACCTCTCACTGTCTAAAAATGCTCTGTTGCTTATTTTATGCTCTCTTGTAAGTGCTTAAATTGACGAACCAAGTGTTTTTTGTCACAGTGAACTATATTGGACATCAATCATTTTTATTTCCGTTACCCATATAACTTTTTTGGGCTGTGAAACTCATACTGAATTTGGTTCCAATAGGACAATATTTTCTTTAATAGTTATCGCACCATAAATAACCTATGGACAGACAGATGGAAGGATGAACGACTGTGTGCCATACTATAGTATGGATGCAAATAAAAAGGCACATTTTTATTGCCCATAATGTACTATATGTGATCATCTCATTTTAAAGTTCTGAAGTTCTATTTTTAGTAACCAATCCATGTCTTCTTTTTTCAACATACAGAGAGCGCATAGTTCATGTCGTGGAGGAGATAATAGCAACACATCTTGGCCATGTGACAAATGAGGAGTATCCCGAGCCTACCAAGATGAGGCATGCATTTTCCCATGATGCAGGGAAAAAGTCAGAAATTGTGAGTTTTGCTTTAATATGTGCAGATCAAGAAGAAATTGAGTGCAACTTTAATACATGTTAACTGGAAACATAAATCTATTTTAAGTGAAAATATTGTAGTCAACAGCAATGTATTTAAAAATATAATGACCCTTTAATGTTAATGACAAAATATAGTCAAGTTAATATTGGTTGATCCTTGCTACCCCTCCTCAGGACTCAAATTTACATGAGTGAGCGTTCTTGTAATGACAACCCCATCCATGCTAACTGCTTTAAGGTGGGAACACTGATAAATACTTTCCTTAAAAATTCACACCAACAGAAAGTCTACAAAATCAATGAGAGGCCGATCACGAGCGGCAGATTTTTAACCCATACCTTAGACGAATGTACATAACACAAATTATTGGAATTTATGGGTCACTCGCATGTATATTAGAGAATGCTCAGGTACAGGATCTGTTATGCTGCACCACAACAGCCTTGGGTTAGATGTGAAAAAGGTGACATGGACATGGAATCCTCGGGTTAAGAGAGTAAAATTTAAGTTAAGGCCAAAGCAAAAAATATGTGTAATTTGGGTTTCCCTACCGACCCCATTTTGTAGTATGTATAACAGATACAAAGATGAACCTAGAAATCGTCAGTATATAGAAGATAAATAATTGACCCCCGCTGCGCTCTGGGCCAGATAATCGGGTTGCGGCACATGTGAATCGGCGCCGTTTTTCATGAGTCAGATGAATATATCTCATTACCCGCGGTCTGATATTTTGAAAGCTGCTGTGGCAAACTTTGTTACAATTTGTCAATATTTGTTCAAGTTATTGTGCATAGAGCTGAAAATTCAGCCAAATTAGTACCCGAGGGCTTGATATGGAGTTTATATTATTATTTGTCATGTGCTTACGTGCAACTATATTCCTGTGACGGAATATAGCATATATTTTAGAAACCTTATCAATGAGCAAGAGTTAAACATTAATTTATAATAGTACAACACTGTATTTTATATTCACAGCAAATGTCTGTCCTGGATTCACTCTAACATGGAACAATGTTGGAAAATCCATGAAGATCAGACACCAGACAATTCAGAAACAAAATCAAGTTCATCTTTGGGCGTTGGCATATGCTGCCAAAAATAGAGTATCAACCACCAATACACATCGTTGAAAACCATACCAGCGACAGACATACCACTGAATAGATTTTTACCAGGCCCCAGTGATATGTCCGCAATCAGGTGAGTATACTAATTACAATAACAGGAGTTTTATATGCACTTTCTGAAAAAAATCACAATTTGCTTGAACTTGGGGATACAGACTGGACTGTCCTTCTTAACCAGACCAAACCTATTATTATACTTGATTTAACCAAACGAAAATAAATAGTATAATCTTAATAATTCGACATCTGCTATCGGAATACCTAATTAATAAGGCAGGTTAAGATTATTTAGATATGTAAGAGACATATGAGATTTGGATGTCGTTAATATAATTCCAATAGTGATGAAGTTTGGTTTGTGGTAAGTTATGCCAATTACAAATAAAAAAACTAAAAAGATAATTTGTAAGTCTTATATTTCAACTTTTATCGACTTTTTTCGTTCCCCAGCACACTAAAAGTTGTAGTTGGAATCAGCCGAGTTGGCCGCCGAGTCGCTAATTAGCTGTATATCTTTCTTCTCAAAAGTAGTGACTTATGCTGTGTATTCTTAATTTTTAGAATGTTGCATATGATGGAGCCAATCACATACTTGGGCCTTCCATAACAGTTTTGGTTCACAGTGGCAATGGTGAGTTGAATACTATATCTCTTAGTTCATACCCTTATTAAATTTATCAGACATAAATCACAATAAAGGTAGCTATAGTATCAGCAAAGGTTACAGTTATGGATTGAACTTAACTGACAATGGTGTGGAATAAATACAGAACACAATGTTATGGACGGTGCATAGTTCTCACAAAATATAATTTAGATATGTAAGAGACATATGAGATTTGGATGTCTCGTGTGACTAATATGTAATAAAAAAAGTTATAAAAGCATATTGTCCAATTCCAATTATACAACAACAAGGAATTAATATCTCAAGATTAAAAGACATATTACGGACTTGAGTGCCACAGGAATCCATACGTCCATATGTCAGTACCCAAGTTGAAATCAAAAGCTCACATAATCTGTCTTAAGATGGGTTAAAGTAGTTGGGGTGGGGAGGAGTAGTTTTAAATCTCACAACTCTGTCCCTATTCAACCAAGAACCTCTCACTCTCTAAAAATGCTCTATTTTGCTTATTTTATGCTCTCTTGTAAGTGCTTAAATTGACGAACCAAGTGTTTTTTCTTTCACAGTGAACAGGACATCGATCATTTTATTTCCATTACCCATAAAACTTTTTTGGGCTGTGAAACTCATACTGAATTTGGTTCCAATAGGAAAATATTTGCTTAGTTATCGCACCATAAATAACCTATGGACAGACAGATGGAAGGATGAACGACTCTGTGTACCATACAATAGTATGGATGCAAATAAAAAGGCACATTTTTATTGGCCATAATGTAACTCTATGTGATCATCTCATTTTAAAGTTCTGAAGTTCTATTTTTAGTAACCAATTCATTTCTTCTTTTTTCAACATACAGAGAGCGCATAGTTCATGTCGTTGAGGAAATTATAGCGACACATCTTGGCCATGTCACAAATGAAGAATATCCAGAGCCTACCAAGATGAGGCATGCATTTTCCCATGATGCCAAGAAAAAGTCAGAAATTGTGAGTTTTGCTTTAATGTGTGCAGATAAAGAAGAAATTGAGTGCAACTTTAATACATGTTAACTGGAAACATAAATCTATTTTAAGTGAAAATAATGTGGTCAACAGCAAGGTATTTTAAAATATAATGATATCATCAAGTTGATATTGGTTGATCCTTGCTACCCCTCCTCAGGACTCAAATTTACATGAGTGAGCGTTCTTGTAATGACAACCCCATCCATGCTAACTGCTTTAAGGTGGGAACACTGAGAAGTACTTTCCTTAAAAATTCACACCAACAGAAAGTCTACAAAATCAATGAGAGGCCGATCACGAGCGGCAGATTTTTAACCCATACCTTAGACGAATGTACATAACACAAATTATTGGAATTTATGGGTCACTCGCATGTATATTAGAGAATGCTCAGGTACAGGATCTGTTATGCTGCACCACAACAGCCTTGGGTTAGATGTGAAAAAGGTGACATGGACATGGAATCCTCGGGTTAAGAGAGTAAAATTTAAGTTAAGGCCAAAGCAAAAAATATGTGTAATTTGGGTTTCCCTACCGACCCCATTTTGTAGTATGTATTACAGATACAAAGATGAACCTAGAAATCGGCAGTATATAGAAGATAAATAATTGACCCCCGCTGCGCTCTGGGCCAGATAATCGGGTTGCGGCACATGTGAATCGGCACCGTTTTTCATGAGTGAGATGAATATATCTCATTACCCGCGGTCTTATGTCATTATCGAATGTTCCAACTAGAGTGTTATATAATTGAGTGTCGGGTAACAAGTTAATCGCAGGCGATATTCCCCGTAGATTATCAAATGAATCAGAACATTCGTCCAAGAACAAGGGGCAATATAGTAGAAAGTGCTTTTCGTTTCCACTTGAATGACTCAATGCGGACATAGCCTTTCAATTTCCCGTTTATCGGATTTAGCTCTGCGGCCAGTTTCAATAGCCAATAGTGGGCACTGACTCTGAAATGAGTGAACGAGGCTTTGGTGTGATGATCTATGGTTAGGTTCAGATATTTCGCCATCCCAAAGGTTTTACTGATCGCTTGCAAAGTTGTAAATTTTTACGAATCTTTAATTGTTCTTGACCACCATGCGATATATTCTTAAGTTTAGCACCAAATGCTTTTACCAATTGTGTGGGGCTAAAGGTACTACGGATTTGCCATACATGCCCGAATCAGAAATAATTTAGAAGAAACTTAACTTCAGACCAGGAGTTGCGATTCAGCATATTTTCGTCAATACATTTTCTGACGATAAAATTCTTCGGAATCGATACTAAATGAAGAGCCAGCATTGCATCGTGGCTTTCATAAGGGCTATACAAAGTGGGTAAGTACCCATTTCACTTCTGGCTGCTGTAGTGCTTGCATATTTTGATAGTCCGAGATATCTTTTGATTAATTTTTTTTCTACCATAGATAATGACCTCAGGCCATCTGTCGAGTGATATACTCGGTGATATACATAGATATCTTAATTGTACATTGACATAAGAGGAATAAGAAAATGAAATCGCCTTATCAATAGCTAAGTAGTCCAAAGGCATGGGATGGAATTGGGTTTAAAGTCGCTCCAAAAAATTTACCAGTACATAACACATGATTATGGACCGATTTAAAAAAAATTTGGTGTGGTGACTCTGGGTACCATTGGCAGAGTTATAATGGTGTCAGTTTTTCAAAATTTGTTAACTTGAATTTTTTTTTTTTGCGTTGATATATTTTTGTCGAAAAAACGTCATAACTCAGTTAAATATAGTCATATCAAACCCATATTCGAACTCGATATGTATTTTGTGCTAACAAACACACACATACTACATTTGGAAGCGATCAGAAAGAAAATATTTGAGTTATCGCACCATGCGTAAAGTGTCTATGGACAGACGGACGGACGCATGCACGACAAGTGGTCAATCCGGACAACGACACTATGTTTACCATACTATGGTATGGGTAAACATAAAAATGTATCCCACTCAACCAAGGACCCTCCGTACCAAATTTAGCTGAATAGATGAATAAGATGAGATCTTTCTTTAATGTGCTAAATTCCATACATGTATGTAGCTTAGTATTTTGATAAAGAAACAGTTGTAAATATAATGTCCATGTATTTCTATTAAAGGTTAATCTTGGCGTTTATAATGAAAACCCAAGCACATCTGAGGGGACCAATATAATACTACAAGAGCTCCAGAAATACGTCCCGGCCAAGAATAACAGAGTTTACCCAATCATCTGCTTCGGCGATCAGATGTCAGCCGAAAGGGCAATCTCTGTTAAGGAAGACCGTATATACGAAAAGAATGCTATCGATCGTATAGATGGGATAGAGCCGGGGATCCAGGAGTTTCATCTACGGATGTTACTGATGCAGGTATGCCTTGTACAAATTAGTGCATGTTTTACATATTTCAATGATTGACTGATGAGACATTGGGGATAAATGTTTGAAACAAGGATTTTTTTCCTTAAGCGAAAGGTAATTAGGACCAACCCCTCTTTGTGAACAATGGCAGACATTGCAGTGTGGTGTAATAACCAACATGTACAATGTCAAGCGCAGCATATGCCCCTGACACTGTTCAGAAAATGGGCAATGGATGGAAATTAGTATTTGTTAATGTTCTAATCCAAAAAGTGGGTATCCAGTCGCCTTAAACTGGGCTATCAATACACAAAAACAGAACCAAATCCGATGATCCATGCCCAAGGTACAAGCTGAAATGTTGATACACAGATGTAATTCAGAATCCCCCCCCCCACAAGTGAAACAAGAGCTGTAAAATTGAATGGACGAAACATGTAGTAAGTCGTTACACCCCCCCCCCAAGAGTTGTCCTATCAACACAAAAAAGCACAACTCAATAAGAAGACACTTGCTCAAGTTACAGGTTGAAATGTTCATTCAGACACAACATTCACAAATGGCCGTGTCAAACAAGGGCAGTAAATTAAGTACATGTATGGTACCGGTAGTAATTAATGGACGGAACCCAGTAGTATATGCATATCCTTTCCTCCAACGTTGGCCATCACCATGCCAAAGGACAGCGAAATGCAATAATAAAGACATCCAAAGCATAATTTTTGTTATAGACACGTTTGTTATATCAATCAAATATCAGGCCGAAACTGGCTTACGAAATCTGAGATTTGTAGAAATGAGCCCTGTGACATTGTTTATTTTGCTATTTGGTAAAGTTGACAAAAATAAGTAACAAAGTCCAATAATTCTGATAAAAATGTCTGCTGACCTGGCTTGCAAACTCATTCTAGGTAACGGTCAGGTGAACTCATATAGAAAAAATGCTTGGAAATCAGTTGACATTTGTTCAAGTTATGACTATCGAATTTGGGACGGCTCGATACATGGGCAGACAGACGGATGGACAAAACACATTCCTATATCCCCCACAATTTGGGGGGGGGGGGGGATAATAAATGAGTACTTGGCTATGCATTTAGAAAACATTCCCAATTATTGTATCAACGATTTTTAGTCACCTATGTAAAATAGACGTTTGTTCATATTCTGTGTTTTATTGGGATCTAAATTAAAGGTACTCTCATATACTCTGGATACATGGCAATTTATTGATATCATTATATTACATGCAACTATTGCAATAAAATCTTCATATTTTCAAAACAGGACATCACACCAAATTAATGGTATACAACAACAAGAGCATCGCTAGGGCGTGGCAAAATACGCCCTTTAGCCATTTCGAATTGTACTATCGCAAAAAAAGATAATACTTTGAGCTTACATTTAAAGAAAATCTGATATACCCCTAATTTCAATGCCAAAATGTGGTCATTTCTAAGTCGAAAAATGGCCATAACTCATGTAAAAATAATTAGACAGAACCTATATTCAAACTTGGCGTGTAGTTTTAGCTGGGAAATACACATACCAGCTTTGGTTCAGCTCAAATAATAAAAACTGGGGTTATCGGTCGGAAACCAAAATGTTATGAAATTGGTCAAATTCTAAGTTGAAAAAGGGCCGTAACTCATGTAAAAATAATTGGACGGAACCCATATTCGAACTTGGCCTGTATCTTTAGCTGGGAAATACACATACCAACTTTGGTTCAGATAAAATAATCCAAACTGGAGTTATTGGTCGGAAACCAAAAATATTAACAGACGGTCAAATTCTAAGTCGAAAAAGGGCCGTAACTCATGTAAAAATAATTGGACATAACCCATATTCGAACTTGGCCTGTATCTTTAGCTGGGAAATACACATAACTTTGGTTCAGATCAAATAATCCAAACTGGAGTTATCAATCGGAAACCAAAAATGTTAACGGACGGACGGACGGCTCGACGGACAGACGGCTCGACAGACGGACGGACGTACCAACAAATGGGTAGATATGTGGCTTCGACCTATGTGGCTAGAAATGGTAATGTGGCTTTAGTTTTTATGTGGCTTCTCAAGTAGCCATAAAATTTTAAGTGGCTATCAAGTAGTAGATAGTGATAAAACTCCAGATTATGGATTCATAACATGTTGGAATTATAGCAGTAGAAGCTGATTAAAACTCAAAAACTTGCTCACAGCAACTGGGACAGTGGAATAGGAGAAACTGACAGGTTCGTGATTGGGTGGCTAGCCACATAAATGTCTTGTCAGTGTCCGACATCTCCTATTGACGGGTCATGGATGTCTAAATCGATGGACTTTTTTTTCTCCAAATTTTAAGTGACTACAAATTAAATAAGCTGATTAGGCCAAATGGATCATTTTAGAACGTCCATCTGAAAGCCGTTACGTGGCTAGCCACGCAACGGAAGTTATGCACATAAATATCCATTTTACACAATCTTAGCCACATAAGTAGTCATTAGTAAACACGGACGGACAGACGGACGGACAGACGGACGGACAGACGGACGGACAGACTGATAACATAATACGACCTTTTTTCAAAAAGGGCGTATAAAAACAAATTAGTGTCAGTGACATTTTTTTTTAATTAAATCATTGTTTTTATTATTATAAAAGTGTTTTAATAGTTTTTGCGTGTTAAATTGAGCGAGGAAATTGCATCTAAAAACAATATGAACGAGAGGCCGATCACGATCGGAAGATGACTAACCCATCCCTTGGCGATAGTAAATTGTTATGATCAGAATCATAATCGTTTAATGTTGAATTATAGAGTATACTGTTATGATCTAAAGTAGTATATGACAAATGTACATAACAACCACTAATAACACAACTTATGGGAATGTATGAGTCAATATAGAAGGGTTAATATAACTAAACTCTAGTGTCTGTCACCACTATCATAGTGTAAGCAGTTCTATTCATGTTGTTGCAAATTGCCATGTGAGATATCAAAATAATATAATTATTTATTTAATGGAAAAGGTTAAGACATGGAATGGGTAAAAGGGGTTAAATCACCTATCTCTGCCCTGTTTGGTCCAATGTAGTCCCAGCATCCAAGGACTTAGAGAGCTCCATTGGTCTAGTTAAATAAATTCAGTCCCTAAACAACCATGTCATACAACAATTCAATATGTAAATCAACTTGAAAATGATATGCAGGAAACACATGATTGGGCCCGAGATAAGTTAAAACAAGAGCAGAAGTATCGTAAGCAAAGATACGATCTGACAGCAAAAACCCGAAAATTTCAAGTGGGTGATGTTATATATATGCTGGATTTGAGTTCCAAGAAGGGTCAAACTAAGAAATTAGCTCCTGTATGGAAAGGACCAGGGATCATTACACAAGTTCTAAGTACCTTTTTATTTCGGGTTCAGCTTCCCCGTAAATCATAACGGTACATCATGATAATTTAAAGATCTGTAAAGACTGGGTGTTGCCCGCATGGATAGAACGACATAAGTCTTTGGTAGAAACAAGGGGCACCGACACAGCAAGATTCTGTATCTGTAGGGGACCCGAAGTAGGGTTTATGGTTCAATGTACCCACTGCCTGGATTGGTTTCATGGGAATTGTGTAAATCTCAACTGCCGGGGCAGGTGGAAAGCTAGATAAATACTCATGCCCCTATTGTGAAATAGCTCATCCTATGACTAATTAGTTGTTTATTTTGTTGTAGTAAATGACAAAAACAAATGAGCGACACGGACAATAATGGGGCCCCTGGGGCGGATCCCTCGGAAGAGGAGGGATCGCCCAAAAGATCTTGGGCGGCAGAAAGGCCGTCCAGATCTCCCACAAGGGGGGTGGCAGATATGTAGCTCAGCAAGGGTTACAAGTAGCCCCTCATGGCTACACCTTGCATTCAATACCGGACCCGCCGGGGACTGGACGGTCATCCTTGGTCGGGCGGTACTCTTCCAGCCGGCCTCCGGGGCCGAGAGGGCCCGGGCAGGGGCCTCGCACATATGCTGAGGTGGCGGCGGGTTAGGTGGCAATCGACGTCCCCGGCCCCCAAATCGGGGGGTTTGCAGAGAAACAGGTCATTGTCGGGTCCCCGGGAGAGGGGTCGACCCGGGGCTAAAGGGGGAGGCAGAAGTAAGAGTGTGGGGGCGTCGGGAGGCCGGCACCAGTCTCTGAGCGTTGGGTGGGCACCCGGCACGGCAGCTCGCGCTGTGACGTGTGCGGCGAGGTCACCCGCCAGTTCCAGCGCCACGTGGAAAGGTGTCAATTCCCGTCGGCATTATGGGAGCAACACCTCAGCAAATGCGGACGGTTCTTATGACCTACGTGCGACCCTTAAGGGTAACATTGGGGGCCTTGGCGGGGGTGGTGGCTTGGGAGTGCCCTTTCCCGTTCTCTATCTCGAAGCCTATGAGGCAGCAAGTTGGGGAGCTGGAGAGGGCCTTCGGAGTCAGCCCAGCTAAGGCAACCAATTTTGATGCGTATGGGAGGGTGCTGGCCCACCCAGCGAACATTACTCTCCTATTTCATTGGAGAGTACTTCGCTGGGTGGCAGCATGGTTGTGGCGGGCCAGTTTCGGGGTCAGTGGGAATCAGAGGGCAGCAACGCCCCGGGCCCCACAGGCCACGAGACCTGCCGTCTCCCCGCAGTGTCGCGGGTCAGGGGGTGCAAACTCCCAAGCCTCGGCACAGCGGGCCCCCAGCCAGGCCAGGTAGTGAGCATGGCAGGGGGGGGGCATGGGGGAGTCCTCTAGGGTGGCGTCAGGACCAGGGGTACCGACTGGTGGAGCAATCCCCAGGGACTCTGGGCCATCCGGAGGGCAGCAGGAACTGGTGGTACCTCCTGTGGGGGGTAAAGCCGTTCCTGTGCGGAGTTCCCCGCCCGCCAAGGTCAGTGTTCACGCTGTCGTGAGCAAATGTCGCAAATTGCGAAAGAAAAACAAAAGTGGCTCAAAGAAATTAGGTGTTTGGCTCTTAAAATGAATGCCGTCGGACAGATTAAGTTCAACAATCAGACAACAATATCCTGCCGCGAGGCAGTCTGAATGAAAGCACTCGCTATTTATTCTCGGCTTATGTCACAGCGACTGGATGTAATTGTATCGCGTACACTGAATGGTTTCTTATTTCTACTCGATAAGAAGACATTAGTGAAACAAAAGCCATGTGTTTCTCATTAACAGTAACATCCGCTTGTAATACTCGTTAGTTCATTGTGTTTTGATAGCGCATTTTACATAAGTACCAACACAAATGACCAAAGCTTCAACATTCAAATCCTAAACATGAATCGTAAACGAAAGTTAGATTTCGGAGATAGTGCGGAACCGTCTACTAAAATGAAAAAAGTGACCGATTTCTTTGGAAAGCCATCCATAGAACGGACTCCTGATAAAACTGTAGTATGCGCTAAAGTAGTTGATTCGACAAATTCGGGTGATGCAACACCGTTAAAAAATCAAATGAACAATATTATCGTTCACAATGCCACGAGAACGCCACAAAAGGATTTGAAGAAACGCTTCTTTAGAGAAGAATGGAAGTTAAATCGCCAGTGGTTGTCTTACGATGAAGACAAACGAGTAATGTTCTGTACAACATGACGGGCTGCGGATGTTATGAACATGTTTGCATCTGGCTGTAATATCTTGAAGAAAGATTCCATACAGAAACATGAAAATTCCAAAGGTAGGCATATTTATTCATTCACATCACGCTTGATCATGATCTAAAACATCGCCAGAAATATGTATAGCAAATGTTTCCGTGTGATCGTAGTCTTGTCTTTGTTAATCTCTGCGTTTATTTGATCGCAGCACCTCCGAGTCACAGTAATTTTGATTTTTTCAATTTGTATTCTTAATATACACTGATTAACCTGAAGTTCAAACAGTGATCAAGACGAGTGAAGAACTGAGTGCATAATTATCATGAAGCGTACAATGGGAAGCAACTCTATCTACAAATAAATGTTTTTACACTCGTAAATCTCTGGTCAAATTCGTTAATCTTCGTGGCAAATATCACGAATCTTATGAATATATCGATATTTGTTTATAATTAAATTAAATTAATTTATATATTACAAGTGTCTAATAATATAAATTTATTTATTTCAGGAAATAATTCTCACAGTGCTGCCATGCGAATAATTAGAGATGGTAAATCAATGAAAGACGCGCAGAAAGTTGTATTGTCCAGGGCGGAAAAATCTATCACTGCCGTCATGAAAAATGTTTACTTCATGGCGAAAAACCACTTGTCCAACAGTCTGTTTGAAGGAATAAATGCACTGTGCATAGAACAAGGCAACATCGACCTATCAACTCTTCGGGTGGATAAACACACGACATACAGCCACAATCTGAGTGTAAATGAGTTCCAAGAAGCAATTGTTGCTGTTATCGATGATTCAATAATCGAGGAAATTAATCAAAGTTAGTGTTTCAGCATTATGCTGGATGAATCTACTGACATTTCAACCTCGCAAAATGTAGTCATTCACGGACATTACTTAATTCGATCTGAGGGACGTTACAACCCAAAGAGTGTTCTGCTCAGTGTTAACCCTTTAACCAACAGAAGGGCCATGTGCCAATGCATTCTCTTATATATGCGAGTCGACCATAGGTCGCCTCGCATATATAAGAGAATGCATTGGCTTAACACATTAAAAATTATAAAATTGTTAAAGAATGTAAGAAAAAAAGGTAAAAAGTGTTAAAAAAAGATTTTTTTTAGGCCAATGCATTCTCTTATATATGCGAGGCGACCTATGGTCGACTCGCATATATAAGAGAATGCATTGGCACAGGGCATAACTGTAACTATCGCAATGTGGTCAAGGAGCCGGTTCCAATGATATCCATATTTGTATGGTTCTATTGAGACAGACCGAAGATATTTTAGGCTGTTGAAGCTCTATTTGGCCGGTTTTGGCCGGTTTGTTGGGTAAAGGGTTAAAGAGCTCAAGGATAGTGCAAATGCGGAAAATATTACGACACCAATTCATTCCGTTCTTGACAGTTTAGGGCTGAATAAGGACAAACTGTGTGGTGTAGCAACTGATGGAGCTTCGGTAATGACCGGCCGAAAAAGTGGTGTCGCACAACGACTGAAGAATGACTTCCCATGGATGTTCTCAGTCCACTGCATAGCACATCGCTTGAACTTAGCAAGTTGTGATGCAGCTGACCAGGTGTATTTAACCAAATTCCAGAACACACTCAAATCAATATATTCATTCTTTAGCAGGTCACCGAAACATCAATGTGAATTGGAAAAAGTGCAAAAAAATTCTTTGATACCAACACAACAAAAATAAAGCAGGTGTATTCAACTCGATGGTTGTCATTCGAAGGAAGTGTTCATTCCATTGTTGATAACTTGCCTAGTTTGCTCACAGTGTTCTTCGAGGATGGGAGTCCAAAAGCAACCAGTGTTTATAGAGAAATAGCATCCTACAAATTCCTATATGTTGCTCATTTCATGTGTGATGTTTTAAAACAATGTGCAATCCTTAGTATAACATTTCAATATTTGGTTATCGACTTCACCGACATTGATCCTCTAACGAAATTAACGATATCAAAGGTAGAACAGTTCTCAAAATCACCGGGACCTTGTTTGAAACGTTTTCTCTCTGAAGTGCCACCCAAACCGCGATCAGATCCAGATGCAGAATATACGCACAGCTTTCCGTTACATGGGCATGACATAAAGGACGGAGAGAAAGTTCGTAAAGATGCACAATCAGCTTGCCGAAAGTTTTCTTCAGCATTGGTTGAAAATCTGAAAAGCAGGTTCACCGACAATGAGGACGCTGAAGTGTTGACTGGTTTGACGACAATTTTCGATCCTGCATCCAAACCTAGGCAGATAGCAAATATAATTCCAAAACTACTGACATTCAAACAACGGACCGACGAGGATATTACACTGGAAGACCTTACATCAAGTATAGAAACATTTCGAAGTGTGTGTAAGGGGAAGAAAGATATGAACGACATCGATGATCTTGTCCAGTTTGTTCTCCAAAGAAAGGACGCTTATCCCATAATTTATGACTTAGCAAAAAGACTATATTGTATACCAGTGTCGACTGTGGAATGTGAGAGGGCCTTCTCCTACCAAAACTTGATTAAAGATAAACGACGAAACAGACTTTCAGTGCCACATTTGAACTTGTTAATGAAAATAGCAATTGAAGGCCCTCCAATGTTAGATTTTAATTTTGGCAAATCATTTAATAAATGGTCAGATGTTAAATCCCGCAGAATTTTCAATGTGTGATTATTAATATTGTTCTCATTGTTGTTATTGTACATACCAGAACCTGTTACATTATATTATAATAAATATTTGATTTAATTAGCTTGTGTTGTTCTTTGAATATGTTTAAATCAAAGTGGCTCCAAAAAATATGGGTTAACAAAATGTGGCTCAAGTAAATGAAAAGTGGCTCAAAAAAAATCACAAGTGGCTAAGGTGGTGGCTCAAGAAAATTTTGGGCCAGTGTGAACACTGGCCAAGGTTGCAAAGCCTGGCGGGTCTCGAACTCCCCCTCAGGCCGAAAGGGCGGGTCAGGGTAATAGGCCTGTCACAGCTAGGTTGGACCAGCCCCTCCCCTCCCTGCATTGGATGTACCTCCCCTGATGCAGGTGGATACTAGTGGGTGTATGGGAGGCTTAGATAGGTCGCCCAATACCCGCACCACGGTAAGGCCTGGGGGGAATGGAGCCATGAAACTCCAAAGAACGATTTGATAATTAAAGTTGTTTTGGTTGAAACTCCTTGAGTCCATCTGATATTATGTGAGTTAACTCTAATTATGTGACTTTTTGTTTTATTTCATATTGTCATTATTTGGAAGATATGACGTCATGCACGGGGTGCACGTGGAGGACACCACAAGTTCCTTTGGTTGCGACTTAATTAATGTGATATATTTGATTTAACTGAAATGCAATGACTTTTTGTTTTAACTCATTCTATCAATATTGAGAAGAAATGACGTTCGTTTCGTGGTAGCTACACAGGTAAATCACGCTGCAACATACGGATATTGATCAATATTCTGTTCAATTTGAACAAACATCAAGTGCACCCATATTATTCAGTCCATATAGGCACAAGCACTAATCACCCGAGTTTGCATTTGCATTGTGATTCGCAATATCAGATGACAACTGTCTAAACCTAAATTAGGCTTTTATTCATAGCATCATAACCTGTAAAATATGATATGAAGCTCCTCCAATTGTATACGGAATTTATCAACCTCGTCCACTAAATTCTATTTGAACCTCAGTAAACCTCGACTCAAATAGAATTTAGTAACTCTGTTAATAGATTCCATATAAAACTGGAACTCATTTTAGAAGAACTTTCATTGGTTTGATACCAGTTCAATGAATACGACATGTTCCTAGTCTTGATATAAAATGGCTAGCAGCAATTGTTAAAATGTCGCTTGAGCAGCAGTTGGTGATTATGTCCTGTTTTGGTTGGTGTATATATGGCTATTTCCAGCGGAACGAATACGACCCCAAGTGACTTTTCAGTTGTGTGCATTGTAAAAGACTGTTCGAATGTCTTGAAAAATTGTGTCATTTATAATAAAAACAATTACAATTCTAACGGAGTGTTCCAACTCTAGTCCTTGATTTGATATACATGTATATGTATAATTAACACAAAATGACCACAGCCTATAAATAGTGGCATGAATGCAGAAAATGATTCTTTCGTTTTAATTTTGAAAATGATTATAAATTTGCGCTCTTACATGTAGAAGGTGCGCGAAGTTAATATCTGCATGAATTTAAAGTACATTAAGGTACTTCATTTCAATATTAACGGCATATAAGCCAAACGCAGTGTGAAAATAATGAGAATATCTCCAATTGTCTAACAAATATTGCGATGTAACTATTAATAACAGCTCCCACTGATAATATATATCATCTTGGTCAAGGATATATGAGTCAATATCAATTTTGGTCAAAATTTATGTCCTCGGTGGATGATGAGTGCATAATGCAACGTGCAGATCCCAACTATTGTTCCCAGCGTGCATCTCTATCACTGTCACAACATGCACACACAAATAAGCGTGATGTTCGGGTATATATGTATGTAATGGGCTCATTTATGGCCAGATTTGACCAAAATGGCCTGTCCCCAGGAAAATTTTACAGGCTAAAATAGAAATTTCGATATATTAACTACATGCCACAGAGAAAATCCTCTGGCATATCATTAGTTTAGTTCTTGATATAAACTACTGTCACATATACACCACCCAAAATTGAACTTAACTAAGTGAAAATTGCTCAGAAACTTTGTACCTCAGCATTTTGTCTCTCATGTAACGAAGTGCTATTTACTTGACATAATGACGTATACCTGATATTTATAATCTCCGTATTTTGTTCTCTGTGATGCTGTGTACGTCACAATATCGGAAACGCATGTCGTCTGAATCAAAAAACAACTTGCGATAATACAATTATATAATAGGTAGGTTGACCCCCTCGCGTACTTTTCAAAGTCGTCTTTTAAATAACGCATGTTTGTTCGCTATAACATATCTATAATTATATTTCAAATAAATGTTTCCGAAGCCACTGTGGTGTATTTTATACTTCCCTATTTTCACCATACTGGAGGGAGAACTCATTGAATGCCGTGACCAGAATGGTCTGTACTATCTCTACTGTAACGTTCTCTGCTGTAACAGGCCAAAACGTTACAGGAGAGACCAATACTGTAACGAAAGGGGAAGGATGACGTTTACAGAGGCTGTTTGTGTGTGAAAACACTCAACACCAAGCTGAAATATCTAGAGGGTATAACTGGGGTCTTGTTCTTCTTTCAGATTACAAAATGTGTTTGATTTGGAAAATATTATCATTTACGTGCGTCGATGTTTTGAATTTTCGTTACATGAAAGATATGTTTATGTTACATTAAAGATGTTCTTATGTGGTAAGTCGATTTTGCATTTCATGTGATTGTTATGAAACCATGATAGTCGGGAGAAAACATCAATTATAACGAGACTGTTACTTCGTATTAGTTATTCCTTCGGTTGCAACATGATTCCGTGTACGATCTAACTCAAATCGAGTGGCCGTTACAGTAAATACAACAATTGTTATCCAGAGGAGATGCCTGTGGCATTTAATAATTTTTTCTCTTTTCTTTGCCGCGGAAATATATCACACGATATACATAATATTTAATTGGTCATGTTTGTCTTTCAACTCTTACTATTTTTCTGGTTTGGATAATAGTAACCTTTCTAGTGTTAAATTTGGAAATTAGTGTTACACGAGGGATGTATGTTATAGTAAGGATATTGATACGTTGTGAGTTGATTATGCGTTAGGGGGACGTCTTTTAAACAATATGGCCATCCAAGATAGCATGACTACGTTGGGCCAACGTTGGCATAATGTCGACACGGTTGGCATTAGGTTTGGTTGGGTTGATGTTGTTGGCCCTTGGTGTTGGCCCAACGTATTCCTCCCAACTGTTGGAAATATAACGTTGGCCCAACGTTGTGCCAACGCGAACATGCCAACGAAATTATCTGCAGTAAATTGGTTGAGTTGGCGTGGTTGGCCCTTTGTTGGCCCAACGTATTCCTCCCAACCGTTGGAAATATAACGTTGAGCCATCGCGAACATGCCAACGGAATTATCTGCAGTAAATTGGTTGGGTTGGCGTGGTTGGCCTTTGGTTGGCCCATGTATTCCTCCAAACCGTTGGAAATATAACGTTGGCCAACATTGTGCCAACGCGAACATGCCAACGGAATTATCTGCAGTAGATTGGTTGGGTTGGTGTGGTTGGAACTTGGTTGGCCCAACGTATTCCTCCCAACCGTTGAAAGTATTATAACGTTGGGCCAACGCCAACACGAAAATGGAATTTACTGTACACATCACATTGGTTGGGTTTACGTTGTTGGTCCTTGGTTGACCCCAATTAAGGTATTCCTCCCATGCAACAATTGGAATTATAACGTTGGTCCAATGTTGGGTCAACGCTAACAGCCTCATGGCAGTCCAATTACATATAGCGTACATACATGTGATATAAATCTCAACGATATGCCGATACTTTATGTTCCGTAAACACACGTACAATAATTGCTGACACAATATATGCTACGATGTGTCATGAAATACGTTGGATGGTGTCGGTTGGTATATCGTTGGCCCAACGTAATGCCAACGTAGATGACGTAGAAAGCTCTGACGTCAAACTCTACGCGCGTGCACACAACGGATCAGGCGTCTGCTTTTCTTATTGCACGCTTTGTTCTGGTTCTCGTTCAGTGTTGCTGCTGGTATTGATTTGAGCAAATAAAGGATTCAGTTTCTTTAATTTGGAATTCAAGGATTTGTTCGCTCTGTAGATGCCGCCATCGGTCATCGAGTCGCTATCCGAGGTAGGTTTACGTTTGTGAGAAACTACTCTTTTGTGTAAAACTAATTATTTTTCCCAATATTTTTCTCAGAATCAAAAAGTTCTGAATGTTTGCACGGCGTACAAATAAGTTATAGCGGAGAATACTTATTGACATGCATAGTAGTTTCTCACAAACTTGAATCAGATAGCGACATGGTGGCTGAAGGTGGTAACTGAATTATGAACGGATTATTGGATATGCCACAAAAAAAATACAAAATTCCCCAACGTTATGCCAACCAATTTAGTTTGAGTTCTCAACGTTGTCCCTCCATTGGGTCAACGTTATGCCAACCAAAGGGTTTCGTTTCCAACGTTGGGCCAACCATGTGGTCTGGATGGGCCAACGATCTGTATATGTCGTCCAACGTTGGCCCAACGTATAGGCCCAATGCGTTGGCCCAACGTTGACCCAAATGAGCAACATTACGTTGGCCCAAGTGGTTGTGGGTGGTGAGGAGATATGTGAGGAGGTCGAGCAAGGTAGCGTGGTCAGTGAAAGTTGTGAGCAGAGTGGTGTGCGTGTCGATGTGACTGTTGTTGATGAGGACGTAGTTGATGGAAGCTGGGTTGAACACGATTATTGCAAGAATTATGAGTCGAGCATGCACCAAGGTTCACAGGTAGAGGTTGCCGCGGAAATACAGGACGAGCAGATATGTAAGAAGACGGTGGTTGAGCAAGGTGTTGCATTAAATATTCTAACTGCTTTTGCTGGCCGAAAAAATGTAATGACATTTCTTGGTATAATTATGATGAAGTGATCTCGTTTATTCCAGATCCACAACTGATCGAGGGGTCACACCACATAGTTGTATTATATTTAAACACAAACGAGTGTTAGTGTACGTTCATATTATGTCATCTGATAAAGCAAGGGATAGAGTGTTCACCCGACTATAACCAATGTCTATCGTGTAACGACAATTTATTTACTATAGCACAAGACACGATGGTATTCAGTTAACAATATTCGTTATACCATATGTGTAATAAATGTGTAAAAAACAGTGGGGCATTTATTATGAAAAGAAATTCCACAAATTGAACCTCGTTTTATATAATAGCCTGTATATATGCTATGCGCCTTTTTTGTCAATCGTGTAATCTTTACTGTAACGCACATCATATATTGATATAGAAATACGCGTCAGAAAACATCATTAAGTATTTGGGACATGAATTCTCGCGAGAATCGCCATAATATTGAATTTGCACTGATGCCAGTACATGATTATGATACCTATATGTATACAAATGACATTTTGCATATGACTGTCAGTTGTGTAACGTTGTGGTCCTTACTGTAACAAAGCCTATTCCTACATCGTATACCAAACGTCAGATATCCTGATTGTGTAGTTCGTCGCTGTATTTTCTTTATGAACAACAGGTTTTATCATCTTGTTAGCATATTTCGTAAATCTGGATTTCGACATGGCTTTTATACAGAAATTTATCAGATATTGTCCACCCCGTAGCAAATATGTCTTTCGTGTTGCGCTGAAGTCCGTCGTGTAACACATATTATTTTTTCATCTATAAATGAAACGTTATATTTTTCAATTCCAGTTTTGTTCAATATTTGATGGACAAGGAGTGTCCGATTCAATATTATGTTAGAAAGTGTGTGACATTTGATTATCTTGATTTAATAAAGTTTAATGTTGTGTTGAAATTAAATTTTTCTTAGAAAAATGAGTTCCATTGTTGCCCCCATTGAAAACCAGCTATACAAAGGGTAAATGTTTTCTCGATCTATGCATTACCGGTCAATACTGAATTCGGATCAAAAAGTACTCCAATATCTCTATTCTGAAACATGATATCCCAGATGACAATACTGTTACAGAAGAGACATAATTTCCAGACATCCACCATTCATAGCATCATAAAATATCAGTGCTGGATGTTTAAGCTCGAACATCAGTTTCTTCCAGTTCAATAGCTATATATCTCGAAATGACAACAACTTTCCCCATTATCGGAACTAAAAAAAATGCCATGTGGCATATCTGTAATTTTGACCAAAATTGATATTGACTCATATAGTGTAACATATATCACAAATGGAATTTATTTATTTTGAACAGAAGAGGAGACATAACTCCTGCAAGTCCTCTACCATCTATTAAAACTATTTACATCAAAGTGGACATTTGTTATAATTTAAAAAAATATATTTTCTGGCCAAAATGTGTTGGATACTAAACTACCCATATTGAATATAATATTCAGTAAAACAAAATGGACTACCATTATTATTCGCTCTCAAATGGCGGTATCCATGCGTCATGCGCATGACTGACACACTCTAACATGAATATTTTGCCATTGCATTGTTTCCCTGTTGATTACTTTATGCTGGCCGTGTTGTGGGACCATTGTAACCCACGAATACGTTGCATGCAAACCATGCAATTCAATGTCACTGCTGATAAATTCGGTGCGTTTAAAACTGCAAGTAATAAAACATTTAAAATGCCCAAAAAATTACAATTCACGGAATTTATCAGTTCTGTTCTCTAATATCTAGTTCACCAGACCAAAATTCCCGCGCCCGAACGGGTTATAAACACGTTTTAAACAAAGTTTCTAATAAACATTGTAAACCACGTGATACAAGTAGTCTTGTCAGATATTCCCTTCACTTCATGAAACCGAAGCATAATGGAATTAAAAGTTTTAAATGAAAGGATCATTTTCTGCAGTAAGAAGCCAATCTGATCTGATATTAAATTATGAATTAGATATAATTTTGAGAAACATTTTCGATGAACTCATGACCTCTCACAACATATTTTGATTAGTTTACAACGCCAATAAGGCTGAGATCAACATCCTTATATTACATGGTAAGTATGTTGACGATATAGTTTATTATATATTTGAACTAGTCTGTCTTTGAAATTACCGCTACTGTGATGTGGTATTGGTTGTAATATTACGTAGATTTGACGAGATTTGGTCGTATTTCAAACGAGCTGCTGAAGGCAGTGCGTTTGATGCGGCGATCTAATCTTGACAACGTGATGCACGACTGTTACACCATGGGAGGGTATCAGTGACAAGTCCAAACACAATTCTTTGGATTCATCTCTATATTCTTCAATCATAATATCCCATGCATATAACAATACAGCTCTGCATCAAATTTATCTCTGCCATGTCTCTGCAGGCCAATTCCTGCCTTCCCACACACAATCAAATCTATCTCTGCAGACTATCATGCAGAACTCTCTCACAATATCTCTCTGACCTATATACATCACATCAGACAACAATGGGTTGTCAATTAACCCCCTCACCATAACAACGACCCATCCCACTTCACAGAAGTAATAACAGGTTTAATATATGACATGCTGTACATTTATAGCATCCAAACTCTCCGTGCCCAACATAACCTTTATATCTGTTTGGAACCATTTAATTAGTTACTATAAAAAGACTTTTTAGCTTAACTTGACATAGTCAAGAAATGTCCCGCGTCTGTTGGTTTGTACGTCCTAATCTTTGATCACGGGCTACAGACTATACCACTTCATCAATCATCATGAAATTTTTCATTCATTTTGGGGTCGTTCGGCAAAAAAATCATGATCAACAGCGGCCATTTATTTTGGATTTGACATTGACATGTAGATGAGAACGAGGTGTTTTCTTGCTAATCGGCCCAAAACATGGCCGCCGTCGGCCTTTTGTTTCTCAGTATTACACTACATGTATGTAAATCATTAGCATGGACCACAGACCGTATCTTTTGTCTTATCATCGTGAAATTTGTCATAGATGATGACATTGACATGATCAGAACGAGTTATTTTGGAGTTTGGCAACAAAAAAAACACGGCCGCCAGTGGCCATATTGGTTTTCAGAATTACATTGATTAGCACGGGCTACATGTCATGTCGTACCATTGGTCTGATCACAACCATTTGTTACAGAATGTGACATTCACATGTATAGATGAGAACGAGATGTTTTCGTATATCATGTATGCCGCCTCGTTTGATGATGCTTATATGGACCATGGTGGATAAACAGAAAAACAGCAGCATGTTGCCAAACCATCATCAATAGCATGATATGGGCCGACAGTGAAGCGTGTGAAACCAACACATATTGTAATGAATGCTTTTCAAAGAGTGCAGTCCGCACAAAATATTACAAAAAATAAACATTAAGTGAAGTTAGTGAACAAATTATTAAATATTAATTATGTTAATGAGATTTCTATTGAAATATTTCAAAATAGGTTCTGCTGGCTTCTGATTTGCGCAGCGACACATCTCAAGTCAAGAACACATCGGCTTTGCGGGCACGATATTGTATCTTTGCATCCACTTGTTTTAGGGATTTTCTGCATAGGTTCGGCAATTGGGGAACTTGACAGGATACAACTTTGTTAAATTCTAATAAAACATTCTCGTGGGAAATTTCGTCCCCAGATCTTTTATACGCGTCACTTATAATGATCTCAAGTAGACACGATTCCAACTGTGTCCACCCTACATTCGAGAGTTCTTCACTATTTTTCAGCAAGAATATTTCTCCCGATTGTCTTTCATAAGACGTTTTCCGTGGTTAACTCCGGTGGAGACATTGTGACACGATGTGTAGTTCTTTAGACTGTGTTCGCTGCAAATTTGAACTCCAGCTACAGCGTTATACTGATTAGCACAATTAACACACCGACATTCAAGACAAGCTGACTTGTTCTTGAGGCATTCACATCGACTTTTATATGTGGCAATTCCACGCCAAACAGCTATTTTTTTTATTAAGACGTTCTTTGTTAACAATACCCTGCATATGCTTATAATCTATTAATTTGATGTATACATTTATATAAAGTGACTTATAGGTCCTATGTGCTAGGTGTTATAACTTTATGTTATGTAATATAATAATGTATAATATCAAATTACACATGCCATATAGTAATAAAATTATTCTATTCTATTTTAAAACAAGAATAGTCATTGACTCATGGGGCGACATGTCATTAACAATCTCTTATTGCCCTGATTCCATTCATATCAATTTTAGGGTCGGTTGCCAACTTGAAATAATTGGTTTTATTTGACCTTATTGATAATTCATAGAAGAGCATATAATATATATTTATGTCTTAGGTTTTCAGGGTTGATTACTCCCGACTGCGACTTTGATGATCGAAGACATTGAGCCATATCTGTCGCACGAAATGAGTGTTAATTCTTCTTCTGACTACGTTTTAAGTTCCAGTTCTTCAGATACAGATGACTTTGTTCATTACAAAAAGAAGAAAAAAAGAGTAAATTGTGAAAACGTAAGATTTCCGACAGTGATAGTGACTGTGATGAAAACAAAAAGTGTTTAACAGTTAGGTGATATGTTCACCAGTTGAACGTTCGCCAGAAGCGATGATGATATGAGTTGAGTTCTTTCCAGTGTTAACAGCAATGGCTGTTAATCTTCAATGTGTTCAATCGGACTGTTCTGAATCCTGATGACAATTTCAGTGAAAGTGATGAATGATGTAATACGAGACATTGAAAATCCTGATATATACCGGTATATAAGAGACATCATCTGATGTGAAACGACAAAACAAGGGAAGAAGAAAAATAATAGTACTCAAGGAATATTACCAGGAAAGGAGATAGTTGAATCGTTGTGTTGAAGTATGAATTGCTAAAATCGTTCTCACCTGGAATACTTAGTTTTTTGGGGACTAAAACACATGAGACTTGACATTTTATAACAATATTAATATTTTCCATTAAATAAATAAGTGTACATAAACTCACCTAAGTTCCGTTAACTGTATTCAATTATTATTATCCGCATTTATCTGCCAACACCCTGACAGACATTTTTACTTCTCATTTCTTAAAATTTACTCAAAATGTTCTAAAATACTAATTTACAGAATATAATTATACCGTAATTGGGTACTGTCATTGTCAGAGTAAATATGAATGAGATTATAAGACCGAATAACATAATATTATGAAAGTGTCAATGACACTGTAGCTCAACTTGGAAAGGGAATAATTTAATGTATTACAGTCAATGGAGCCATTAGGAATGTGGAAAGTTGAATATCTAATACATGTTTATAGACATGAAGAGAAAAGTAAAATCCAAGATGGCTGCTGGCGGCCATGATTTCGGCCGAATGACCCCAAAATGAGTCGTTCCCATCTACATGTCATGGTTAACATCCATGACAAATTTTATGACGATCAGACTAAAGGTACGACCTGTAGCCCATGCTAAAGAATTTAGTCATACAAAGAGTAAAATCCAAGATGGCTGCTGGCGGCCATGTTTTTTGGCCGAATGATCCCAAAATGACTCGTTCCCATCTACATGTCATTATTAACATTCATGACAAATTTTATGATGATCAGACTAAAGGTATGACATGTAGCCCGCGCTAAAGAATTTAGTCATACAAAGAGTAAAATCCAAGATGGCTGCTGGCGGCCATTTTTTGGGCCGAATGACCCCAAAATTACTCGTTCCCATCTACATGTCAATATTATCATCCATGACAAATTTCATGATCATCAGACGAACAGTACGACCTGTGGCCCGTGCTAATGGATTAAATTTTTAAATCCAAGATGGCCACTGGCGGCCATGTTTTTTGTCCAAATGACCCCAAAATGACTTGTTCCCATCTACATTCCAATTTCAACAACCATGACAAATTTTATGATGATCAGACTAAAGGTACGACCTGTAGCCCATGCTAAAGGATTTAGTCATACAAAGAGTAAAATCCAAGATGGCTGCTGGCGGCCATGTTTTTCGGCCGAATGACCTCAAAATGACTCGTTCCCATCTACATGTCATTATTAACATTCATGACAAATTTCATGATGATCAGACTAAAGGTACAACCTGTAGCCCGTGCTAAAGGATTTAGTCATACAAAGAGTAAAATCCAAGATGGCTGCTGGCGACCAGGTTTTTTGGCCGAATGACCCCAAAATTACTCGTTCCCATCTACATGTCATTGTTAACATCCATGACACATTTTATGATGATCAGACTAAAGGTACAACCTGCAGCCCGTGCTAAAGAATTTAGTCATACAAAGAGTAAAATCCAAGATGGCTGCTGGCGGCCATGTTTTTTGGCCGAATGACCCCAAAATTACTCATTCCCATCTACATGTCAATATTATCATCCACGACAAATTTCATGATGATCAGAAGAACAGTACGACCTGTGGCCCGTGCTAATGGATTAAATTTTTTAATCCAATATGGCCGCTAGCGGCCATGTGTTTTGTCCGAATGACCCCAAAATGACTCGTTCCCATCTACATTCCAATTTCAACAACCATGACAAATTTTATGATGATCAGACTAAAGGTACGACCTGTAGCCCGTGCTAAAGGATTTAGTCATACAAAGAGTAAAATCCAAGATGGCTGCTGGCGGCCATGTTTTTCGGCCGAATGACCTCAAAATGACTCGTTCCCATCTACATGTCATTATTAACATTCATGACAAATTTCATGATGATCAGACTAAAGGTACAACCTGTAGCCCGTGCTAAAGGATTTAGTCATACAAAGAGTAAAATCCAAGATGGCTGCTGGCGTCCAGGTTTTTTGGCCGAATGACCCCAAAATTACTCGTTCCCATCTACATGTCATTGTTAACATCCATGACACATTTTATGATGATCAGACTAAAGGTACGACCTGCAGCCCGTGCTAAAGAATTTAGTCATACAAAGAGTAAAATCCAAGATGGCTGCTGGCGGCCATGTTTTTGGGCCGAATGACCCCAAAATTACTCGTTCCCATCTACATGTCAATATTATCATCCATGACAAATTTCATGATGATCAGAAGAACAGTACGACCTGTGGCCCGTGCTAATGGATTAAATTTTTAAACCCAATATGGCCGCTGGCGGCCATGGTTTTTGTCCGAATGACCCCAAAATGACTCGTTCCCATCTACATTCCAATTTCAACAACCATGACAAATTTTATGATGATCAGACTAAAAGTAGGACCTGTAGCCCGTGCTAAAGGATTTAGTCATACAAAGAGTAAAATCCAAGATGGCTGCTGGCGACCATGTTTTTTAGCCGAATGACCCCAAAATTACTCGTTCCCATCTACATGTCATTGTTAATATCCATGACAAATTTTATGATGATCAGATTAAAGGTACGACCTGCAGCCCGTGCTATAGAATTTAGTCATACAAAGAGTAAAATCGAAGATGGCTGCTGGCGGCCATGTTTATTGGCCGAATGACCCCAAAATTACTCGTTCCCATCTACATGTCAATATTATCATCCATGACAAATTTCATGGTGATCAGACGAACAGTACGACCTGTGGCCCGTGCTAATGGATTAAATTTTGAAATCCAAGATGGCTGCTGGCGGCCATGTCTTTTGTCCGAATGACCCCAAAATGACTCGTTCCCATCTACATTCCAATTTCAACAGCCATGACAAATTTTATGATGATCAGACTAAAGGTACGACCTGTAGCCCGTGCTAAAGGATTTAGTCATACAAAGAGTAAAATACAGGATGGCTGCTGGCGGCCATGTTTTTTGGCCGAATGACCCCAAAATGTCTCGTTCCCATCTACATGTCATTATTAACATTCTTGACAAAATTTATGATGATCAGACTAAAAGTACGACCTGTAGCCCGTGCTAAAGAATTTAGTCATACAAAGAGTAAAATCCAAGATGGCTGCTGGCGGCCATGTTTTTGGGCCGAATGACCCCAAAATTACTCGTTCCCATCTACATGTCAATATTAACATCCATGACAAATTTCATGAAGATCAGACAAACAGTACGGCCTGTAGCCCGTGCTAATGGATTGAATTTTGAAATCCAATATGGCCACTGGCGGCCATGTTTTTTTTCCGAATGACCCCAAAATTAAATATTCTGGTCTAAATGTTGATGTCAACAGCTATGACAAATTTCATAATGATCCGACGAAAGGTACGACCTGTAGCCTGCATTGTTGACGCCTTACGTACACACGCACACACGGACGACGGACGACAAAGCCATGGGCAATAGCTCAAACTTTACAAAGTAAAGTTGAGCTAATAATACCAACCCTCATACAGCTGTTTGTTCAAAACATGGCATGTTGCCATTCATAATTTAGTTTTTGAGGCTCAAAATACCATATGAGGTTATTTCTGTTCTTGACTTGTGTGGTCAATCAAAGTTTTTTGCTGTTCTTCATTTATCTTAAGGCCTTATGAGGTTATTTCTATGATTTTAACTTGTGGGGTTAACCCCAGAAAGCAGTCAAAGTTCATGTCATGCTTCATATCACTTAATATACCTTACGACATTCTTTATTATATTATATCTTAAGGCCTTATGGGGTTATTTGGTGATGCCGTGGTCTAATGGTTGCAGGCTGAACTTGTAACATCAGGACGTTGTACCCCAATATTTCCTACAAAGACACGTTCCACACTGAACTATGTGGTTATTCGCTTTGCGTGTATGTATAAACGTATAGGGAGAACCTTGCCTCTAGGTTACCAAACGGTACGACATTTCTTCGGTACGGAAATTATATTATTATATTATGTTATACCGGAAGTTGCGAACCGGAAGTTATAATATTTGGTAACCGGATGTACCTTTTGTATCTGGCCACGTGATCTTATCTATAAATTGGAATTTACAGGTAAGAATCAGTCTTTTTCTCCTTTACGCAGTCGTCAACGGACGTACAGGGAAGAACTTTGCCTTTCTTTAAAAATTTAAAAACAATTTAAACAAAAACAATGTCGTGTCTCGCTTGTGGGCGCACTAAATTGGATTTTGACAACCACACTCCTTGTGTGTTGTGCACCGGCTGCTCACCGACTAACCGGTGTACAACATGTCGGAGTTGGGTTAGGACCCGTTGGTCATTGATAAGTACTCTAGAGCAAACCGCACAAGTCTTTACTTCGGGCAGGACCAGTTCGGCCCCCCCTGGTCATGCATCAGCAGACTGGGAGGCAGAGTGCCATTCTCGCAGATTCGGGCAACCAATCCTCCAGAACACAAGCACCCGCGCCTTTGGAGGCTGTTCTGGGTGGGGAAGCCTCGGTTTACACGTCTAGAAAAATTAGCAATGCAGACTGAATCGCCCCGCCATGGACTTTTTAACAGACTAGAATATATTTTAAAACACCGAATAAAAGTATATAACCTACATTTGATTGGTCGATGCAGTCAGGTGGGTTAACTTGGACAAAATGGCGAATTATGAATTACTCAACGTTTTTTTTTTGTTATACAAAATCTAGGTGTGACTCCCGGGATAGCTTGATGGAATAATTGAATGGAATTTTCCAAAGCATATATCATTTAAAGAATTTGTAGAGTCCTTTCGATGACACTTTTCATTCGAAACCAGAATCTGAATAAAACTTGAGACATGTTATGCAAACGCGACACGAAACTTGAACCGTAACATATTTGTTATCGAATTGTTCTTTTTCAATGGGAGGGACAATCTAGATGAACAGCGCGGTTTTCAGTTTCAAAGTTCTTAAATATATTTTTAATTTCAGCTAATGGTTCCATTTCCGTTCAACACCTCATAAACGTATTGAGCCGTTACTACGATACGGAGACAACACATTGGTCCATAATGCGTTGCATCGATGACGGATTCACTGGGGCCAGAGTCACAAAAATGTTTTCACCAATGGGAGAAATGATGCTTCGCTGCAAGCAGGGACATACTATTCGGGTAAGAAACGATCACACATAATTTCCTGTACTATATATGGAACTCGCATCAACTCACTGCACTACGTGAATGGTTTAGTTCCCCAGAATTTTAACTTAACCATTAGACTATTGACTATAAAACTTAACACTAGACTATATTTTAATGACAGTTGTATTATGGTTCTGGTTTAGTGTCGTAAGACACCTGGAAGTTCAAATTGAACGACCATCGACGAAAAAGTGTACTATATATTTGAAATCGCTAACATTTTCGGAGCGATTCTCTCTCTCAGATTGTGTCTTAGTTCCAATGTTTTTTCCCAAAATGCTTTAACTGACAGTCACTGAAACAGACATGGAATGATTGTGATCTTTATTTTATTTCATTTTAGATCGATCCTACTCTAATTGGATACAAACCATTGGTAAGCGACCGCGTGACTTTGATTCATTTTACCAACCGAGAAGCCTTGGCAAGTATTATGAAAAGTGGTTTAAAGAGAATGGAAAGGCATTTTTTGCATCTGGCTTATTGTTTTGACCACCGACGTCACCAAGAAATTATTTATAGTAAGTATGAATTATTTGTAATCAGTGTATTTCCTCAAAGTGATATTGACACGGCCGATGGTATAGGACCACGGTGATTAAATAGAAGTCTTCCTTTGCGTGGTTATTTTTACAAATGTTATATCAAAATTCACAACACATTGTCATTTCTACAATTTATAATGCGGTTCAGATGATGTTATATATTGAGGGGCATGGCAAATTTTCGGCGATGTTAGTATAATACTAAATTCATCCAGTTGACATATATTGCCTAAGTAGTTACTTCTCGGAAAGTTCCTACCCCGAAGTACAAGTCCATAATATGTCGGTTATATATGTTGGTCATAAATAGTTATATCCTCACACATATTATACACTTATAGTCGAGTAAGTAAAACAATAATGCTTACATGTAATTATCAGCTAAAACTGCCCACAATTATCTAGAATTACTGAACTGACTAATTTTTATTTTTCACAATTAAGTGCAATGAATATTCTTATGTGCTTTCAGGATGGAGGAAATCCATAAAAGTGTGGTATAATTTGGATTATAAATATACCTGTATTGACTCCTTTATACAGCTAGGTAAGTCCAACCTTAATAGTGTTCTGGGTTCAGATTGGGATCATTAGATCTGGTTCTGCATGACCTATTTTGGGTCAGTCAGTGATTACTGATAGCCTCAGTGCTCCAATCTTAAGAGATCATGACTGACCCAGGTGTGATTGATTGTGTATTCACCCTAAAAGCATGCAGTTCCCAGCTGATATCTGAACCCAGGTGGGCAAATCAGTTGACTCTTAAACATGCAGTGAAGTAGACTTGCCCAGTGTTGGCTGGAATGGCTGCCAACCTGCAGAGACGAGGCCGGCCTCATCGTGACCAGGGTCACTCACTTGGGGTGTTTCAACAAGGTGAGTAACACAACCTAGCTTAGATCACCCGTTCTGTGGAGAGATACCCAAATTCTCCATAAAAGCTTGTAGCCAAAACATTAGCCATTTCCCGATTTGTTTTAGAGAAATGAACATTTAAAGACATGTTTCCCAGGATATAATCTACAAATGCCCTAAGTAATGGACTCTTTAACCACAGCAGAATTATGGGTATTTTTTCAGACTTTAGTCGGAAATATGGCTTGTTGGCATTCTCCGGAAAGCTCTCAATGAATGGCAACATGCCGTATTTCCAACTAAATCCTGAAAACTTACCTATTCATGGTAATCGGATTGGTGACATTGACGGTATGAGGCCAGCACCACTGTATTATATGCACACAAATGATCTTTCCAAACATACAAATTTTATCATTCTACGAAGCGGTTATTTGATGTATCAACATTTCAAACTAGACACGTTTTTATGCTGGTACATCAAATATCCGCTTCGTAGAATGGTAAAATTGGAAAGATAAATCATTTGCCGATCGATTGAGATAGCATCGGGGGGGGGGGGGGGGGGGGGGGGGGGGGGGGGGGGGGGGGGGGAAATGTTTAATGGATGAAATTTGTCGATGGATTGGGGCACAAATCCGCATTTTCCCCATTTCTATAATGTGGTCTTTGAAACATATCCAGCAATTCCGTTATAGTTAAGGAGTCACTTATATTGGACATTACAGTTCCCATCTCTATTGCAGGTCAAATTTCTCTTGGACATGGGCGCCGCAGAACCCGAGCCAAATCTGTGGTCAACTGGGCCACACTCAAGCAAGGGGACACAATTTATTTTGTGTCTGACAGACTGCGACCCAACCCGAGCAGAGGTTTATACCGTCGACCATTACCAGCGTCAGCTAGAGGCAATCGATGAAAATGGAGAGCACCATGAAATTGTCAACGCGAACATTAGAGCCAAAGGTACCATATTTGTTTATATAATTTGCCTCTTGATCGCCGACAATGCAGTGTAGATTTTGACGATAACAGCATATACATGTATACGCGACATTTATGATCGGTGTAAGAACAAAACTGCTTATACATATTAATCTGTTCTGTCTAGTGCTTAATGTGATTAAGGCAGTGTCCACCGCGAACACAGGCCTTGCCATTAACCAAGTACCCAACCACTGGTCTGGAATTAGAACAATGCATGTTTGATAAATATATAAAAATATTTTTGGTGTACCATTCAACAAACTAACTCTGAGCACGTTTTCCTTTATTCCAATCAATCACCCTGCTGAGTGTGTGCACAACCTCATTGTAAAAAATAAAAAACATCGGATCATAGAACTTCAGTGTCGTCACCAACTTTAAAGTTACTCAGAAACAAGACCTATTCGGAAATATCATATTTATATCTGGTCTGGGGAGTGAATTCAGCATGCCCATGCAGCTTGACGAAACGCATGGCCTTGACATTCTATCTTTGAAACTATTCGGGCTATCGGGTTGAAATTTTGTGAACTCGACTCATATTATTTGCGTTTCAGGTAATCCATCAAAACGCTGACGAACGGTGAAAAAGAGCAGAGCAAGCAACCATTGCCTCAGCCACCAGCACCAAATCCGATATACGACGAACAGTCATTGCCAGACTCATGTGCACCATCAGTAGATGTTCCGTTGGTTTATCACCAACAAAGACTTATTCACGTTGGTGAGATAAGTGACGTAGATGACCAACCATTCGGTATCATCATAAAGAACATTACCAAAGTCAAGGGTTGTTTAGTGTCACAGAATGGCGGCATTAATCAGAGAATAGAGGTAACAACAGATGTAGGTATTTTGAAGAAAACAAATATCAAGTTGAATAACCAAAATGACCGCAAATTTGCACAAACCTTAAACACCAAAGGTCATGATTTATATTCGTCGATCGCCTGTCAACAAGAGATACGCAGGTCCCTCATAGCACTCTCGAAGGAGATCAGTATTGCGCTGAAAGGTTCCACTGGCAAACGCCAGTTTAATTTAGGAATTTTTCAACCCAGTACTGATCCTGCCATTCTGAGATTGAGTGTTAAAGAGAACAAAGTCCAGTTTAGCTACGAAAAAGTCACTCGTTCCCTTGGTGAACTGGACTCTCTCCTCGGAGAGGCCTGGGATCTCTTTGACAAGTGTCATTTGACACATTTTGTTAGTCATGTCATCATCAAGCTGTCGAAAGATTTTATCATGTCAGGCGTCATCCGTTGCTCTGTGTATTGTGGCAACAAACTGCCAGTTACCAATTATAGGGTAGCTATAGGAAGGTACATCAAGCAGGTTTCAAACGCTTGTCAGGCATCAATTTAAGTTAATTTGTCAATAGTGATTTCAGTCTGTCTATTCTCATGTTTTTTAGTTTGCCATATAATAGTGCATAAAATCATGGAAGCAAGTGTTGTTGACATAGACAGAATCACCAGTGATATGATAGTTCGCGATAATCGCTTATTTCTTTCATGCAAATCGTTCTTTTCCGAAATTCAGCGTGCCTCTCACGTTAAAAAACATGGGTATAAATTAATTGATGCATTTCTGTCTAAGGATATGAAAAAAAAGATGTGTTTAAATTGACTGGTAAACATAGAACTCACATATTAATTGATCAGGCCTGGAAATCTCAAGGCGGGCTGCCCGCCTACAGCCCGCCTAGAATTTTCCAAGGCGGGCTTTTTATAGCCCGCCTCGTCTACGATAGGACATTTATTATTTAGTTATTTTATTGTGTTTAATGAGTAAAATACTGCATCGAAATCGTAATTATATTGTACAGTGTGGGGACTGTGCGCATGCGTGACCTGACGGTAATGTCAAATGGGAATTATAGCGGAATCAGTAAATTCCGGAACGAACTGTTTCGTAAATCTGATCTTTTGATCGATTCTCACACATTTTATGACCAAAATAAATTATTTCTCTTCATAAGATTGAGCTTACAATATATTTCACTGGATAAAATGAACACATGTTTGTGGATAGTGAGAACCAAATGTCACTGTCCCAATTAAGTTCAACCTTTCGTTCCGTTTCCGGTTCCTATCAGTGAAAATTGTATTTAGCTTGCAGCCGTCTTTTATCGCTTCGATTGACAATATTTTAATATAATTAGCTAAATATATCCACGTATTCTAGTTTACACTGTTATTCAATTATTAAAGTTCAGAAACTATTTTCTATGTCCTGGATTTAATATTGTTCTTGATTGTGTATTTTATGTAAAATTACACTTTCATGGAGAATGCTTTTAACGTGGACAAACTCACCCAATTCCGTTGCATGGGTTGGACACCGACTGACAAATTGTTGAGTACAAACACTCTTACATTTTGTTTCTTGTTCATATAAATTATCATAACATATAAAACATAGTTAAATATTCACCATACCATAATTACTGTGGGGGGATTTTGACATTCACAACTCTGTGGACACTTTGTTTCCACATAAAAAAAATTAATTTAGATGGAGTTATACAACATCAAAAATAGACAAACTAACGGCATTAGTAACTCAGATAAAATAAATCATAACTTTAAAAGTTGAGGAGGGCTATAGCCCTCCTAGGCATATCTAGGAGGGCTATTAATAGCCCTCCTGGATTTTCTAGATCGCCAGCCCTGATTGATTGTGCTCTGTGCGTTTTGGAATATTGGACAAAACATCACTCCATTCAACGAGCCTTATATGCCGATGCCCAACAAAAAATTTCCGAGCTGTCCGCAGCCGCAGTACATAATGAGAATACAGAAACACAATCCGATCATTTAGTCGCTAGTGGTTCATTGACTGTCAACAACACGATCGTGTCATACATTTTGAAGGACGGAGAAATGTTCTTAAATTGTAAACAGATTATGTCGGCCGTTGGACTCTATTCTCAATTGAAGAATCATGGATACAAATTTATTGATAAAATTTTACATGAATCTAATCAAAATCTGTCAGAGTGTTTTATTTTTGAAAACAAAGCACGCACACCAAGAACGCATATCAGACTTGGCACAATTAGTTTTATCAGTAAAGAAGAGTATTAATCATTTAAACAGCTTAACATCATCACTAGCAAAAAAGGTTTGTCAAGATTCAAGTTCAAATTTGACCTCCCATCCTGGGCAAAGTGCACATAGTGATACACATGCCCCTGACCGAAATTCTAACAACGTAATCAGTCGTTCCACAGAAAGTTCATAAAGAGGCATAAGGGGGGGGGGGGGGGGGGGGGGTGGCAAAAAAAAGATTTTGGAAAGATTGAGGGGTGCTTTGAAACTGAGACCCAGAGACGAGGGCAAAAAAGGCAAAGTTATTTCTGTTAAAAGATTTCACTAAATACCTTAGTTCAATAAAAATTGATAAGTCGTCAAACTTGCTTTCTGAGATTTCTAAAGAATACATGACAAGCGAATACCAACTAAGATGTTTGATTTCTTCCAAACAATACCGACTGCCTGCTACAGAGGCTATATAAATGCATTTGTCAGAGGCTATGCATTACTTCATTGGCACTTACTCAAATTATCAAATATGAATCTATGCCAATATTGCTTCTTTTACATACAGCCACGCCAACATGTTTTAACATGTGATTTGTGTGGCGAAAGCCAACATAGGACTTGTGGGTCGGTGCTACCCATCCACCTATATAGGCGGGCCAGAAGAGGTCTTTTGCCAATAGCGTTTGCCTGTTGCACCTGCGCATCCTCGGATGGTCAGTTCCGAGAGGGCCTGTGGGCTGTGATAACGAGGTAAGACAATTTATTGTACATTTGGAAATACATGAATCCTCCTGTGGATTGTGATTATGCCCCATCCTCTGTTATAAGCAATTCGTGATTATTATATCGGTTGAAAATGTGTATTTGCCGTTCTATTCTATTTTTGTTTTGGTATTGTTGTATCCAGGTGTTTTTTTTAATAAATTATTTGACTCTTGATGTTAAACTAGGTCTTGTTGTGTGAACGCTTTTTCTGATTGGCATTTGCTAATTTCTAATTGTCTAAATCCACCGTTGTGGATCTTCTAATATATAATCAAGGCTATGGCTAGTGTTATAATCTCTGATTTGTGAACATGTGTGTAAAGTTGAATCTATTCTCAGTTCCAGATCACCGACTCCAGAAATGGTTGGACCACGGTGTTCAACACCGAATATGAACAGGGACAACAGTCCATTAACGCCGCCACCTTCGCCAATGATACCAGCAGATATAAGCATAATCGACAATGTCAGTGTAATATCAGTCGAAAACAACACCCAACACATGTATGAATGAATGTATGTGTGTATGTATGTGTGTATGTATGGATGGATGGATGTATAAATGTATGTTAAACTTGTTGTATGTTTGTGATTAGTTTATTTATGATAGTAAATAAAACGTTTTAGCCCAGCATACTTTTCTGTTTCATTCACTGAATTTCCGATGGTCGCCACGCAGAAATCCTGATGAATAAAAAATAGTAATGAAAAGAAAAGAAATGGTAATTTTAACAAACAACAGTTGAAACCCATTTCTCTCCCGATCTCTTGCTCAGCTTCTCTCCCTTTATCATATTTATAATATGATCCAACAGTTTCTATATATACATGCATATTAGTATTCGGCTATGCCCTTTACTTTAGTTTAATAAATATTCTTGTCGAAAAAAAATGCTTATTAGAATATATAGATCTTTCCGATAAATAACAAACATTAGAGATACAAAAGGCCTTCAAGTTCTCGGTGTGAATATCCTAAAAGGAAGAAAAACATATTTTGGGTTATCAAAAACAACTGTTACCGCACCACCATAACTAGCATCAAGGAAGTAATAATTATTTAATTGAGAGATTTCCGATGAATGGCAACAAGCCATATTTACGAGTCATGACTAAATTCTGAAATTATCCATAAATCGGCTTTGGTTAAGAGGTCAATTATTTAGGGCATTACCGTACAAACTCTAATATTTTTCTACATTCTTTGACAATTTTATCATTTTTAATATGTGTTAAGCCAATGCATTCTCTTATATATGGGAGGCGACCTATGGTCGACTCGCATATAAAGAGTATGCATTGGCACAGGGCCGCTCTGTTGGGTAAAGGGTTAAACCGATGTAGTACGAGTAAAGTCTTAACATTATGTGACACACGCGAAATGAATCGTAATCAAGAGAGCAATAGAAAATTGTTCCTGGCGAGATCTATCGCTATAAATCATACTTCTTAATGCTCAACGAATCGTAAAACAGAAAAAGCAAGTGGTCACAATTAGCGGCAGCATTCATTAGCATATTACTGTCACAACATTATTTGACATGTACACCAAGACATGACTTGTAATCATCAGAACAGACCATTGTCCCTAGTGAGACATATTCACAAGTCCTCCTAATTGATCGATGCTCAGTGAATTAAGAAACTGACAAAGCACGTGGTCGCTACACACACGGTGGCATTCTTTGAAGTTCGCTTTATTGCAGAGAGCGACATATCGATGCTGGCTTCAGCGCAGGGTCAAAGTGCATATCTCTATTAACCCTCGCTGATATTGTTTATTCAGTTATTAAAACATATTCGAGATTTTGGGTCATAACCATTTTAGCTATCCCATAATTGAACTCAAACTGTATTTCTGGTGGAGAATCTCACATACCAAAATGGGTTTCGATAAGATAAAAATTCAATTATGGCACTTTATAAAAATAGTGCTATGGTATACGGTATACATGTATGTACACATAAAAACAACTTGTTGGTTGTATTTTAAAGATGGAATATCTCTTTCAATTAGAAAATAGAAATAGTTGTGAGGGTATAACACACAGGGGCTTGTGAGGGTATAACACACAGGGGCTTGTAACGCGTGAGGGTAAAACACACAGGGGCTAGTAACGCGCTCCGCTGTCTGCCTCCATTTGCGCTTCCCATATACGCTGCCTCTATATAGGTGCCTGCTTCACGTTAACCCTTTACCCAACAAACCAGCCAAAAACGCCCAAATAAAGCTTCAACAGCCTAAAATATCTTTGGTCTGTCTCAATAACACCATACAAATATGGATATCATTGGAACCGGTTCATTGACCTCATTGTGATGGTTACAGTTATGCCCTGTGCCAATGCATTCTCTTATATATGCGAGTCGACCATAGGTCGCCTCGTATATATAAGAGAATGCATTGGCCTAAAAAAATCTTTTTTAACACTTTTTACCATTTTTTCTTATATTTTCTACATTCTTTGACAATTTGATCATTTTTTAATATGTGTTAAGCCAATGCATTCTCTTATATATGCGAGGCGACCTATGGTCGACTCGCATATATAAGAGAATGCATTGGCACAGGGCCGTTCTGTTGGGTAAAGGGTTAATAGTAGTAGAATAGAGACTTGGGAATCTGACAATTTTAATACTAAAGTAATGCTATCCATATAGCAACGGATGTGTCGGCGATGGATTCATCTTTCAATTAATACCACAAGCTCCCATCAGAACCATTTATATCCATAGCATTTGATAATTTTTTTACCACCGATTATTGTCTCAGGAGATCGAACTCAGGAGCAAATTGATAGCTTCCAACTAGTAAGAACAATATCAAGATTAATATGAAGTCTGTAGAAGATCGGATGAGGGAAGTAGAAAATGGTTAATAACTCTGTCAAAAAATAATTGTTTCGTAATCTATACATGCTGCACATCTTCAATATATGGGCAATAATATTCTGGAGTTTCAATCTCTAGGATGAAAACTGTAGGAGGAGTTGATTACACCATGAAGGTACTCAAAAGTTTGAAGGACGAATAGAGCCATTAATTAATTAATTTTCTGGGGGGACAATTAATCGATAGAAGCAAGTTTTGGATAGGGGTCTTCAATTAATATGTACTATTTAACCCTTTACCCAACAGAACGCCCAGAAACGCCCTAACAGCCTAAATTATCTTCGGTCTGTCTCAATAGAACCATACAAATATGGGTATCATTGGAACCGGCTCATTGACCACATTGTGATGGTTACAGTTATGCCCTGTGCCAATGCATTCTCTTATATATGCGAGTCGACCATAGGTCGCCTCGCATATATAAGAGAATGCATTGGCCTAAAAAAAAATCTTTTTTTAACACTTTTTACCATTTTTTCTTACATTCTTTAACAATTTTATAATTTTTAATGTGTTAAGCCAATGCATTCTCTTATATATGCGAGGCGACCTATGGTCGACTCGCATATATAAGAGAATGCATTGGCACAGGGCCCTTCTGTTGGGTAAAGGGTTAAAACTCCTGTAACTATATAACATGTTTACAAAGAGTAAATCCATCTTTAAACTAACAGTGGCCGGCATTGTCCAGGTTAACATGATGGGCGAAATGTCCAGGTTAACATGATGGGCGAAATGTCCAGGTTAACATGATGGGCGAAATGTCCAGGTTAACATGATGGGCGAAATTAGAACACAAAATATCTATTCTCACGAAGGTTACATAGTCTCTTGATTGGTGACTTGCCTAGGCAGAATAATAGTAATAATTAGAGGTCTACCGACCACAATAAAAAGTGGATAACTAAAGAGCTGGTTATGTTAACCCTTTGAGTGCCAGGGGCCGATCTCATCGGCCCTAAACCTACAAAATAAGTCTGTTAAAGAATATACGAATAAATTATTAAAATTGTAAAAAATTGTAAAAAAAAAAAAATTCTTAGGCCAATGCATTCTCTTATATATGCAAGGCGACCTATGGTCGACTCGCATATATAACAGAATGCATTGGCACAGGGTATATGGGTTGATACAAAAATCGACCTGGCACTCAAAGGGTTAAGAATAAAAGTAATCATGTGGAAAGTTCAAATATTGAAAATCAAGAACAATCAGTAAGCCAAGGGCCATAACTGCGGTAAAATAAATAAGACATCTGGTTTTCTAACTCATTCATGATTTTTTGAAAGCTGCTGTGGCAAACTTTGTTACAATTTGTCAATATTTGTTCAAGTTATTGTGCATAGAGCTGAAAATTCAGCCAAACTAGTACCCGAGGGCTTGATATGGAGTTTATATTATTATTTGTCATGTGCTTACGTGCAACTATATTCCTGTGACGGAATATAGCATTTATTTTAGAAACCTTATCAATGAGCAAGAGTTAAACATTAATTTATAATAGTACAACACTGTATTTTATATTCACAGCAAATGTATGTCCTGGATTCACACTAACATGGGACAATGTTGGAAAATCAATTAAGGTGCGACACCAGACCATTCAAAAACAGAACAAAGTTCATCTTTGGGCTTTGGCATATGCTGCCAAAAATAGGGTTTCAACCACCCAATATACTTCGTTGAAGACCATTCCAGCGACAGAAATACAACTGAATAGATTGTTACCAGGCCCCAGTGATATGTCTGCAATCAGGTGAGTATACTAATTACAATAAAAGGAGTTTGATATGCACTTTCTGAATAAAAAAAACAATTTGCTTGAACTTGGGGATACAGACTGGACTTTCCTTAACCAGACCAAACCTATTATTATACTTGATTTAACCAAACGAAAATAAATAGTATAATCTTAATAATTCGACATCTGCTATCGGAATACCTAATTAATAAGGCAGGTTAAGATTATTTAGATATGTAAGAGACATATGAGATTTGGATGTCTCGTGTGACTAATATGTAATAAAAAAAGTTATAAAAGCATATTGTCCAATTCCAATTATACAACAACAAGGAATTAATATCTCAAGATTAAAAGACATATTACGGACTTGAGTGCCACAGGAATCCATACATCCATATGTCAGTACCCAAGTTGAAATCAAAAGCTCACATAATCTGTCTTAAGATGGGTTAAAGTAGTTGGGGTGGGGAGGAGTAGTTTTAAATCTCATAACTCTGTCCCTATTCAACCAAGGACCTCTCACTCTCTAAAAATGCTCAATGTTGCTTATTTTATGCTCTCTTGTAAGTGCTTAAATTGACGAACCAAGTGTTTTTTCTTTCACAGTGAACAGGACATCGATCATTTTATTTCCGTTACCCATAAAACTTTTTTGGGCTGTGAAACTCATACTGAATTTGGTTCCAATAGGAAAATATTTGCTTAGTTATCGCACCATAAATAACCTATGGACAGACAGATGGAAGGATGAACGACTCTGTGTACCATACAATAGTATGGATGCAAATAAAAAGGCACATTTTTATTGGCCATAATGTAACTCTATGTGATCATCTCATTTTAAAGTTCTGAAGTTCTATTTTTAGTAACCAATTCATTTCTTCTTTTTTCAACATACAGAGAGCGCATAGTTCATGTCGTTGAGGAAATTATAGCGACACATCTTGGCCATGTCACAAATGAAGAATATCCAGAGCCTACCAAGATGAGGCATGCATTTTCCCATGATGCAGGGAAAAAGTCAGAAATTGTGAGTTTTGCTTTAATGTGTGCAGATAAAGAAGAAATTGAGTGCAACTTTAATACATGTTAACTGGAAACATAAATCTATTTTAAGTGAAAATAATGTGGTCAACAGCAATGTATTTTAAAATATAATGATATCAAGTGATAGACCCTTTATTGTTAATGACAAAATATAGTCAAGTTGATATTGGATGATCCTGGCTACCCCTCCTCAGGACTCAAATTTACATGAGTGAGCGTTCTTGTAATGACAACCGCATCCATGCTAACTGCTTTAAGGTGGGAACACTGAGAAGTACTTTCCTTAAAAATTCACACCAACAGAAAGTCTACAAAATCAATGAGAGGCCGATCACGAGCGGCAGATTTTTAACCCATACCTTAGACGAATGTACATAACACAAATTATTGGAATTTATGGGTCACTCGCATGTATATTAGAGAAAGCTCAGGTACAGGATCTGTTATGCTGCACCACAACAGCCTTGGGTTAGATGTGAAAAAGGTGACATGGACATGGAATACTCAGGTTAAGAGAGCCAAATTAAAGTTAAGGCCAAAGCAAAAAATATGTGTAATTTGGGTTTCCCTACCGACCCCATTTTGTAGTATGTATTACAGATACAAAGATGAACCTAGAAATCGGCAGTATATAGAAGATAAATATTTGACCCCGCTGCGCTCTGGGCCAGATCATCGGGTTGCGGCACCTGTGAATCGGCGCCGTTTTTCATGAGTCAGATGAATATATCTCATTACCCGCGGTCTGATATTTTGAAAGCTGCTGTGGCAAACTTTGTTACAATTTATCAATATTTGTTCAAGTTATTGTGCATAGAGCTGAAAATTCAGCCAAATTAGTACCCGAGGGCTTGATATGGAGTTTATATTATTATTTGTCATGTGCTTACGTGCAACTATATTCCTGTGACGGAATATAGCATATATTTTAGAAACCTTATCAATGAGCAAGAGTTAAACATTAATTTATAATAGTACAACACTGTATTTTATATTCACAGCAAATGTCTGTCCTGGATTCACTCTAACATGGAACAATGTTGGAAAATCAATGAAGATCAGACACCAGACAATTCAGAAACAAAATAAAGTTCATCTTTGGGCGTCGCATATGCTGCCAAAAATAGAGTATCAACCACCCAATACACATCGTTGAAAACCATACCAGCGACAGACATACCACTGAATAGATAAACCATACCAGCGACAGACATACCACTGAATAGATAAACCATACCAGCGAGACATACCACTGAATAGATTGTTACCAGGCCCCAGTGATATGTCCGCAATTAGGTGAGTATACTAATTACAATAACAGGAGTTTGATATGCACTTTCTGAACAAAATCACAATTTGCTTGAACTTGGGGATACAGACTGGACTGTCCTTCTTAACCAGACCAAACCTATTATTATACTTGATTTAACCAAACGAAAATAAATAGTATAATCTTAATAATTCGACATCTGCTATCGGAATACCTAATTAATAAGGCAGGTTAAGATTATTTAGATATGTAAGAGACATATGAGATTTGGATGTCGTTAATATAATTCCAATAGTGATGAAGTTTGGTTTGTGGTAAGTTATGCCAATTACAAATAAAAAAAACTAAAAAGATAATTTGTAAGTCTTATATTTCAACTTTTATCGACTTTTTTCGTTCTCCAGCACACTAAAAGTTGTAGTTGGAATCAGCCGAGCCGGCCGCCAAGTCGCTAATTAGCTGTATATCTTTCTTCTCAAAAGTAGTGACTTATGCTGTGTATTCTGAATTTTTAGAATGTTGCATATGATGGAGCCAATCACATACTTGGGCCTTCCATACCAGTTTCGGTTCACAGTGGCAATGGTGAGTTGAATACTATATCTCTTAGTTCATACCCTTATTAAATTTATCAGACATAAATCACAATAAAGGTAGCTATAGTATCAGCAAAGGTTTACAGTTATGGATTGAACTTAACTGACAATGGTGTGGAATAAATACAGAACACAATGTTATGGACGGTGCATAGTTCTCACAAAATATAATTTAGATATGTAAGAGACATATGAGATTTGGATGTCTCCTGTGACTAATATGTAATAAAAAAAAGTTATAAAAGCATATTGTCCAATTCCAATTATACAACAAGAAGGAATTAATATCTCAAGATTAAAAGACATATTACGGACTTGAGTGCCACAGGAATCCATACGTCCATATGTCAGTACCCAAGTTGAAATCAAAAGCTCACATAATCTGTCTTAAGATGGATTAAAGTAGTTGGGGTGGGGAGGAGTAGTTTTAAATCTCATAACTCTGTCCCTATTCAACCAAGGACCTCTCACTCTCTAAAAATGCTCTATTTTGCTTATTTTATGCTCTCTTGTAAGTGCTTAAATTGACGAACCAAGTGTTTTTTCTTTCACAGTGAACAGGACATCGATCATTTTATTTCCGTTACCCATAAAACGTTTTTGGGCTGTGAAACTCATACTGAATTTGGTTCCAATAGGAAAATATTTGCTTAGTTATCGCACCATAAATAACCTATGGACAGACAGATGGAAGGATGAACGACTGTGTACCATACAATAGTATGGATGCAAATAAAAAGGCACATTTTTATTGGCCATAATGTACTCAATGTGATCATCTCATTTTAAAGTTCTGAAGTTCTATTTTTAGTAACCAATCCATGTCTTCTTTTTTCAACATACAGAGAGCGCATAGTTCATGTCGTGGAGGAGATAATAGCAACACATCTTGGCCATGTGACAAATGAGGAGTATCCCGAGCCTACCAAGATGAGGCATGCATTTTCCCATGATGCAGGGAAAAAGTCAGAAATTGTGAGTTTTGCTTTAATGTGTGCAGATCAAGAAGAAATTGAGTGCAACTTTAATACATGTTAACTGGAAACATAAATCTATTTTAAGTGAAAATATTGTAGTCAACAGCAATGTATTTAAAAATATAATGACCCTTTAATGTTAATGACAAAATATAGTCAAGTTAATATTGGTTGATCCTTGCTACCCCTCCTCAGGACTCAAATTTACATGAGTGAGCGTTCTTGTAATGACAACCCCATCCATGCTAACTGCTTTAAGGTGGGAACACTGAGAAATACTTTCCTTAAAAATTCACACCAACAGAAGTCTACAAAATCAATGAGAGGCCGATCACGAGCGGCAGATTTTTAACCCATACCTTAGACGAATGTACATAACACAAATTATTGGAATTTATGGGTTACTCGCATGTATATTAGAGAATGCTCAGGTACAGGATCTGTTATGCTGCACCACAACAGCCTTGGGTTAGATGTGAAAAAGGTGACATGGACATGGAATCCTCGGGTTAAGAGAGAAATTTAAGGCCAAAGCAAAAAATATGTGTAATTTGGGTTTCCCTACCGACCCCATTTTGTAGTATGTTTAACAGATACAAAGATGAACCTAGAAATCTGGGCCAGATAATCGGGTTGCGGCACATGTGAATCGGCACCGTTTTTCATGAGTGAGATGAATATATCTCATTACCCGCGGTCTTATGTCATTATCGAATGTTCCAACTAGATTGTTATATAATTGAGTGTCGGGTAACAAGTTAATCGCAGGCGATATTCCCCGTAAATTATCAAATGAATCAGAACATTCGTCCGAGAACAAGGGGCAGTATAGTAGAAAGTGTTTTTCGTTTCCACTTGAATGACGCAATGCGGACATAGCCTTTCACTTTCCCGTTTATCGGATTTAGCTCTGCGGCCAGTTTCAATAGCCAATAGTGGGCACTGACTCTGAAATGAGTGAACGAGGCTTTGGTGTTATGATCTATGGTTAGGTTCAGATATTTCGCCATCCCAAAGGTTTTACTGATCGCTTGCAAAGTTGTAAATTTTTACGAATCTTTAATTGTTCATGACCACCGTGCGATATATTCTTAAGTTTAGCACCAAATGCTTTTACCAATTGTGTGGGGCTAAAGGTACTACGGATTTGCCATACATGCCTGAATCAGAAATAATTTAGAAGAAACTTAACTTCAGACCAGGAGTTGCGATTCAGCATATTTTCGTCAATACATTTTCTGACGATAAAATTCTTCGGAATCGATACTAAATGAAGAGCCAGCATTGCATCGTGGCTTTCATAAGGGCTATACAAAGTGGGTAAGTACCCATTTCACTTCTGGCTGCTGTAGTGCTTGCATATTTTGATAGTCCGAGATATCTTTTGATTAATTTTTTTTCTACCATAGATAATGACCTCAGGCCATCTGTCGAGTGATATACTCGGTGATATACATAGATATCTTAATTGTACATTGGCATAAGAGGAATAAGAAAATGAAATCGCCTTATCAATAGCTAAGTAGTCCAAAGGCATGGGATGGAATTGGGTTTAAAGTCGCTCCAAAAAATTTACCAGTACATAACACATGATTATGGACCGATTTAAACAAAATTTGGTGTGGTGACTCTGGGTACCATTGGCAGAGTTATAATGGTGTCAGTTTTTCCAAATTTGTTAACTTGAATTTTTATTTTTGCGTTGATATATTTTTGTCGAAAAAAGGTCATAACTCAGTTAAATATAGTCATATCAAACCCATATTCGAACTCGATATGTATTTTGTGCTAAGAAACACACACATACTAAATTTGGAAGCGATCAGAAAGAAAATATTTGAGTTATCGCACCATGCGTAAAGTGTCTATGGACAGACAGACGGACGGACGCATGCATGCACGACAAGTGGTCAATCCGGACAACGACACTATGTTTACCATACTATGGTATGGGTAAACATAAAAATGTATCCCACTCAACCAAGGACCCTCCGTACCAAATTTAGCTGAATAGATGAATAAGATGAGATCTTTCTTTAATGTGCTAAATTCCATACACGTATGTAGCTTAGTATTTTGATAAAGAAACAGTTGTAAATATAATGTCCATGTATTTTTATGAAAGGTTAATCTTGGCGTTTATAATGAAAACCCAAGCACATCTGAGGGGACCAATATAATACTACAAGAGCTCCAGAAATACGTCCCGGCCAAGAATAACAGAGTTTACCCAATCATCTGCTTCGGCGATCAGATGTCAGCCGAAAGGGCAATCTCTGTTAAGGAAGACCGTATATACGAAAAGAATGCTATCAATCGTATAGATGGGATAGAGCCGGGGATCCAGGAGTTTCATCTACGGATGTTACTGATGCAGGTATGCCTTGTACAAATTAGTGCATGTTTTACATATTTCAATGATTGACTGATGAGACATTGGGGATAAATGTTTGAAACAAGGATTTTTTTCCTTAAGCAAAAGGTAATTAGGACCAACCCCTCTTTGTGAACAATGGCAGACATTGCAGTGTGGTGTAATAACCAACATGTACAATGTCAAGCGCAGCATATGCCCCTGACACTGTTCAGAAAATGGGCAATGGATGGAAATTAGTATTTGTTAATGTTCTAATCCAAAAAGTGGGTATCCAGTCGCCTAAACTGGGCTATCAATACACAAAAACAGAACCAAATCCGATGATCCATGCCCAAGGTACAAGCTGAAATGTTGATACACAGATGTAATTCAGAATCCCCCCCCCCCCAAGTGAAACAAGAGCTGTAAAATTGGACGAAACATGTAGTAAGTCGTTACACACCCCCCCCCCCCCCCCCCCCCACGAGTTGTCCTATCAACACAACAAAGCACAACTCAATAAGAAGACACTTGCTCAAGTTACAGGTTGAAATGTTCATTCAGACACAACATTCACAAATGGCCGTGTCAAACAAGGGCAGTAAATTAAGTACATGTATGGTACCGGTAGTAATTAATGGACGGAACCCAGTAGTATATGCATATCCTTTCCTCCAACGTTGGCCATCACCATGCCAAAGGACAGCGAAATGCAATAATAAAGACATCCAAAGCATAATTTTTGTTATAGACACGTTTGTTATATCAATCAAATATCAGGCCGAAACGGGCTTACGAAATCTGAGATTTGTAGAAATGAGCCCTGTGACATTGTTTATTTTGCTATTTGTTACTTATTTTTGTCAACTTTACCAAAGTCCAATAATTCTGATAAAAATGTCTGCTGACCTGGCTTGCAAACTCATTCTAGGTAACGGTCAGGTGAACTCATATAGAAAAAATGCTTGGAAATCAGTTGACATTTGTTCAAGTTATGACTATCGAATTTGGGACGGCTCGATACATGGGCAGACAGACGGATCGACAAAACACATTCCTATATCCCCCACAATTTGGGGGGGGGGGGGATAATAAATGAGTACTTGGCTATGCATTTAGAAAACATTCCCAATTATTGTATCAACGATTTTTAGTCACCTATGTAAAATAGACGTTTGTTCATATTCTGTGTTTTATTGGGATCTAAATTAAAGGTACTCTCATATACTCTGGATACATGGCAATTTATTGATATCATTATATTACATGCAACTATTGCAATAAAATCTTCATATTTTCAAAACAGGACATCACACCAAATTAATGGTATACAACAAAAACAAATTAGTGTCAGTGACATTTTTTTTTAATTAAATCATTGTTTTTATTATTATAAAAGTGTTTTAATAGTTTTTGCGTGTTAAATTGAGCGAGGAAATTGCATCTAAAAACAATATGAACGAGAGGCCAATCACGATGTTATGATCTAAAGTAGTATATGACAAATGTACATAACAACCACTAATAACACAACTTATGGGAATGTATGAGTCAATATAGAAGGGTTAATATAACTAAACTCTAGTGTCTGTCACCACTATCATCGTGTAAGCAGTTCTATTCATGTTGTTGCAAATTGCCATGTGAGATATCAAAATAATATAATTATTTATTTAATGGAAAAGGTTAAGACATGGAATGGGTAAAAGGGGTTAAATCACCTATTTCTGCCCTGTTTGGTCCAATGTAGTCCCAGCATACAAGGACTTAGAGAGCTCCATTGGTCTAGTTAAATAAATTCAGTCCCTAAACAACCATGTCATACAACAATTCAATATGTAAATCAACTTGAAAATGATATGCAGGAAACACATGATTGGGCCCGAGATAAGTTAAAACAAGAGCAGAAGTATCGTAAGCAAAGATACGATCTGGCAGCAAAAACCCGAAAATTTCAAGTGGGTGATGTTATATATATGCTGGATTTGAGTTCCAAGAAGGGTCAAACTAAGAAATTAGCTCCTGTATGGAAAGGACCAGGGATCATTACATAAGTTCTAAGTACCTTTTTATTTCGGGTTCAGCTTCCCCGTAAATCGTAACGGTACATCATGATAATTTAAAGATCTGTAAAGACTGGGTGTTGCCCGCATGGATAGAACGACATAAGTCTTTGGTAGAAACAAGGGGCACCGACACAGCAAGATTCTGTATCTGTAGGGGACCCGAAGTAGGGTTTATGGTTCAATGTACCCACTGCCTGGATTGGTTTCATGGGAATTGTGTAAATCTCACTGCCGGGGCAGCTGGAAAGCTAGATAAATACTCATGCCCCTATTGTGAAATAGCTCATCCTATGACTAATTAGTTGTTTATTTTGTTGTAGTAAATGACAAAAACAAATGAGCGACACGGACAATAATGGGGCCCCTGGGGTGGATCCCTCGGAAGAGGAGGGATCGCCCAAAAGATCTTGGGCGGCAGAAAGGCCGTCCAGATCTCCCACAAGGGGGGTGGCAGATATGTAGCTCTGCAAGGGTTACACCTTGCATTCAATACCGGACCCGCCGGGGACTGGACGGTCATCCTTGGTCGGGCGGTCCTCTTCCAGCCGGCCTCCGGGGCCGAGAGGGCCCGGGCAGGGGCCTCGCACATATGCTGAGGTGGCGGCGGGTTAGGTGGCAATCGACGTCCCCGGCCCCCAAATCGGGGGGTTTGCAGAGAAACAGGTCATTGTCGGGTCCCCGGGAGAGGGGTCGACCCGGGGCTAAAGGGGGAGGCAGAAGTAAGAGTGTGGGGCCGTCGGGAGGCCGGCACCAGTCTCGGAGCGTTGGGCGGTGGGTGGGCACCCGGCACGGCAGCTCGCGCTGTGACGTGTGTGGCGAGGTCACCCGCCAGTTCCAGCGCCACGTGGAAAGGTGCAATTCCCGTCGGCATTATGGGAGCAACACCTCAGCAAATGCGGACGGTTCTTATGACCTACGTGCGACCCTTAAGGGTAACATTGGGGGCCTTGGTGGTGGCTTGGGAGTGCCCTTTCCCGTTCCCTATCTCGAAGCCTATGAGGCAGCAAGTTGGGGAGCTGGAGAGGGCCTTCGGAGTCAGCCCAGCTAAGGCAACCAATTTTGATGCGTATGGGAGGGTGCTGGCCCACCCAGCGAACATTACTCTCCTATTTCATTGGAGAGTACTTCGCTGGGTGGCAGCATGGTTGTGGCGGGCCAGTTTCGGGGTCAGTGGGGATCAGCGGGCAGCAACGCCCCGGGCCCCACAGGCCACGAGACCTGCCTCAGCTCTGCCGTCTCCCCGCAGTGTCGCGGGTCAGGGGGGTGCAAACTCCCAAGCCTCGGCACAGCGGGCCCCCAGCCAGGCCAGGTAGTGAGCATGGCAGGGGGGGCATGGGGGAGTCCTCTAGGTTGGCGTCAGGACCAGGGGTACCGACTGGTGGAGCAATCCCCAGGTCGAGGCCCAGGGACTCTGGGCCATCCGGAGGGCAGCAGGAACTGGTGGTACCTCCTGTGGGGGGTAAAGCCGTTCCTGTGCGGAGTTCCCCGCCCGCCAAGGTCAGTGTTCACGCTGTCGTGAGCAAATGTCGCAAATTGCGAAAGAAAAACAAAAGTGGCTCAAAGAAATTAGGTGTTTGGCTCTTAAAATGAATGCCGTCGGACAGATTAAGTTCAACAATCAGACAACAATATCCCGCCGCGAGGCAGTCTGAATGAAAGCACTCGCTATTTATTCTCGGCTTATGTCACAGCGACTGGATGTAATTGTATCGCGTACACTGAATGGTTTCTTATTTCTACTCGATAAGAAGACATTAGTGAAACAAAGGCCATGTGTTTCTCATTAACAGTAACATCCGCATTTTACATAACACAAATGACCAAAGCTTCAACATTCAAATCCTAAACATGAATCGTAAACGAAAGTTAGATTTCGGAGATAGTGCGGAACCGTCTACTAAAATGAAAAAAGTGACCGATTTCTTTGGAAAGCCATCCATAGAACGGACTCCTGATAAAACTGTAGTATGCGCTAAAGTAGTTAATTCGACAAATTCGGGTGATGCAACACCGTTAAAAAATCAAATGAACAATATTATCGTTCACAATGCCACGAGAACGCCACAAAAGGATTTGAAGAAACGCTTCTTTAGAGAAGAATGGAAGTTAAATGGCCAGTGGTTGTCTTACGATGAAGACAAACGAGTAATGTTCTGTACAACATGACGGGCTGCGGATGTTATCAACATGTTTGCATCTGGCTGTAATATCTTGAAGAAAGATTCCATACAGAAACATGAAAATTCCAAAGGTAGGCATATTTATTCATTCACATCACGCTTGATCATGATGTATAGCAAATGTTTCCGTGTGATCGTAGTCTTGTCTTTGTTAATCTCTGCGTTTATTTGATCGCAGCACCTCCGAGTCACAGTAATTTTGATTTCTTCAATTTGTATTCTTAATATACACTGATTAGCCTGAAGTTCAAACAGTGATCAAGACGAGTGAAGAACTGAGTGCATAATTATCATGAAGCGTACAATGGGAAGCAACTCTATCTACAAATAAATGTTTTTACACTCGTAAATCTCCGGTCAAATTCGTTAATCTTCGTGGCAAATATCACGAATCTTATGAATATATCGATATTTGTTTATAGTTAAATTAAATTATTTATATATTACAAGTGTCTAATAATATAAATTTATTTATTTCAGGAAATAATTCTCACAGTGCTGCCATGCGAATAATTAGAGATGGTAAATCAATGAAAGACTCGCAGAAAGTTGTATTGTCCAGGGCGGAAAAATCTATCACTGCCGTCATGAAAAAGGTTTACTTCATGGCGAAAAACCACTTGTCCAACAGTCTGTTTGAAGGAATAAATGCACTGTGCATAGAACAAGGAAACATCGACCTATCAACTCTTCGGGTGGATAAACACACGACATACAGCCACAATCGGAGTGTAAATGAGTTCCAAGAAGCAATTATTGCTGTTATCGATGATTCAATAATCGAGGAAATTAATCAAAGTTCGTGTTTCAGCATTATGCTGGATGAATCTACTGACATTTCAACCTCGCAAAATGTAGTCATTCACGGACGTTACTTAATTCGATCTGAGGGACGTTACAATCCAAAGAGTGTTCTGCTCAGTGTTAAAGAGCTCAATGCGGAAAATATTACGACAGCAATTCATTCCGTTCTTGACAGTTTAGGGCTGAATAAGGACAAACTGTGTGGTGTAGCAACTGATGGAGCTTCGGTGATGACCGGCCGAAAAAGTGGTGTCGCACAACGACTGAAGAATGACTTCCCATGGATGATCTCAGTCCACTGCATAGCACATCGCTTGAACTTAGCAAGTTGTGATGCAGCTGACCAGGTGTATTATTTAACCAAATTCCAGAACACACTCAAATCAATATATTCATTCTTTAGCAGGTCACCGAAACATCAATGTGAATTGGAAAAAGTGCAAAAATTCTTTGACACCAACACGACAAAAATAAAGCAGGTGTGTTCAACTCGATGGTTGTCATTCGAAGGAAGTGTTCATTCCATTGTTGATAACTTGCCTAGTTTGCTCACAGTGTTCTTCGAGGATGGGAGTCCAAAAGCAACCGGTGTTTATAGAGAAATAGCATCCTACAAATTCCTATATGTTGCTCATTTCATGTGATGTTTTAAAACAATGTGCAATCCTTAGTATAACATTTCAATATTTGGTTATCGACTTCACCGACATTGATCCTCTAACGAAATTAACGATATCAAAGGTAGAACAGTTCTCAAAATCACCGGGACCTTGTTTGAAACGTTTTCTCTCTGAAGTGCCACCCAAACCGCGATCAGATCCAGATGCAGAATAAATGCACAGCTTTCCGTTACATGGGCATGACATAAAGGACGGAGAGAAAGTTCGTAAAGATGCACAATCAGCTTGCCGAAAGTTTTCTTCAGCATTGGTTGAAAATCTGAAAAGCAGGTTCACTGACAATGAGGACGATGAAGTGTTGACTGGTTTGACGACAATTTTCGATCCTGCATCCAAACCTAGGCAGATAGCAAATATAATTCCAAAGCTACTGACATTCAAACAACGGACCGACGAGGATATTACACTGGAAGACCTTACATCAAGTATAGAAACATTTCGAAGTGTGTGTAAGGGGAAGAAAGATATGAACGACATCGATGATCTTGTCCAGTTTGTTCTCCAAAGAAAGGACGCTTATCCCATAATTTATGACTTAGCAAAAAGACTATATTGTATACCAGTGTCGACTGTGGAATGTGAGAGGGCCTTCTCCTACCAAAACTTGATTAAAGATAAACGACGAAACAGACTTTCAGTGCCACATTTGAACTTGTTAATGAAAATAGCAATTGAAGGCCCTCCAATGTTAGATTTTAATTTTGGCAAATCATTTAATAAATGGTCAGATGTTAAATCCCGCAGAATTTTCAATGTGTGATTATTAATATTGTTCTCATTGTTGTTATTGTACATACCAGAACCTGTTATATTATATTATAATAAATATTTGATTTAATTAGCTTGTGTTGTTCTTTGAATATGTTTAAATCAAAGTGGCTCCAAAAAATATGGGTTAACAAAATGTGGCTCAAGTAAATGAAAAGTGGCTCAAAAAACATCACAAGTGGCTAAGGCGGTGGCTCAAGAACATTTTGGCCAGTGTGAACACTGGCCAAGGTTGCAAAGCCTGGCGGGTCTCGAACTCCCCCTTAGGCCGGGTCAGGGTAATAGGCCTGTCACAGCTAGGTTGGACCAGCCCCTCCCCTTCCTGCATTGGATGTACCTCCCCTGATGCAGGTGGATACTAGTGGGTGTATGGGAGGCTTAGATAGGTCGCCCAATACCCGCACCACGGTAAAGCCTGGGGGGAATGGAGCCATGAAACTCCAAAGAACGATTTGATAATTAAAGTTGTTTTGGTTGAAACTCCTTGAGTCCATCTGATATTATGTGAGTTAACTCTAATTATGTGACTTTTTGTTTTATTTCATATTGTCATTATTTGGAAGATATGACGTCATGCACGGGGTGCACGTGGAGGACACCACAAGTTCCTTTGGTTGCGACTTAATTCATGTGATATATTTGATTTAACTGAAATGCAATGACTTTTTGTTTTAACTCATTCTATCAATATTGAGAAGAAATGACGTTCGTTTCGTGGTAGCTACACAGGTAAATCACGCTGCAACATACGGATATTGATCAATATTCTGTTCAATTTGAACAAACATCAAGTGCACCCATATTATTCAGTCCATATAGGCACAAGCACTAATCACCCGAGTTTGCATTTGCATTGTGATTCGCAATATCAGATGACAACTGTCTAAACCTAAATTAGGCTTTTATTCATAGCATCATAACCTGTAAAATATGATATGAAGCTCCTCCAATTGTATACGGAATTTATCAACCTCGTCCACTAAATTCTATTTGAACCTCAGTAAACCTCGACTCAAATAGAATTTAGTAACTCTGTTAATAGATTCCATATAAAACTGGAACTCATTTTAGAAGAACTTTCATTGGTTTGATACCAGTTCAATGAATACGACATGTTCCTAGTCTTGATATAAAATGGCTAGCAGCAATTGTTAAAATGTCGCTTGAGCAGCAGTTGGTGATTATGTCCTGTTTTGGTTGGTGTATGTATGGCTATTTCCAGCGGAACGAATACGACCCCAAGTGACTTTTCAGTTGTGTGCATTGTAAAAGACTGTTCGAATGTCTTGAAAAATTGTGTCATTTATAATAAAAACAATTACAATTCTTACGGAGTGTTCCAACTCTAGTCCTTGATTTGATATACATGTATATGTATAATTAACACAAAATGACCACACCCTATAAATAGTGGCATGAATGCAGAAAATGATTCGTTTTAATTTTGAAAATGATTATAAATTTGCGCTCTTACATGTAGGGGGTGCGCGAAGTTAATATCTGCATGAATTTGAAGTACATTAAGTTACTTCATTTCAATATTAACGGCATATAAGCCAAACGCAGTGTGAAAATAATGAGAATATCTCCAATTGTCTAACAAATATTGCGATGTAACTATTAATAACAGCTCCCACTGATAATATATATCATCTTGGTCAAGGATATATGAGTCAATATCAATTTTGGTCAAAATTTATGTCCTCGGTGGATGATGAGTGCATAATGCAACGTGCGGATCCCAACTATTGTTCCCAGTGTGCATCTCTATCACTGTCACAACATGCACACACAAATAAGCGTGATGTTCGGGTATATATGTATGTAATGGGCTCATTCATGGCCAGATTTGACCAAAATGGCCTGTCCCCAGGAAAATTTTACAGGCTAAAATCGAAATTTCGATATATTAACTACATGCCACCGAGAAAATCCTCTGGCATATCATTAGTTTAGTTCTTGATATAAACTACTGTCACATATACACCACCCAAAATTGAACTTAACTAAGTGAAAATTGCTCAGAAACTTTGTACCTCAGCATTTTGTCTCTCATGTAACGAAGTGATATTTACTTGACATAATGACGTATACCTGATATTTATAATCTCCGTATTTTGTTCTCTGTGATGCTGTGTACGTCACAATATCGGAAACGCATGTCGTCTGAATCAAAAAACAACTTGCGATAACACAATTATATAATAGGTAGGTTGACCCCCTCGCGTACTTTTCAAAGTCGTCTTTTAAATAACGCATGTTTGTTCGCTATAACATATCTATAATTATATTTCAAATAAATGTTTCCGAAGCCACTGTGGTGTATTTTATACTTCCCTATTTTCACCATACTGGAGGGAGAACTCATTGAATGCCGTGACCAGAATGGTCTGTACTATCTCTACTGTAACGTTCTCCGCTGTAACAGGCCAAAACGTTACAGGAGAGACCAATACTGTAACAAAAGGGGAAGGATGACGTTTACAGAGGCTGTTTGTGTGTGAACACACGCAACACCAAGCTGAAATATCTAGAGGGTGTAACTGGGGTCTTGTTCTTCTTTCAGATTACAAAATGTGTTTGATTTGGAAAATATCAGATATTTACGTGCGTCGATGTTTTGAATTTTCGTTACATGAAAGATATGTTTATGTTACATTAAAGATGTTCTTATGTGGTAAGTCGATTTTGCATTTCATGTGATTGTTATGAAACCATGATAGTCGGGAGAAAACATCAATTATAACGAGACTGTTACTTCGTATTAGTTATTCCTTCGGTTGCAACATGATTCCGTGTACGATCTAACTCAAATCGAGTGGCCGTTACAGTAAATACAACAATTGTTATCCAGAGGAGATGCCTGTGGCATTTAATAATTTTTTCTCTTTTCTTTGCCGCGGAAATATATCACACGATATACATAATATTTAATTGGTTATGTTTGTCTTTCAACTCAAACTACTTTTCTGGTTTGGATAATAGTAACCTTTCTAGTGTTAAATTTGGAAATTAGTGTTACACGAGGGATGTATGTTATAGTAAGGATATTGATACGTTGTGAGTTGATTATGCGTTAGGGGGACGTCTTTTAAACAATATGGCCATCCCAGATAGCATGACTACGTTGGGCCTACGTTGGGCCAACGTTGGCATAATGTCGACACGGTTGGCATTAGGTTTGGTTGGGTTGATGTTGTTGGCCCTTGGTGTTGGCCCAACGTATTCCTCCCAACCGTTGGAAATATAACGTTGGCCCAACGTTGTGCCAACGCGAACATGCCAACGAAATTATCTGCAGTAAATTGGTTGGGTTGGCGTGGTTGGCCCAACGTATTCCTCCCAACCGTTGGAAATATAACGTTGGCCCCCAACGTTGAGCCATCGCGAACATGCCAACGGAATTATCTGCAGTAAATTGGTTGGGTTGGTGTGGTTGGAACTTGGTTGGCCCAACATATTCCTCCCAACCGTTTAAAGTATAACGTTGGGCCAACGCAAACACGAAAATGGAATTTACTGTACACATCACATTGGTTGGGTTTATGTTGTTGGCCCTTGGTTGACCCCAATTAAGGTATTCCTCCCATGCAACAATTGGAATTATAACGTTGATCCAATGTTGGGTCAACGCTAACAGCCTCATGTCAGTCCAATTACATATAGCGTACATACATGTGATATAAATCTCAACGATATGCCGATACTTTATGTTCCGTAAACACACGTACAATAATTGCTGACACAATATATGCTACGATGTGTCATGAAATACGTTGGATGGTGTCGGTTGGTATATCGTTGGCCCAACGTAATGCCAACGTAGATGACGTAGAAAGCTCTGACGTCAAACTCTACGCGCGTGCACACAACGGATCAGGCGTCTGCTTTTCTTATTGCGCGCTTTGTTCTGGTTCTCGTTCAGTGTTGCTGCTGGTATTGATTTGAGCAAATAAAGGATTCAGTTTCTTTAATTTGAAATTCAAGGATTTGTTCGCTCTGTAGATGCCGCCATCGGTCATCGAGTCGCTATCCGAGGTAGGTTTACGTTTGTGAGAAACTACTCTTTTGTGTAAAACTAATTATTTTTCCCAATATTTTTCTCAGAATCAAAAAGTTCTGAATGTTTGCACGGCGTACATATAAGTTATAGCGGAGAATACTTATTGACATGCATAGTAGTTTCTCACAAACTTGCATCAGATAGCGACATGGTGGCTGAAGGTGGTAACTGAATTATGAACGGATTATTGGATATGCCACAAAAAAAATACAAAATTCCCCAACGTTATGTCAACCAAAGGGTCTCGTTTCCAACGTTGGGCCAACGTTATGCCAACCATGTGGTCTGGATATCAACGTTGGCCCAACGATGGGCCAACGATCTGTATATGTCGTCCAACGTTGGCCCAACGTATAGGCCCAATGCGTTGGCCCAACGTTGACCCAAATGAGCAACATTACGTTGGCCCAAGTGGTTGTGGGTGGTGAGGAGATATGTGAGGAGGTCGAGCAAGGTAGCGTGGTCAGTGAAAGTTGTGAGCAGAGTGGTGTGCGTGTCGATGTGACTGTTGATGAGGACGTAGTTGATGGAAGCTGGGTTGAACACGATTATTGCAAGAATTATGAGTCGAGCATGCACCAAGGTTCACAGGTAGAGGTTGCCGCGGAAATACAGGACGAGCAGATATGTAAGAAGACGGTGGTTGAGCAAGGTGTTGCATTAAATATTCTAACTGCTTTTGCTGGCCGAAAAAATGTAATGACATTTCTTGGTATAATTATGATGAAGTGATCTCGTTTATTCCAGATCCACGAGGGGTCGCATTCACATTTCACTGTTGGGGAATGTGCGTGGGACTCGGCGATGAGTAAACTGTTTTAAAAGTTATCATTACTTCACCTCACTAATATACTTTTTTTTATATGTGAATATAATCACAGGTCCCCAGAACAAAAATTGTGGTAATTTTTTGTTCTGGGGACCTGTGAATATAATGAAGGTGGAATTCATGCTTGTAATGATGAATTCGAGCAACGTGCATCGGGATAGCTTATCTAACACCAGGAACATGTACTTATATTTATGAAACACGGACATGCACTTGTTTTAATTTATCGCAACCGAGCACAAAGCTAAACGAGACAGGTATATACGAAAGGGATTCAAATATACAATGTGTGCTAATTTACATGTATCCGGATAATCCCATAGCATATCCCTGCCGTACGTTACTCGAATATATCACAATAGTTTAACCTACACACAATATTCTTTATCCTTACATATTGTGTCAAGTACGCGGGCAGCTCTTCACCACATAGTTGTATTATATTTAAACACAAACGAGTGTTAGTGTACGTTCATATTATGTCATCTGATAAAGCAAGGGATAGAGTGTTCACCCGACTATAACCAATGTCTATCGTGTAACGACAATTTATTTACTATAGCACAAGACACGATGGTATTCAGTTAACAATATTCGTTATACCATATGTGTACTAAATGTGTAAAAAACAGTGGGGCATTTATTATGAAAAGAAATTCCACAAATTGAACCTCGTTTTATATAATAGCCTGTATATATGCTATGCGCCTTTTTTGTCAATCGTGTAATCTTTACTGTAACGCACATCATATATTGATATAGAAATACGCGTCAGAAAACATCATTAAGTATTTGGGACATGAATTCTCGCGAGAATCACCATAATATTGAATTTGCACTGATGCCAGTATATGATTATGATACCTATATGTATACAAATGACATTTTGCATATAACTGTGTCAGTTGTGTAACGTTGTGGTCCTTACTGTAACAAAGCCTATTCCTACATCGTATACCAAACGTCAGATATCCTGATTGTGTAGTTCGTCGCTGTATTTTCTTTATGAATAACAGGTTTTATCATCTTGTTAGCATATTTCGTAAATCTGGATTTCGACATGGCTTTTATACAGAAATTTATCAGATATTGTCCACCCCGTAGCAAATATGTCTTTCGTGTTGCGCTGAAGTCCGTCGTGTAACACATATTATTTTTTCAGCTATAAATGAAACGTTATATATTTCAATTCCAGTTTTGTTCAATATTTGATGGACAAGGAGTGTCCGATTCAATATTATGTTAGAAAGTGTGTGACATTTGATTATCTTGATTTAATAAAGTTTAATGTTGTGTTGAAATTAAATTTTTCTGAGAAAAATGAGTTCCATTGTGGCCCCCATTGAAAACCAGCTATACAAAGGGTAAATGTTTTCTCGATCTATGCATTACCGGTCAATACTCAATTCGGATCAAAAAGTACTCCAATATCTCTATTCTGAAAAATGATATACCAGATGACAATACTGTTACAGAAGAGACATAATTTCCAGACATCCACCATTCATAGCATCATAAAATATCAGTGCTGGATATTTAAGCTCGAACATCAGTTGTTTCTTCCAGTTCAATAGCTATATATCTCGAAATGACAACAACTTTCCCCATTATCGGAACTAAAAAAAATGCCATGTGGCATATCTGTAATTTTGACCAAAATTGATATTGACTCATATAGTGTAACATATATCACAAATGGAATTTATTTATTTTGAACAGAAGAGGAGACATAACTCCTGCAAGTCCTCTACCATCTATTAAAACTATTTACATCAAAGTGGACATTTGTTATAATTTAAAAAATAATATTTTCTGGCCAAAATGTGTTGGATACTAAACTACCCATGTTGAATATAATATTCAGTAAAACAAAATGGACTACCATTATTATTCGCTCTCAAATGGCGGTATCCATGCGTCATGCGCATGACTGACACACTCTAACATGAATATTTTGCCATTGCATTGTTTCCCTGTTGATTACTTTATGCTGGCCGTGTTGTGGGACCATTGTAACCCACAAATACGTTGCATGCAAACCATGCAATTCAATGTCACTGCTGATAAATTCGGTGCGTTTAAAACTGCAAGTAATAAAACATTTAAAATGCCCAAAAAATTACAATTCACAGAATTTATCAGTTCTGTTCTCTAATATCTAGTTCACCAGACCAAAATTCCCGCGCCCGAACGGGTTATAAACACGTTTTAAACAAAGTTTCTAATAACCATTGTAAACCACGTGATACAAGTAGTCTTGTCAGATATTCCCTTCAATTCATGAAACCGAAGCATAATGGAATTAAAAGTTTAAAATGAAAGGATCATTTTCTGCAGTAAGAAGCCAATCTGATCTGATGTTAAATTATGAATTAGATAGAATTTTGAGAAACATTTTGAATGAACTCATGACTTATGACCTCTCAAAACATATTTTGATTAGTTTACAACGTCAATAAGGCTGAGATCAACATACTTATATTACATGGTAAGTATGTTGACGATATAGTTTATTATATATTTGAACTAGTCTGTCTGTGAAATTACCGCTACTGTGATGTGGTATTGGTTGTAATATTACGTCGACTTGACGAGATCTGGTCGTATTTCAAACGAGCTGCTGAAGGCAGTGAGTTTGATGCGGCAATCTATTCTTGACAACGTGATGCACGACTGTTACACCATGGGAGGGTATCAGTGACAAGTCCAAACACAATTCTTTGGATTCATCTCTATATTCTTTATTCAATGATAATATCCCATGCATATAACAATACAGCTCTGCATCAAATTTATCTCTGCCATGTCTCTGCAGGCCAATTCCTGCCTTCCCACACACAATCAAATCTATCTCTGCACACTCTCATGCAGAACTCTCTCACAATATCTCTCTGACCTATATACATCACATCAGACAACAATGGGTTGTCAATTAACCCCCTCACCATAACGACCCATCCCACTTCACAGAAGTAATAACAGGTTTAATATATGACATGCTGTACATTTATAGCATCCAAACTCTCCGTGCCCAACATAACCTTTATATTTGTTTGGATCCATTTAATTAGTTACTATTAAAAGACTTTTTAGCTTAACTTGACGTAGTCAAGAAATGTCCGGCGTCTGTTGGTTTGTACGTCCTAATCTTTTATCACGGGCTACAGACTATACCACTTCATCAAGCATGAAATTTTTCATTCATTTTGGGGTCGTTCGGCAAAAAAATCATGATCAACAGCGGCCATTTATTTTGGATTTGACATTGACATGTAGATGAGAACGAGGTGTTTTCTTGCTAATCGGCCCAAAACATGGCTGCCGTCGGCCTTTTGTTTCTCAGTATTACACTACATGTATGTAAATCATTAGCATGGACCACAGACCGTATCTTTTGTCTTATCATCGTGAAATTTGTCATAGATGATGACATTGGCCAAACTTTCGAAATGCTTAATCGATTCGATTTCTATTCGTGGCTGCAGCGGCGACTCTGGTCGAAAAGCCCAACGGACTTGCGCGAATCGAGTTATTTTGGAGTTTGGCAACAAAAAAAACACGGCCGCCAGTGGCCATATTGGTTTTCAGAATTACATTGATTAGCACGGGCTACATGTCATGTCATACCATTGGTCTGATCACAACCATTTGTTACAGAATGTGACATTCACATGTATAGATGAGAACGAGATGTTTTCGTATATCATGTATGCCGCCTCGTTTGATGATGCTTATATGGACCATGGTGGATAAACAGAAAAACAGCAGCATATTGCCAAACCATCAATAGCGTGGTATGGGCCGACAGAGAAGCGTGTGAAACCAAGACATATGGTAATGAATGCTTTTCAAAGAGTGCAGTCCGCACAAAATATTACAAAAAATAAACATTAAGTGAACAAATTATTAAATATTAACTATGTTAATGAGATTTCTATTGAAATATTTCAAAATAGGTTCTGCTGGCTTCTGATTTGCGCAGCGACACATCTCAAGTCAAGAACACATCGGCTTTGCGGGCACGATATTGCACCTTTGCATCCACTTGTTTTAGGGATTTTCTGCGTAGGTTCGGCAATTGGGGAACTTGACAGGATACAACTTAGTTAAATTCTAATAAAACATTCTTGTGGGAAATTTCGTCCCCAGATCTTTTATACGTGTCACTTATAATGATCTCAAGTAGACACGATTCCAACTGTGTCCACCCTACATTCGAGAGTTCTTCACTATTTTTCAGCAAGAATATTTCTCCCGATTGTCTTTCATAAAAATAGGTCTTAAGACGTTTTCCGTGGTGAACTCCGGTGGAGACATTGTGGCATGATGTGCCGTTCTTTAAACTGTGTTCGCTGCAAATTTGAACTCCAGCTACAGCGTTGTACTGATTAGCACAATTAACACACCGACATTCAAGACAAGCTGACTTGTTCTTGAGGCATTCACATCGACTTTTATATGTGGCAATTCCACGCCAAACAGCTATTTATTTTATTAAGACGTTCTTTGTTAACAATACCCTGCATATGCTTATAATCTATTAATTTGATGTATACATTTATATAAAGTGACTTATAGGTCCTATGTGCTAGGTGTTATAACTTTATGTTATGTAATATAATAATGTATAATATCAAATTACACATGCCATATAGTAATAAAATTATTCTATTCTATTTTAAAACAAGAATAGTCATTGACTCATGGGGCGACATGTCATTAACAATCTCTTATTGCCCTGATTCCATTCATATCAATTTTAGGGTCGGTTGCCAACTTGAAATAATTGGTTTTATTTGACCTTATTGATAATTCATAGAAGAGCATATAATATATATTTATGTCTTTGGTTTTCAGGGTTGATTACTCCCGACTGCGACTTTGATGATCGAAGACATTGAGCCATATTTGTCGCACGAAATGAGTGTTAATTCTTCTTCTGACTACGTTTTAAGTTCCAGTTCTTCAGATACAGATGACTTTGTTCATTACAAAAAGAAGAAAAAAAGAGTAAATTGTGAAAACGTAAGATTTCCGACAGTGATAGTGACTGTGATGAAAACAAAAAGTGTTTAACAGTTAGGTGATATGTTCACCAGTTGAACGTTCGCCAGAAGCGATGATGATATGAGTTGAGTTCTTTCCAGTGTTAACAGCAATGGCTGTTAATCTTCAATGTGTTCAATCGGACTGTTCTGAATCCTCTGATGACAATTTCAGTGAAAGTGATGAATGATGTAATACGAGACATTGAAAATCCTGATATATACCGGTATGTAAGAGACATCATCTGATGTGAAATGACAAAACAAGGGAAGAAGAAAAATAATAGTACTCAAGGAATATTACCAGGAAAGGAGATAGTTGAATCGTTGTGTTGAAGTATGAATTGCTAAAATCGTTCTCACCTGGAATACTTAGTTTTTTGGGGACTAAAACACATGAGACTTGACATTTTATAACAATATTAATATTTTTCATTAAATAAATAAGTGTACATATACTCACCTAAGTTCCGTTAACTGTATTCAATTATTATTATCCGCATTTATCTGCCAACACCCTGAGACATTTTTACTTCTCATTTCTTAAAATTTACTCAAAATGTTCTAAAATACTAATTTACTGAATATAATTATACCGTAATTGGGTACTGTCATTGTCAGAGTAAATATGAATGAGATTATAAGACCGAATAACATAATATTATAATACCTACCCTCAAACAGCTGTTTGTTCAAAACATAGCCTGTTGCCATTCATAATTTAGTTTTTAAGGCTCAAAATACCATGAGGTTATTTCTGTTCTTGACTTGTGTGGTCAGTCAAAGTTTTTTGCCGTTCTTCATTTATCTTAAGGCCTTATGAGGTTATTTCTATGATTTTAACTTGTGGGGTTAACCCCAGAAAGCAGTAAAAGTTATGTCATGCTTCATATCACTTAATATACCTTATGACGTTCTTTATTATATTATATCTTAAGGCCTTATGGGGTTATTTGGTGATGCCGTGGTCTAATGGTTGCAGGCTGAACTTGTAACGTCAGGACGTTGTACCCCAATATTTCCTACAAAGACACGTTCCACACTGAACTATGTGGTTATTCGCTTTGCGTGTATGTATAAACGTATAGGGAGAACCTTGCCTCTAGGTTACCAAACGGTACGAAATTTCTTCGGTACGGAAATTATATTATTATATTATGTTATACCGGAAGTTGCGAACCGGAAGTTATAATATTTGGTAACCGGATGTACCTTTTGTCTCTGGCCACGTGATCTTATCTATAAATTGGAATTTACAGGTAAGAATCAGTCTTTTTCTCCTTTACGCAGTCGTCAACGGACGTACAGGGAAGAACTTTGCCTTTCTTTAAAAATTAAAAACAATTAAACAAAAACAATGTCCTCTTCATCAAAAAAGTTGAATCCAGTGATCAATAAATACTGCGACACCAGTCTGAAGAAAGTGTAAAATATAGGGCGAGCTGCATATAGAGAAGTTACTACTAGCAATGAAAATGATCCGATTGAGGCATGTGTGTCATTTGATGGGACATGGCACAGACGTGGACATTTAAGTCATTTTGGAGTAGCCAGTGTCATTGATTTAAAAACTGGAATTTTGTTGGATTACGATGTGCTATCAAACTGCTGCCATGGATGTGAGACAGGACCTAAAGTAGAGGACGTTGCCTATAGGGAATGGAGTAAATAACATAAACTACATTGCCAAAATAATCACAAAGGTTCCGCCAATTCAATGGAAATCGCGAAACTTTTATTTTCACGTTCAATAACAAAAAAATGTCTACTCAACTGTGTTAACAGACGTGACTCAAAGGCATTTGATGCCATTAAGGATGTTTATCAAGCATATGGTGCGATTGTTAAAAAAGAAGATTGTGTAAACCATGTTGCGAAACGAATGTGGACATCAATCGACACAATGAAAAAAAACAGTACGACACAGGGATTTTCGCTGGATGGTAAAGGGAAACTTACAATAGGTGTCGTTGATAAACTTTCTGGAACTTATGCATCTGCATTGAAAAAAAATGCTCCAGATGTTGTTCAAATGAAAAATGCTGTGTGTGCCAGTCTGTTTCATAAGTGCTCTACCGATGAGGATCCTCGCCACTCATACTGCCCAAAGGGACCAGATTCATGGTGTCACTACAACCGTAGTTTAAGTGACGGCACTACGCCAAGAAGTCATACCAAAACATTGGACCGTTCACGAATGAAGACCCAGAATAATAATGAATGCTTTAATGGCCATATTTGGAGGCGGTGCCCAAAAACTGAATTTGCGTCATTGGGAACGGTACAGACAGCAACTGCTTTGGCAACTCTGGAGTTTAATGAGGGACCGTTAGTAATTGGTGGTATTCTTGAAGAGCTGGGTATATCTCCAGGTGTGCATCAGCTGTCATATGCTAATAAAGCTAAAGTGAAACGTTTAAAGCGGGCTGCACAATCTGTTAAATTGTCCATAAAGAGACTTCGGCGAGCATGAAAATCAAAGAAAGCTGTCCTTTCAGACAAGCGAGATGAGGCAGAAGGGGTGTGTTACAAAGGTGGAGGGTTCAATGTCTGACCTGGCAAGGCTTTTGATATTTTGGTACATCAATTTATATTTAGTAATGGCAATACACACCGTAATGCCCAAAGTAATTGACCACTTAACCACAGAAGAATTATGCGTAATTTTTTAAGATTTAGTCGGAAATATGGCTTGTTGCCATTCATCGGAAAGCTCTCGCTGAGCTTTCCGATGAATGGCAACAAGCCATATTTCCGACTAAATCCTGAAAAATTACACATAATTCTGCTGTGGTTAAGTGGTCAATTACTTTAGGCATTACTGTATATGTCGCTCATCATGAAAGTAGAATGTCATTCAATCTTCAGTTCTGCACCATACATCCATGGATCATGGGAAAAAAATTAAAACCTCAAACATGTTGAAATTAAATGTACATGTACATGTAACTTAATGCTTATTCTGTATCTTCACATTGTAAATATAGCCATCACTTAGATCTATGTTGTAAATTTATACCGTAATGCCCAAAGTAATTGACCACTTAACCACATCAGAATTATGGGTAATTTTTCAGGATTTAGTCGGAAATATGGCTTGTTGCCATTAATCGGAAAGCTCCCATGAAAACTTTCTGATGAATGGCAACAAGCCATATTTCCGACTAAATCCTGAAAAATTACCAATAATTCTGCTGTGGTTAAGTGGTCAATTACGTTGGGCATTACTGTATATACTAGTACTAGTATTATAGTACGGTTTATACATGTACAATACATGTACATTGGTTCTAAAAAAAACGTTCAAACATGCATGCAGTAATGCATATACATATTAGATATATGAATAAAAAGACAACATAGAACTCATTAGTACTACCTATATCAGCACCTAGAATACTCATGTTAGAATATGTTTGCAAAAGATTTGACGCATTTTGGTCAATTGATAACTGATAAAGATTTTCCCGTGATTTTGATTTAGTAACCATACTAATATTCTCAACATAAAAGGGCAAGCAGAATAGAATGACAAGAGCTCATTATTTCATACTGATTTTTTCAACACGTACAGATATAATATACTCCTGTAAGAAAATCTTGCAAAATATTTGGTCCATTTTCGACAATTGATAACTGAGATTCACATTTTCCTGTGATATCATGGTTTGGTGAAGGTGACCGCCGTTCCCATAGTAACCATACTATTATTCCCTACAAAAAGAGGCACTCAGAAAATGAAATTACAACATAGCACTCATTATTATTATTAACTGATGATTTCACCACAAGGAATACTCCTACTACAGTGGTAAAAGCTTGCATGAGATTTGGTGTATTTTCGTCAATTGATGACTGAGATTCTGATTTTGTTTATCACGGTTTGGTGCCTCTGTTTCCATGGTAACCATACTGTTAATCTGCTTGGCCTTTTTTTTGTATTTAAAAATATAGATTTTTCACCCACATCCAACCTTAAGTACAATGAATATTCTTATGTGCTTTCAGGATGGAGGAAATCCATAAAAGCTTGTAGCCAAATTATTAGCCATTTCCAGATTTGTTTTAGAGAAATGAACATTTAAAGACATGTTTCCCAGGACAAATGCCCTAAGTAATGGACTCTTTAACCACAGCAGAATTATGGGTATTTTTTCAGGCTTTAATCGGAAATATGGCTTGTTGGCATTCTCCGGAAAGCTCTCAATGAATGGCAACATGCCGTATTTCCAACTAAATCCTGACAAATTACCTATTCATGGTAATCAGATTGGTGACATTGACGGTACGAGGCCAGCACCACTGTATTATATGTACACAAATGATCTTTCCAAACATACAAATTTTATCATTCTACGAAGCGGTTATTTGATGTATCAACATTTCAAACTAGACACGTTTTTTATGCTGGTACATCAAATATCCGCTTCGTAGAATGGTAAAATTGGAAAGATAAATCATTTGCCGATCGATTGAGATAGCATCGGGGGAAATGTTTAATGGATGAAATTTGTCGATGGATTGGGGGACACAAATCTGCATTTTCCCCATTTCCTCCATTTCTATAATGTGGTCTTTGAAACATATCCAGCAATTCCGTTATAGTTAAGGAGTCACTTATATTGGACATTACTGTACTTTGGGTGCGATAATATTTATAAGTTCCCATCTCTATTGCAGGTCAAATTACTCTTGGACGTGGAGAACCCGAGCCAAATCTGTGGTCAACTGGGCCACACTCAAGCAAGGGGACACAATTTATTTTGTGTCTGACCGAGACTGCGACCCAACCCGAGCAGAGGTTTATACCGTCGACCATTACCAGCGTCAGCTAGAGGCAATCAATGAAAATGGAGAGCACCATGAAATTGTCGATGCGAACATTAGAGCCAAAGGTACCATATTTGTTTATATAATTTGCCTCTTGATCACCGACAATGCAGTGTAGATTTTGACGATAACAGCATATACATGTATACGCAACATTTATGATCGGTGTAAGAACAAAACTGCTTATACATTTTAATCTGTTCTGTCTAGTGCTTAATGTGATTAAGGCAGTGTCCACCACGAACACAGGCCTTGCCATTAACTAAGTACCCAACCACTAGTCTGGAATTAGAACAATGCATGTCTGATAAATATATAAAAATATTTTTGGTGTACCATTCAACAAACTAACTCTGAGCACGTTTTCCTTTATTCCAATCTATCACCCTGCGGAGTGTGTGCACAACCTCATTGTAAAAATAAAAAACATCGGATCATAGAACTTCAGTGACGTCACCAACTTTAAAGTTACTTAGAAACAAAAACAGATGACATATTCGGAAATATCATATTTATATCCGGTCTTGGGAGTGAATTCAGCATGCCCATGCAGCTTGACATTGAAACGCATGGACTTGACATTCTATCTTTGAAACTATTCGGGCTATCGGGTTGAAATTTTGTATGTGTATGTATTTCGGCCTGGAGAGTGAACTTGACTCGTATATTATTTGCGTTTCAGGTAATCCATCAAAACGCCGACGAACGGTGAAAAAAAGAGCAGAGCAAGCAACCATCGCCTCCGAGCCACCAGCACCAAATCCGATATACGACGAACAGTCATTGCCAGACTCATGTGCACCATCAGTAGATGTTCCGTTGGTTTATCACCAACAAAGACTTATTCACGTTGGTGAGATAAGTGACGTAGATGACCAACCATTCGGTATCATCATAAAGAACATTACAACCAGCACTGATTCAAGTTGTACCAAAGTAAAGGGTTGTTTAGTGTCACAGAATGGCGGCATTAATCAGAGAATAGAGGTAACAACAGATGTAGGTATTTTGAAGAAAACAAATATCAAGTTGAATAACCAAAATGACCGCAAATTTGCACAAACCTTAAACACCAAAGGTCGTGATTTATATTCGTCGATCGCCTGTCAACAAGAGATACGCAGGTCCCTCATAGCACTTAACGTCTCGAAGGAGATCAGTATTGCGCTGAAAGGTTTCACTGGCAAACGCCAGTTTAATTTAGGAATTTTTCAACCCACTACTGATCCTGCCATTCTGAGATTGAGTGTTAACCCTTTGAGTGCCAGGTCGATTTTTGTATCAACCCATATACCCTGTGCCAATGCATGCTCTTATATATGCGAGTCGACCACAGGTCGCCTCGTGCATATATAAGAGAATGCATTGGCCTAACAATTTTTTTTTTTTTTACAATTTTTTACAATTTTAATAATTTATTCTTATATTCTTTAACAGACTTATTTTGTAGGTTTAGGGCCGATGAGATCGGCCCCTGGCACTCAAAGGGTTAAAGAGAAGAAAGTCCAGTTTAGCTACGAAAAAGACACTCGTTCTCTTGGTGAACTGGACTCTCTCCTCGGAGAGGCCTGGGATATCTTGGTGAACTGGATTCTCTCCTCGGAGCGGCCTGGGATCTCTTGGTGAACTGGACTCTCTCCTCGGAGAGGCCTGGGATCTCTTGGTGAACTGGACTCTCTCCTCGGAGAGGCCTGGGATCTCTTGGTGAACTGGACTCTCTCCTCGGAGAGGCCTGGGATCTCTTTGACAAGTGTCATTTGACACATTTTGTTAGTCATGTCATCATCAAGCTGTCGAAAGATTTTATCATGTCAGGCGTCATCCGTTGCTCTGTGTATCGTGGCAACAAACTGCCAGTTACCAATTATAGGGTAGCTATAGGAAGGTACATCGAGCAGGTTTCAAACGCTTGCCAGGCATCAATTTAAGTTAATTTGTCAATAGTGATTTCAGTCTGTTTATTCTCATGTTTTTTTGTTTGCCATATAATAGTGCATAAAATCATGGAAGCAAGTGTTGTTGACATAGACAGAATCACCAGTGATATGATAGTTCGCGATAATCGCTTATTTCTTTCATGCAAATCTTTCTTTTCCGAATTTCAGCGTGCCTCTCACGTTAAAAAACATGGGTATAAATTAATTGATGCATTTCTGTCTAAGAAAGGATATGAAAAAAAAGATGTGTTTAAATTGACTGGTAAACATAGAACTCACATATTAATTGATTGTGCTCTGTGCGTTTTGGAATATTGGACAAAACATCACTCCATTCAACAAGCCTTATATGCTGATGTCAAACAAAAAATTTCCGAGCTGTCCGCAGCCGCAGTACATAATGAGAATACAGAAACACAATCCGATCATTTAGTCGCTAGTGGTTCATTGACTGTCAAGTTCAAATTTGACCTCCCATCCTGGGCAAAGTGCACATAGTGATACAAATGCCCCTGACCGAAATTCTAACAACGTAATCAGTCATTCCACAGAAAGTTCACATAAGAGTCATAAGGGCAGCCTGATAAAAAAAAGAACACAATCCGATCATTTAGTCGCTAGTGGTTCATTGACTGTCAACGACACGATCGTGTCATAAATTTTGAAGGACGGAGAAATGTTCTTAAATTGTAAACAGATTATGTCGGCCGTTGGACTCTATTCTCAATTGAAGAATCATGGATACAAATTTATTGATAAAATTTTACATGAATCTAATCAAAATCTGTCAGTGTTTTATTTTTGAAAACAAAGCAGGCAAACCAAGAACACATATCAGACTTGGCACATTACAATTAGTTTTATCAGTAAAGAAGAGTATTAATCATTTAAACAGCTTAACATCATCACTAGAAAAAAAGGTTTGTCAAGATTCAAGTTCAAATTTGACCTCCCATCCTGGGCAAAGTGCACATAGTGATACAAATGCCCCTGACCGAAATTCTAACAACATAATCAGTCGTTCCACAGAAAGTTCATAAAGAGGCATAAGGGGGAAGGGGAAGGGGAAGGGGGGGGGGGGGGGAAACGATTTTGAAAATATTGAGGGGTGCTTTGAAACTGAGACCCAGAGACGAGGGCAAAAAAGGCAAAGTTATTTCTGTTAAAGATTTCACTAAATACCTTAGTTCAATAAAAATTGATAAGTCGTCAAACTTGCTTTCTGAGATTTCTGAAGAATACATGACTAGCGAATACCAACTAAGATGTTTGATTTCTTCCAAACAATACCGACTGCCTGCTACCGAGGCTATATAAATGCATTTGTCAGAGGCTATGCATTACTTCATTGGCACTTACTCAAATTATCAAATATGAATCTATGCCAATATTGCTTCTTTTACATACAGCCACGCCAACATGTTTTAACATGTGATTTGTGTGGCGAAAGCCAACATAGGACTTGTGGGTCGGTGCTACCCATCCACCTATATAGGCGGGCCAGAAGAGGTCTTTTGCCAATAGCGTTTGCCTGTTGCACCTGCGCATCCTCGGATGGTCAGTTCCGAGAGGGCCTGTGGGCTGTGATAACGAGGTAAGACAATTTATTGTACATTTGGAAATACATGAATCCTCCTGTGGATTGTGATTATGCCCCAGGTACTTTGTCTTCATGTGATTGGATTTGGCTGACACCGCGAGGAACAGCTAAAATACACAACTATTGTTTCCTCAACATATATACGCTACGGGATATACTCGTCAAAATGGTAGTAAAAATTCACAGCATTTTCGCGATGGCTTTTCTGCTTGCAACAGCTTCCGCAATTGATAAACCAGATGCTCTCAGATTATATGAGGACCTAATGTCAAGAAACCGGAGTTCAAAATTGCGACCTGTTCAAAATGAATCACAATCAGTTGAGATAAAACTAAGTTACTATACATACAGGCAGCCTTACCATACATACAGGCAGCCTTACCATACATACAGGCAGCCTTACTCTACATACAGGGAGCCTTACCATACATACAGGGAGCCTTACCATACATACAGGGAGCCTTACCATACATACAGGGAGCCTTACCATACATACAGGGAGCCTTACCATACATACAGGGAGCCTTACCATACATACAGGGAGCCTTACCATACATACAGGCAGCCTTACCATACATACAGGCAGCCTTACCATACATACAGGCAGCCTTACCATACATACAGGCAGCCTTACCATACATACAGGCAGCCTTACCATACATACAGGCAGCCTTACCATACATACAGGCAGCCTTACCATACATACAGGCAGCCTTACCATACATACAGGCAGCCTTACCATACATACAGGGAGCCTTACCATACATACAGGGAGCCTTACCATACATACAGGGAGCCTTACTATACATACAGGGAGCCTTACTATACATACAGGGAGCCTTACTATACATACAGGGAGCCTTACTATACATACAGGGAGCCTTACTATACATACAGGGAGCCTTACTCTACATACAGGGAGCCTTACTCTACATACAGGGAGCCTTACTCTACATACAGGGAGCCTTACTCTACATACAGGCAGCCTTACTCTACATACAGGCAGCCTTACTCTACATACAGGCAGCCTTACTCTACATACAGGCAGCCTTACTATACATACAGGCAGCCTTACTATACATACAGGCAGCCTTACTATACATACAGGCAGCCTTACTATACATACAGGCAGCCTTACTATACATACAGGCAGCCTTACTATACATACAGGCAGCCTTACTATACATACAGGCAGCCTTACTATACATACAGGGAGCCTTACTATACATACAGGCAGCCTTACTATACATACAGGCAGCCTTACTATACATACAGGCAGCCTTACTATACATACAGGCAGCCTTACTATACATACAGGCAGCCTTACTATACATACAGGCAGCCTTACTATACATACAGGCAGCCTTACTATACATACAGGCAGCCTTACTATACATACAGGCAGCCTTACTATACATACAGGCAGCCTTACTATACATACAGGCAGCCTTACTATACATACAGGCAGCCTTACTATACATACAGGCAGCCTTACTATACATACAGGCAGCCTTACTATACATACAGGGAGCCTTACTATACATACAGGGAGCCTTACTATACATACAGGCAGCCTTACTATACATACAGGCAGCCTTACTATACATACAGGCAGCCTTACTATACATACAGGCAGCCTTACTCTACATACAGGCAGCCTTACTCTACATACAGGCAGCCTTACTCTACATACAGGCAGCCTTACTATACATACAGGCAGCCTTACTATACATACAGGGAGCCTTACCATACATACAGGGAGCCTTACCATACATACAGGGAGCCTTACCATACATACAGGCAGCCTTACTATACATACAGGCAGCCTTACTATACATACAGGCAGCCTTACTATACATACAGGCAGCCTTACTATACATACAGGGAGCCTTACTATACATACAGGGAGCCTTACTATACATACAGGGAGCCTTACTATACATACAGGGAGCCTTACTATACATACAGGGAGCCTTACTATACATACAGGGAGCCTTACTATACATACAGGGAGCCTTACTATACATACAGGCAGCCTTACTATACATACAGGCAGCCTTACTATACATACAGGCAGCCTTACTATACATACAGGGAGCCTTACTATACATACAGGGAGCCTTACTATACATACAGGGAGCCTTACTATACATACAGGGAGCCTTACTATACATACAGGGAGCCTTACTATACATACAGGGAGCCTTACTATACATACAGGGAGCCTTACTCTACATACAGGGAGCCTTACTCTACATACAGGGAGCCTTACTCTACATACAGGGAGCCTTACTATACATACAGGGAGCCTTACTCTACATACAGGGAGCCTTACTCTACATACAGGGAGCCTTACTCTACATACAGGGAGCCTTACTCTACATACAGGGAGCCTTACTCTACATACAGGCAGCCTTACTCTACATACAGGCAGCCTTACTATACATACAGGCAGCCTTACTATACATACAGGCAGCCTTACTATACATACAGGGAGCCTTACTATACATACAGGGAGCCTTACTCTACATACAGGCAGCCTTACTATACATACAGGCAGCCTTACTATACATACAGGCAGCCTTACTATACATACAGGCAGCCTTACTATACATACAGGCAGCCTTACTATACATACAGGCAGCCTTACTATACATACAGGGAGCCTTACTATACATACAGGGAGCCTTACTATACATACAGGGAGCCTTACTATACATACAGGCAGCCTTACTATACATACAGGCAGCCTTACTATACATACAGGCAGCCTTACTATACATACAGGCAGCCTTACTATACATACAGGCAGCCTTACTATACATACAGGCAGCCTTACTATACATACAGGCAGCCTTACTATACATACAGGCAGCCTTACTATACATACAGGCAGCCTTACTATACATACAGGCAGCCTTACTATACATACAGGCAGCCTTACCTTACATACAGGCAGCCTTACTATACATACAGGGAGCCTTACTATACATACAGGCAGCCTTACTATACATACAGGCAGCCTTACCATACATACAGGGAGCCTTACTATACATACAGGCAGCCTTACTATACATACAGGCAGCCTTACTATACATACAGGGAGCCTTACTATACATACAGGGAGCCTTACTATACATACAGGGAGCCTTACTATACATACAGGCAGCCTTACTATACATACAGGCAGCCTTACTATACATACAGGCAGCCTTACCATACATACAGGCAGCCTTACCATACATATAGGGAGCCTTACTATACATACAGGGAGCCTTACTATACATACAGGGAGCCTTACTATACATACAGGCAGCCTTACTATACATACAGGCAGCCTTACTATACATACAGGCAGCCTTACTATACATACAGGCAGCCTTACTATACATACAGGCAGCCTTACTATACATACAGGCAGCCTTACTATACATACAGGCAGCCTTACTATACATACAGGCAGCCTTACTATACATACAGGCAGCCTTACTATACATACAGGCAGCCTTACTATACATACAGGCAGCCTTACTATACATACAGGCAGCCTTACTATACATACAGGCAGCCTTACTATACATAAAGGCAGCCTTACTATACATATAGGCAGCCTTACTATACATATAGGCAGCCTTACTATACATACAGGCAGCCTTACTATACATACAGGCAGCCTTACTATACATACAGGCAGCCTTACTATACATACAGGCAGCCTTACTATACATACAGGGAGCCTTACTATACATACAGGGAGCCTTACTATACATACAGGCAGCCTTACTATACATACAGGGAGCCTTACTATACATACAGGCAGCCTTACTATACATACAGGGAGCCTTACTATACATACAGGGAGCCTTACTATACATACAGGCAGCCTTACTCTACATACAGGCAGCCTTACTCTACATACAGGCAGCCTTACTATACATACAGGGAGCCTTACTATACATACAGGGAGCCTTACTATACATACAGGGAGCCTTACTATACATACAGGGAGCCTTACTATACATACAGGCAGCCTTACTATACATACAGGGAGCCTTACTATACATACAGGCAGCCTTACTATACATACAGGGAGCCTTACTATACATACAGGGAGCCTTACTATACATACAGGGAGCCTTACTATACATACAGGCAGCCTTACTATACATACAGGCAGCCTTACTATACATACAGGCAGCCTTACTATACATACAGGGAGCCTTACTATACATACAGGCAGCCTTACTATACATACAGGGAGCCTTACTATACATACAGGGAGCCTTACTATACATACAGGGAGCCTTACTATACATACAGGGAGCCTTACTATACATACAGGGAGCCTTACTATACATACAGGCAGCCTTACTATACATATAGGCAGCCTTACCTTACATACAGGGAGCCTTACTATACATACAGGCAGCCTTACTATACATATAGGCAGCCTTACTATACATACAGGGAGCCTTACTATACATACAGGCAGCCTTACCTTACATACAGGCAGCCTTACCCTACATACAGGCAGCCTTACTATACATACAGGCAGCCTTACTATACATACAGGCAGCCTTACTATACATACAGGCAGCCTTACTATACATACAGGGAGCCTTACTATACATACAGGCAGCCTTACTCTACATACAGGCAGCCTTACTCTACATACAGGCAGCCTTACTATACATACAGGGAGCCTTACTATACATACAGGCAGCCTTACTATACATACAGGCAGCCTTACTATACATACAGGCAGCCTTACTCTACATACAGGCAGCCTTACTCTACATACAGGCAGCCTTACTATACATACAGGGAGCCTTACTATACATACAGGGAGCCTTACTATACATACAGGCAGCCTTACTATACATACAGGGAGCCTTACTATACATACAGGGAGCCTTACTATACATACAGGCAGCCTTACTATACATACAGGCAGCCTTACTATACATACAGGGAGCCTTACTATACATACAGGGAGCCTTACTATACATACAGGCAGCCTTACTATACATACAGGCAGCCTTACTATACATACAGGGAGCCTTACTATACATACAGGCAGCCTTACTATACATACAGGCAGCCTTACTATACATACAGGCAGCCTTACTATACATACAGGCAGCCTTACTATACATACAGGGAGCCTTACTATACATACAGGCAGCCTTACTCTACATACAGGCAGCCTTACTCTACATACAGGCAGCCTTACTATACATACAGGGAGCCTTACTATACATACAGGCAGCCTTACTATACATACAGGCAGCCTTACTCTACATACAGGCAGCCTTACTCTACATACAGGCAGCCTTACTATACATACAGGGAGCCTTACTATACATACAGGCAGCCTTACTATACATACAGGCAGCCTTACTATACATATAGGCAGCCTTACTATACATACAGGGAGCCTTACTATACATACAGGCAGCCTTACTATACATACAGGCAGCCTTACTATACATACAGGCAGCCTTACTATACATACAGGCAGCCTTACTATACATACAGGCAGCCTTACTATACATACAGGCAGCCTTACTATACATACAGGCAGCCTTACTATACATACAGGGAGCCTTACTATACATACAGGGAGCCTTACTATACATACAGGGAGCCTTACTATACATACAGGCAGCCTTACTATACATACAGGCAGCCTTACTATACATACAGGCAGCCTTACTATACATACAGGGAGCCTTACTATACATACAGGCAGCCTTACTATACATACAGGCAGCCTTACCTTACATACAGGCAGCCTTACTATACATACAGGGAGCCTTACTATACATACAGGGAGCCTTACTATACATACAGGGAGCCTTACTATACATACAGGCAGCCTTACTATACATACAGGCAGCCTTACTATACATACAGGCAGCCTTACTATACATACAGGGAGCCTTACTATACATACAGGGAGCCTTACTATACATACAGGCAGCCTTACTATACATATAGGCAGCCTTACTATACATATAGGCAGCCTTACTATACATATAGGCAGCCTTACTATACATATAGGCAGCCTTACTATACATATAGGCAGCCTTACTATACATACAGGGAGCCTTACTATACATACAGGCAGCCTTACTATACATACAGGGAGCCTTACTATACATATAGGCAGCCTTACTATACATATAGGCAGCCTTACTATACATATAGGCAGCCTTACTATACATATAGGCAGCCTTACTATACATACAGGGAGCCTTACTATACATACAGGCAGCCTTACTATACATAAAGGCAGCCTTACTATACATATAGGCAGCCTTACTATACATATAGGCAGCCTTACTATACATACAGGCAGCCTTACTATACATACAGGCAGCCTTACTATACATACAGGGAGCCTTACTATACATACAGGGAGCCTTACTATACATACAGGGAGCCTTACTATACATACAGGGAGCCTTACTATACATACAGGGAGCCTTACTATACATACAGGGAGCCTTACTATACATACAGGGAGCCTTACTATACATACAGGCAGCCTTACTATACATACAGGGAGCCTTACTATACATACAGGGAGCCTTACTATACATACAGGGAGCCTTACTATACATACAGGCAGCCTTACTATACATACAGGCAGCCTTACTATACATACAGGGAGCCTTACTATACATACAGGCAGCCTTACTATACATACAGGGAGCCTTACTATACATACAGGCAGCCTTACTATACATACAGGGAGCCTTACTATACATACAGGGAGCCTTACTATACATACAGGGAGCCTTACTATACATACAGGCAGCCTTACTATACATACAGGGAGCCTTACTATACATAGAGGGAGCCTTACTATACATACAGGGAGCCTTACTATACATACAGGCAGCCTTACTATACATACAGGGAGCCTTACTATACATACAGGGAGCCTTACTATACATACAGGCAGCCTTACTTTACATATAGGCAGCCTTACTATACATATAGGCAGCCTTACTATACATACAGGCAGCCTTACTATACATATAGGGAGCCTTACTATACATATAGGCAGCCTTACTATACATATAGGGAGCCTTACTATACATATAGGCAGCCTTACTATACATATAGGGAGCCTTACTATACATACAGGCAGCCTTACTATACATACAGGCAGCCTTACTATACATATAGGGAGCCTTACTATACATACAGGGAGCCTTACTATACATACAGGGAGCCTTACTATACATATAGGCAGCCTTACTATACATATAGGCAGCCTTACTATACATATAGGCAGCCTTACTATACATATAGGGAGCCTTACTATACATATAGGGAGCCTTACTATACATACAGGGAGCCTTACTATACATACAGGGAGCCTTACTATACATACAGGCAGCCTTACTATACATACAGGCAGCCTTACTATACATACAGGGAGCCTTACTATACATACAGGGAGCCTTACTATACATACAGGGAGCCTTACTATACATACAGGCAGCCTTACTATACATACAGGGAGCCTTACTATACATAGAGGGAGCCTTACTATACATACAGGGAGCCTTACTATACATACAGGCAGCCTTACTATACATACAGGGAGCCTTACTATACATACAGGGAGCCTTACTATACATACAGGGAGCCTTACTATACATACAGGGAGCCTTACTATACATACAGGCAGCCTTACTATACATATAGGCAGCCTTACTATACATACAGGCAGCCTTACTCTACATACAGGCAGCCTTACTATACATACAGGCAGCCTTACTATACATACAGGCAGCCTTACTATACATATAGGCAGCCTTACTATACATATAGGCAGCCTTACTATACATATAGGCAGCCTTACTATACATACAGGCAGCCTTACTATACATACAGGCAGCCTTACTATACATACAGGCAGCCTTACTATACATACAGGCAGCCTTACTATACATACAGGCAGCCTTACTATACATACAGGGAGCCTTACTATACATACAGGCAGCCTTACTATACATACAGGGAGCCTTACTATACATATAGGGAGCCTTACTATACATATAGGCAGCCTTACTATACATACAGGCAGCCTTACTATACATATAGGGAGCCTTACTATACATATAGGCAGCCTTACTATACATACAGGCAGCCTTACTATACATATAGGGAGCCTTACTATACATATAGGCAGCCTTACTATACATATAGGGAGCCTTACTATACATATAGGCAGCCTTACTATACATATAGGCAGCCTTACTATACATACAGGCAGCCTTACTATACATATAGGCAGCCTTACTATACATATAGGCAGCCTTACTATACATACAGGCAGCCTTACTATACATACAGGGAGCCTTACTATACATACAGGGAGCCTTACTATACATACAGGCAGCCTTACTATACATACAGGGAGCCTTACTATACATACAGGGAGCCTTACTATACATACAGGGAGCCTTACTATACATATAGGCAGCCTTACTATACATACAGGGAGCCTTACTATACATATAGGCAGCCTTACTATACATACAGGCAGCCTTACTATACATATAGGCAGCCTTACTATACATATAGGCAGCCTTACTATACATATAGGCAGCCTTACTATACATACAGGCAGCCTTACTATACATATAGGCAGCCTTACTATACATACAGGGAGCCTTACTATACATATAGGGAGCCTTACTATACATATAGGGAGCCTTACTATACATACAGGGAGCCTTACCTTACATACAGGCAGCCTTACTATACATATAGGGAGCCTTACTATACATATAGGCAGCCTTACTATACATATAGGCAGCCTTACTATACATACAGGCAGCCTTACTATACATATAGGCAGCCTTACTATACATACAGGGAGCCTTACTATACATATAGGGAGCCTTACTATACATATAGGGAGCCTTACTATACATACAGGGAGCCTTACTATACATACAGGCAGCCTTACTATACATATAGGGAGCCTTACTATACATACAGGGAGCCTTACTCTACATACAGGGAGCCTTACTCTACATACAGGCAGCCTTACTATACATACAGGCAGCCTTACTATACATACAGGGAGCCTTACTATACATACAGGGAGCCTTACTATACATACAGGCAGCCTTACTATACATATAGGCAGCCTTACTATACATACAGGGAGCCTTACTATACATACAGGGAGCCTTACTATACATACAGGCAGCCTTACTATACATACAGGCAGCCTTACTATACATACAGGGAGCCTTACTATACATACAGGCAGCCTTACTATACATACAGGCAGCCTTACTATACATACAGGGAGCCTTACTATACATACAGGCAGCCTTACTATACATACAGGCAGCCTTACTATACATACAGGGAGCCTTACTATACATACAGGCAGCCTTACTATACATACAGGCAGCCTTACTATACATACAGGGAGCCTTACTATACATACAGGGAGCCTTACTATACATACAGGCAGCCTTACTATACATATAGGCAGCCTTACTATACATACAGGGAGCCTTACTATACATACAGGGAGCCTTACTATACATACAGGCAGCCTTACTATACATACAGGCAGCCTTACTATACATACAGGGAGCCTTACTATACATACAGGCAGCCTTACTATACATACAGGCAGCCTTACTATACATACAGGGAGCCTTACTATACATACAGGCAGCCTTACTATACATACAGGCAGCCTTACTATACATACAGGGAGCCTTACTATACATACAGGCAGCCTTACTATACATACAGGCAGCCTTACTATACATACAGGCAGCCTTACTATACATACAGGGAGCCTTACTATACATACAGGCAGCCTTACTATACATACAGGCAGCCTTACTATACATACAGGGAGCCTTACTATACATACAGGCAGCCTTACTATACATACAGGCAGCCTTACTATACATACAGGCAGCCTTACTATACATACAGGCAGCCTTACTATACATACAGGGAGCCTTACTATACATACAGGCAGCCTTACTATACATATAGGGAGCCTTACTATACATATAGGGAGCCTTACTATACATACAGGGAGCCTTACTATACATACAGGCAGCCTTACTATACATATAGGGAGCCTTACCTTACATACAGGGAGCCTTACTATACATATAGGCAGCCTTACTATACATATAGGCAGCCTTACTATACATACAGGCAGCCTTACTATACATATAGGCAGCCTTACTATACATATAGGGAGCCTTACTATACATACAGGGAGCCTTACTCTACATATAGGCAGCCTTACTATACATATAGGCAGCCTTACTATACATATAGGCAGCCTTACTATACATACAGGCAGCCTTACTATACATATAGGCAGCCTTACTATACATATAGGGAGCCTTACTATACATATAGGCAGCCTTACCTTACATACAGGCAGCCTTACTATACATACAGGCAGCCTTACTATACATATAGGGAGCCTTACTATACATACAGGCAGCCTTACTATACATATAGGGAGCCTTACTATACATATAGGGAGCCTTACTATACATACAGGGAGCCTTACTATACATACAGGCAGCCTTACTATACATACAGGCAGCCTTACTATACATACAGGCAGCCTTACTATACATACAGGGAGCCTTACTATACATACAGGCAGCCTTACTATACATACAGGCAGCCTTACTATACATACAGGCAGCCTTACTATACATACAGGCAGCCTTACTATACATACAGGGAGCCTTACTATACATACAGGCAGCCTTACTATACATACAGGCAGCCTTACTATACATACAGGCAGCCTTACTATACATACAGGCAGCCTTACTATACATATAGGGAGCCTTACTATACATATAGGCAGCCTTACCTTACATACAGGCAGCCTTACTATACATATAGGCAGCCTTACTATACATATAGGCAGCCTTACTATACATACAGGCAGCCTTACTATACATATAGGCAGCCTTACTATACATATAGGGAGCCTTACTATACATATAGGCAGCCTTACTATACATATAGGCAGCCTTACTATACATATAGGCAGCCTTACTATACATACAGGCAGCCTTACTATACATACAGGGAGCCTTACTATACATACAGGCAGCCTTACTATACATATAGGCAGCCTTACTATACATATAGGCAGCCTTACTATACATATAGGCAGCCTTACTATACATACAGGCAGCCTTACTATACATACAGGGAGCCTTACTATACATACAGGCAGCCTTACTATACATACAGGGAGCCTTACTATACATACAGGGAGCCTTACTATACATACAGGGAGCCTTACTCTACATATAGGGAGCCTTACCTTACATATAGGCAGCCTTACTATACATACAGGCAGCCTTACTATACATACAGGCAGCCTTACCTTACATACAGGCAGCCTTACCTTACATATAGGCAGCCTTACCTTACATACAGGGAGCCTTACTATACATACAGGCAGCCTTACTATACATACAGGCAGCCTTACCTTACATACAGGCAGCCTTACCTTACATATAGGCAGCCTTACCTTACATACAGGGAGCCTTACTATACATACAGGCAGCCTTACTATACATACAGGCAGCCTTACTTTACATATAGGGAGCCTTACTATACATACAGGCAGCCTTACCTTACATACAGGCAGCCTTACCTTACATACAGGGAGCCTTACCTTACATACAGGGAGCCTTACTATACATACAGGGAGCCTTACCATACATACAGGGAGCCTTACTATACATACAGGGAGCCTTACTATACATACAGGGAGCCTTACTATACATACAGGGAGCCTTACTATACATACAGGGAGCCTTACCATACATACAGGGAGCCTTACTATACATACAGGGAGCCTTACTATACATACAGGGAGCCTTACTATACATACAGGGAGCCTTACTATACATACAGGCAGCCTTACCTTACATACAGGCAGCCTTACCTTACATACAGGGAGCCTTACTATACATACAGGGAGCCTTACTATACATACAGGCAGCCTTACTATACATACAGGCAGCCTTACTATACATACAGGCAGCCTTACTATACATACAGGCAGCCTTACTATACATATAGGCAGCCTTACTATACATACAGGCAGCCTTACTATACATACAGGGAGCCTTACTATACATACAGGGAGCCTTACTATACATACAGGCAGCCTTACTATACATACAGGCAGCCTTACTATACATACAGGCAGCCTTACTATACATACAGGGAGCCTTACCTTACATACAGGCAGCCTTACTATACATACAGGCAGCCTTACTATACATACAGGCAGCCTTACTATACATACAGGCAGCCTTACTATACATACAGGGAGCCTTACCTTACATACAGGCAGCCTTACTATACATACAGGGAGCCTTACTATACATACAGGCAGCCTTACTATACATACAGGGAGCCTTACTATACATACAGGGAGCCTTACTATACATACAGGGAGCCTTACTATACATACAGGCAGCCTTACTATACATACAGGGAGCCTTACCTTACATACAGGCAGCCTTACTATACATATAGGCAGCCTTACTATACATACAGGCAGCCTTACTATACATACAGGCAGCCTTACTATACATACAGGGAGCCTTACTATACATACAGGCAGCCTTACTATACATACAGGGAGCCTTACCTTACATACAGGGAGCCTTACTATACATACAGGCAGCCTTACTATACATACAGGCAGCCTTACTATACATACAGGCAGCCTTACTATACATACAGGCAGCCTTACTATACATATAGGCAGCCTTACTATACATACAGGCAGCCTTACTATACATACAGGCAGCCTTACTATACATACAGGGAGCCTTACCTTACATATAGGCAGCCTTACTATACATACAGGGAGCCTTACCTTACATATAGGCAGCCTTACTATACATACAGGCAGCCTTACTATACATACAGGCAGCCTTACTATACATATAGGCAGCCTTACTATACATACAGGGAGCCTTACTATACATACAGGGAGCCTTACTATACATACAGGCAGCCTTACTTTACATACAGGCAGCCTTACCTTACATATAGGCAGCCTTACTATACATATAGGCAGCCTTACTATACATACAGGGAGCCTTACCTTACATATAGGCAGCCTTACTATACATACAGGCAGCCTTACTATACATACAGGCAGCCTTACCTTACATACAGGCAGCCTTACTATACATACAGGCAGCCTTACTATACATACAGGCAGCCTTACTATACATACAGGCAGCCTTACTATACATACAGGCAGCCTTACTATACATACAGGGAGCCTTACTATACATACAGGGAGCCTTACTATACATACAGGCAGCCTTACTATACATACAGGGAGCCTTACTATACATACAGGGAGCCTTACTATACATACAGGCAGCCTTACTATACATACAGGGAGCCTTACTATACATACAGGGAGCCTTACTATACATACAGGGAGCCTTACTATACATACAGGCAGCCTTACTATACATACAGGGAGCCTTACTATACATACAGGGAGCCTTACTATACATACAGGGAGCCTTACTATACATATAGGCAGCCTTACTTTACATACAGGCAGCCTTACCTTACATATAGGCAGCCTTACCTTACATATAGGCAGCCTTACTATACATACAGGCAGCCTTACTATACATACAGGCAGCCTTACTATACATATAGGGAGCCTTACTATACATACAGGCAGCCTTACTATACATACAGGCAGCCTTACTATACATACAGGCAGCCTTACTATACATATAGGCAGCCTTACTATACATACAGGCAGCCTTACTATACATACAGGCAGCCTTACTATACATACAGGGAGCCTTACTATACATACAGGCAGCCTTACTATACATACAGGCAGCCTTACTATACATACAGGCAGCCTTACTATACATACAGGCAGCCTTACTATACATACAGGGAGCCTTACTCTACATACAGGCAGCCTTACTCTACATACAGGCAGCCTTACTATACATACAGGCAGCCTTACTATACATACAGGCAGCCTTACTATACATACAGGGAGCCTTACTCTACATACAGGCAGCCTTACTCTACATACAGGCAGCCTTACTATACATACAGGCAGCCTTACTCTACATACAGGCAGCCTTACTATACATACAGGGAGCCTTACTCTACATACAGGCAGCCTTACTATACATACAGGCAGCCTTACTATACATACAGGCAGCCTTACTATACATATAGGCAGCCTTACTATACATACAGGCAGCCTTACTATACATATAGGCAGCCTTACTATACATACAGGCAGCCTTACTATACATACAGGGAGCCTTACTATACATACAGGCAGCCTTACTATACATACAGGCAGCCTTACTATACATAGAGGGAGCCTTACTATACATACAGGCAGCCTTACTATACATACAGGCAGCCTTACTATACATACAGGCAGCCTTACTATACATATAGGGAGCCTTACTATACATATAGGGAGCCTTACTATACATACAGGCAGCCTTACTATACATACAGGGAGCCTTACTATACATATAGGCAGCCTTACTATACATATAGGGAGCCTTACTATACATACAGGCAGCCTTACTATACATACAGGCAGCCTTACTATACATACAGGGAGCCTTACTATACATACAGGCAGCCTTACTATACATACAGGGAGCCTTACTATACATACAGGGAGCCTTACTATACATACAGGGAGCCTTACTCTACATACAGGGAGCCTTACTATACATACAGGCAGCCTTACTATACATACAGGCAGCCTTACTATACATATAGGGAGCCTTACTATACATACAGGCAGCCTTACTATACATACAGGCAGCCTTACTATACATACAGGGAGCCTTACTATACATACAGGCAGCCTTACTATACATACAGGGAGCCTTACTATACATACAGGCAGCCTTACTATACATACAGGGAGCCTTACTCTACATACAGGCAGCCTTACTATACATACAGGCAGCCTTACTATACATACAGGGAGCCTTACTATACATACAGGCAGCCTTACTATACATACAGGGAGCCTTACTATACATACAGGGAGCCTTACTATACATACAGGCAGCCTTACTATACATACAGGGAGCCTTACTATACATACAGGCAGCCTTACTATACATACAGGGAGCCTTACTATACATACAGGCAGCCTTACTATACATACAGGGAGCCTTACTCTACATACAGGCAGCCTTACTATACATACAGGCAGCCTTACTATACATACAGGGAGCCTTACTATACATACAGGCAGCCTTACTATACATACAGGGAGCCTTACTATACATACAGGCAGCCTTACTATACATACAGGCAGCCTTACTATACATACAGGGAGCCTTACTATACATACAGGCAGCCTTACTATACATACAGGGAGCCTTACTATACATACAGGCAGCCTTACTATACATACAGGCAGCCTTACTATACATACAGGCAGCCTTACTATACATATAGGGAGCCTTACTATACATAGAGGCAGCCTTACTATACATACAGGCAGCCTTACTATACATACAGGCAGCCTTACTATACATACAGGCAGCCTTACTATACATACAGGGAGCCTTACTATACATAGAGGCAGCCTTACTATACATACAGGCAGCCTTACTATACATACAGGCAGCCTTACTATACATACAGGCAGCCTTACTATACATACAGGGAGCCTTACTATACATACAGGCAGCCTTACTATACATACAGGGAGCCTTACTATACATACAGGGAGCCTTACTATACATACAGGCAGCCTTACTATACATACAGGCAGCCTTACTATACATACAGGCAGCCTTACTATACATACAGGCAGCCTTACTATACATACAGGCAGCCTTACTATACATACAGGCAGCCTTACTATACATACAGGCAGCCTTACTATACATACAGGCAGCCTTACTATACATACAGGGAGCCTTACTATACATACAGGGAGCCTTACCTTACATACAGGCAGCCTTACTTTACATACAGGCAGCCTTACTATACATACAGGCAGCCTTACTATACATACAGGGAGCCTTACTATACATACAGGCAGCCTTACTATACATACAGGCAGCCTTACTATACATACAGGCAGCCTTACTATACATACAGGCAGCCTTACTATACATACAGGGAGCCTTACTATACATACAGGCAGCCTTACTATACATACAGGCAGCCTTACTATACATACAGGCAGCCTTACTATACATACAGGCAGCCTTACTATACATACAGGCAGCCTTACTATACATACAGGCAGCCTTACTATACATACAGGCAGCCTTACTATACATACAGGGAGCCTTACTATACATACAGGGAGCCTTACCTTACATACAGGCAGCCTTACTTTACATACAGGCAGCCTTACTATACATACAGGCAGCCTTACTATACATACAGGGAGCCTTACTATACATACAGGCAGCCTTACTATACATACAGGGAGCCTTACTATACATACAGGGAGCCTTACTATACATACAGGGAGCCTTACTATACATACAGGCAGCCTTACTATACATACAGGCAGCCTTACTCTACATACAGGGAGCCTTACTATACATACAGGCAGCCTTACTATACATACAGGCAGCCTTACCTTACATACAGGGAGCCTTACCATACATACAGGCAGCCTTACCATACATACAGGGAGCCTTACCATACATACAGGCAGCCTTACTATACATACAGGCAGCCTTACTATACATACAGGCAGCCTTACTATACATACAGGCAGCCTTACTCTACATACAGGCAGCCTTACTATACATACAGGCAGCCTTACTATACATACAGGCAGCCTTACTATACATACAGGCAGCCTTACTCTACATACAGGCAGCCTTACTATACATACAGGCAGCCTTACTATACATACAGGCAGCCTTACTATACATACAGGCAGCCTTACTATACATACAGGCAGCCTTACTATACATACAGGCAGCCTTACTATACATACAGGCAGCCTTACTATACATACAGGCAGCCTTACTATACATACAGGGAGCCTTACTATACATACAGGCAGCCTTACTATACATACAGGGAGCCTTACTATACATACAGGCAGCCTTACTATACATACAGGCAGCCTTACTATACATACAGGCAGCCTTACTATACATATAGGCAGCCTTACTATACATACAGGCAGCCTTACTATACATACAGGCAGCCTTACTATACATACAGGGAGCCTTACTATACATACAGGGAGCCTTACTATACATACAGGCAGCCTTACTATACATACAGGGAGCCTTACTATACATACAGGCAGCCTTACTATACATACAGGGAGCCTTACTATACATACAGGGAGCCTTACTATACATACAGGCAGCCTTACTATACATACAGGCAGCCTTACCTTACATACAGGCAGCCTTACCATACATACAGGCAGCCTTACTATACATACAGGGAGCCTTACTATACATACAGGCAGCCTTACTATACATACAGGCAGCCTTACTATACATACAGGCAGCCTTACCTTACATACAGGGAGCCTTACTATACATACAGGCAGCCTTACTATACATACAGGCAGCCTTACTATACATACAGGCAGCCTTACTATACATACAGGCAGCCTTACTATACATACAGGGAGCCTTACTATACATACAGGGAGCCTTACTATACATACAGGGAGCCTTACTATACATACAGGCAGCCTTACTATACATACAGGGAGCCTTACTATACATACAGGGAGCCTTACTATACATACAGGGAGCCTTACTATACATACAGGGAGCCTTACTATACATACAGGGAGCCTTACTATACATACAGGCAGCCTTACTATACATACAGGCAGCCTTACTATACATACAGGCAGCCTTACTATACATACAGGCAGCCTTACTATACATACAGGCAGCCTTACTCTACATACAGGGAGCCTTACTATACATACAGGCAGCCTTACTATACATACAGGCAGCCTTACTCTACATACAGGGAGCCTTACTATACATACAGGCAGCCTTACTATACATACAGGCAGCCTTACTATACATACAGGGAGCCTTACTATACATACAGGCAGCCTTACTATACATACAGGGAGCCTTACTATACATACAGGGAGCCTTACTCTACATACAGGGAGCCTTACTCTACATACAGGCAGCCTTACTCTACATACAGGCAGCCTTACTATACATACAGGCAGCCTTACTATACATACAGGCAGCCTTACTATACATACAGGCAGCCTTACTATACATACAGGGAGCCTTACTATACATACAGGGAGCCTTACTATACATACAGGCAGCCTTACTATACATACAGGCAGCCTTACTATACATACAGGGAGCCTTACTATACATACAGGGAGCCTTACTCTACATACAGGGAGCCTTACTCTACATACAGGCAGCCTTACTCTACATACAGGCAGCCTTACTATACATACAGGCAGCCTTACTATACATACAGGCAGCCTTACTATACATACAGGCAGCCTTACTATACATACAGGCAGCCTTACTATACATACAGGGAGCCTTACTATACATACAGGGAGCCTTACTCTACATACAGGCAGCCTTACTATACATACAGGCAGCCTTACTATACATACAGGCAGCCTTACTATACATACAGGGAGCCTTACTATACATACAGGCAGCCTTACCTTACATACAGGCAGCCTTACCTTACATACAGGCAGCCTTACTTTACATACAGGCAGCCTTACTATACATACAGGCAGCCTTACTATACATACAGGGAGCCTTACTATACATACAGGCAGCCTTACTATACATACAGGCAGCCTTACTATACATACAGGCAGCCTTACTATACATACAGGCAGCCTTACCATACAGGCAGCCTTACCATACAGGCAGCCTTACCTTACATATAGGGAGCCTTACTATACATATAGGGAGCCTTACTATACATACAGGCAGCCTTACTATACATACAGGCAGCCTTACTATACATATAGGGAGCCTTACTATACATACAGGGAGCCTTACTATACATACAGGCAGCCTTACTATACATACAGGGAGCCTTACTATACATACAGGGAGCCTTACTATACATACAGGGAGCCTTACTATACATACAGGCAGCCTTACTATACATACAGGGAGCCTTACTATACATACAGGCAGCCTTACTATACATACAGGGAGCCTTACTATACATACAGGGAGCCTTACTATACATACAGGCAGCCTTACTATACATACAGGCAGCCTTACTATACATACAGGGAGCCTTACTATACATACAGGCAGCCTTACCTTACATACAGGGAGCCTTACTATACATACAGGGAGCCTTACTATACATACAGGGAGCCTTACTATACATACAGGCAGCCTTACTATACATACAGGCAGCCTTACCATACAGGCAGCCTTACCATACATATAGGCAGCCTTACCTTACATATAGGGAGCCTTACTATACATACAGGCAGCCTTACTATACATACAGGCAGCCTTACTATACATACAGGCAGCCTTACTATACATACAGGCAGCCTTACTATACATACAGGCAGCCTTACTATACATACAGGGAGCCTTACTATACATACAGGCAGCCTTACTATACATACAGGCAGCCTTACTATACATACAGGGAGCCTTACTATACATACAGGGAGCCTTACTATACATACAGGGAGCCTTACTATACATACAGGGAGCCTTACTATACATACAGGGAGCCTTACTATACATACAGGGAGCCTTACTATACATACAGGGAGCCTTACTATACATACAGGGAGCCTTACTATACATACAGGGAGCCTTACTATACATACAGGCAGCCTTACTCTACATACAGGCAGCCTTACTCTACATACAGGCAGCCTTACTCTACATACAGGCAGCCTTACTATACATACAGGGAGCCTTACTATACATACAGGGAGCCTTACTATACATACAGGGAGCCTTACTATACATACAGGGAGCCTTACTATACATACAGGGAGCCTTACTATACATACAGGCAGCCTTACTATACATACAGGCAGCCTTACTCTACATACAGGGAGCCTTACTATACATACAGGGAGCCTTACTATACATACAGGGAGCCTTACTATACATACAGGGAGCCTTACTATACATACAGGGAGCCTTACTATACATACAGGCAGCCTTACTATACATACAGGCAGCCTTACTATACATACAGGCAGCCTTACTATACATACAGGCAGCCTTACTATACATACAGGGAGCCTTACTATACATACAGGCAGCCTTACTATACATACAGGGAGCCTTACTATACATACAGGCAGCCTTACTATACATACAGGCAGCCTTACTATACATACAGGCAGCCTTACTATACATACAGGCAGCCTTACTATACATACAGGGAGCCTTACTATACATACAGGGAGCCTTACTATACATACAGGCAGCCTTACTATACATACAGGGAGCCTTACTATACATACAGGGAGCCTTACTATACATACAGGGAGCCTTACTATACATACAGGGAGCCTTACTATACATACAGGGAGCCTTACTATACATACAGGCAGCCTTACTATACATACAGGCAGCCTTACTATACATACAGGCAGCCTTACTATACATACAGGGAGCCTTACTATACATACAGGGAGCCTTACTATACATACAGGGAGCCTTACTATACATACAGGGAGCCTTACTATACATACAGGGAGCCTTACTATACATACAGGGAGCCTTACTATACATACAGGCAGCCTTACTATACATATAGGGAGCCTTACTATACATACAGGCAGCCTTACTATACATACAGGCAGCCTTACTATACATACAGGCAGCCTTACTATACATACAGGCAGCCTTACTATACATACAGGCAGCCTTACTATACATACAGGGAGCCTTACTATACATACAGGGAGCCTTACTATACATACAGGCAGCCTTACTATACATATAGGCAGCCTTACCTTACATACAGGCAGCCTTACCTTACATACAGGGAGCCTTACTATACATATAGGCAGCCTTACCTTACATACAGGCAGCCTTACCTTACATACAGGCAGCCTTACTATACATACAGGCAGCCTTACTATACATACAGGCAGCCTTACTATACATACAGGCAGCCTTACTATACATACAGGCAGCCTTACTATACATACAGGGAGCCTTACTATACATACAGGGAGCCTTACTATACATACAGGGAGCCTTACTATACATACAGGGAGCCTTACTATACATACAGGGAGCCTTACTATACATACAGGGAGCCTTACTTTACATATAGGCAGCCTTACTATACATACAGGCAGCCTTACTATACATACAGGGAGCCTTACTATACATACAGGGAGCCTTACTTTACATATAGGCAGCCTTACTATACATATAGGCAGCCTTACTATACATACAGGGAGCCTTACTATACATACAGGGAGCCTTACTATACATACAGGGAGCCTTACTATACATACAGGGAGCCTTACTATACATACAGGGAGCCTTACTTTACATATAGGCAGCCTTACTATACATACAGGCAGCCTTACTATACATACAGGCAGCCTTACTATACATACAGGCAGCCTTACTATACATACAGGCAGCCTTACTATACATACAGGCAGCCTTACTATACATACAGGCAGCCTTACTATACATACAGGCAGCCTTACTATACATACAGGCAGCCTTACTATACATACAGGGAGCCTTACTATACATACAGGGAGCCTTACTATACATACAGGGAGCCTTACTATACATACAGGGAGCCTTACTATACATACAGGCAGCCTTACTATACATACAGGCAGCCTTACTATACATACAGGCAGCCTTACTATACATACAGGCAGCCTTACTATACATACAGGCAGCCTTACTATACATACAGGCAGCCTTACTATACATACAGGCAGCCTTACTATACATACAGGCAGCCTTACTATACATACAGGCAGCCTTACTATACATACAGGCAGCCTTACTATACATACAGGCAGCCTTACTATACATACAGGCAGCCTTACTATACATACAGGCAGCCTTACTATACATACAGGCAGCCTTACTATACATACAGGGAGCCTTACTATACATACAGGGAGCCTTACTATACATACAGGGAGCCTTACTATACATACAGGCAGCCTTACTATACATACAGGCAGCCTTACTATACATACAGGCAGCCTTACTATACATACAGGGAGCCTTACTATACATATAGGCAGCCTTACTATACATATAGGGAGCCTTACTATACATATAGGGAGCCTTACTATACATATAGGCAGCCTTACTCTACATATAGGCAGCCTTACTCTACATATAGGCAGCCTTACTCTACATATAGGCAGCCTTACTCTACATATAGGCAGCCTTACTATACATATAGGCAGCCTTACTATACATATAGGCAGCCTTACTATACATATAGGCAGCCTTACTATACATACAGGCAGCCTTACTATACATACAGGCAGCCTTACTATACATACAGGCAGCCTTACTATACATACAGGCAGCCTTACTATACATACAGGCAGCCTTACTATACATACAGGCAGCCTTACTATACATACAGGCAGCCTTACTATACATACAGGCAGCCTTACTATACATACAGGCAGCCTTACTATACATACAGGCAGCCTTACTATACATACAGGCAGCCTTACTATACATACAGGGAGCCTTACTATACATACAGGGAGCCTTACTATACATATAGGGAGCCTTACTATACATATAGGGAGCCTTACTATACATATAGGGAGCCTTACTATACATATAGGGAGCCTTACTATACATATAGGGAGCCTTACTATACATATAGGGAGCCTTACTATACATACAGGGAGCCTTACTATACATACAGGGAGCCTTACTATACATACAGGGAGCCTTACTATACATACAGGGAGCCTTACTATACATACAGGGAGCCTTACTATACATACAGGGAGCCTTACTATACATACAGGCAGCCTTACTATACATAGAGGCAGCCTTACTATACATAGAGGCAGCCTTACTATACATAGAGGCAGCCTTACTATACATAGAGGCAGCCTTACTATACATACAGGCAGCCTTACTATACATACAGGCAGCCTTACTATACATACAGGGAGCCTTACTATACATACAGGGAGCCTTACTATACATACAGGGAGCCTTACTATACATACAGGGAGCCTTACTATACATACAGGGAGCCTTACTATACATACAGGGAGCCTTACTATACATACAGGGAGCCTTACTATACATATAGGCAGCCTTACTATACATATAGGCAGCCTTACTATACATATAGGCAGCCTTACTATACATACAGGCAGCCTTACTATACATATAGGCAGCCTTACTATACATATAGGGAGCCTTACTATACATATAGGCAGCCTTACTATACATATAGGCAGCCTTACTATACATATAGGCAGCCTTACTATACATATAGGCAGCCTTACTATACATACAGGCAGCCTTACTATACATATAGGGAGCCTTACTATACATATAGGCAGCCTTACTATACATATAGGCAGCCTTACTCTACATATAGGCAGCCTTACTATACATATAGGCAGCCTTACTATACATATAGGCAGCCTTACTATACATACAGGCAGACTTACTATACATACAGGCAGCCTTACTATACATACAGGCAGCCTTACTATACATATAGGGAGCCTTACTATACATACAGGGAGCCTTACTATACATACAGGCAGCCTTACTATACATACAGGGAGCCTTACTATACATACAGGGAGCCTTACTATACATACAGGGAGCCTTACTATACATATAGGGAGCCTTACTATACATATAGGGAGCCTTACTATACATATAGGGAGCCTTACTATACATATAGGCAGCCTTACTATACATATAGGCAGCCTTACTATACATATAGGCAGCCTTACTATACATACAGGCAGCCTTACTATACATATAGGGAGCCTTACTATACATATAGGCAGCCTTACTATACATATAGGCAGCCTTACTCTACATATAGGCAGCCTTACTCTACATATAGGCAGCCTTACTATACATACAGGCAGACTTACTATACATACAGGCAGCCTTACTATACATATAGGCAGCCTTACTATACATATAGGGAGCCTTACTATACATACAGGGAGCCTTACTATACATACAGGCAGCCTTACTATACATACAGGCAGCCTTACTATACATACAGGGAGCCTTACTATACATACAGGCAGCCTTACTATACATACAGGCAGCCTTACTATACATATAGGCAGCCTTACTATACATACAGGGAGCCTTACTATACATATAGGGAGCCTTACTATACATACAGGCAGCCTCATACTTATTATTTATGTGGGCAGTAGCCTCTATACGGGCGCCTGTGGCGCACAAGATACTATGGGTGGCGGGATGGGGTGGTGGGTGGGAACTCATACTTATTATTTATGTGGGCAGTAGCCTCTATACGGGCGCCTGTGGCGCACAAGATACTATGGGTGGCGGGATCGGGTGGTGGGTGGGAACTCATACTTATTATTTATGTGGGCAGTAGCCTCTATACGGGCGCCTGTGGCGCACAAGATACTATGGGTGGCGGGATCGGGTGGTGGGTGGGAACTCATACTTATTATTTATGTGGGCAGTAGCCTCTATACGGGCGCCTGTGGCGCATAAGATACTATGGGTGGCGGGATCGGGTGGTGGGTGGCAACTCATACTTATTATTTATGTGGGCAGTAGCCTCTATACGGGCGCCGGTGGCGCATAAGATACTATGGGTGGCGGGATGGGGTGGTGGGTGGGAACTCATACTTATTATTTATGTGGGCAGTAGCCTCTATACGGGCGCCTGTGGCGCATAAGATACTATGGGTGGCGGGATGGGGTGGTGGGTGTGAACTCATACTTATTATTTATGTGGGCAGTAGCCTCTATACGGACGCCTGTGGCGCATAAGATACTATGGTTGGCAGGATGGGGTGGTGGGTGGGAACTCATACTTATTATTTATGTGGGCAGTAGCCTCTATACGGGCGCCTGTGGCGCACAAGATACTATGGGTGGCGGGATCGGGTGGTGGGTGGGAACTCATACTTATTATTTATGTGGGCAGTAGCCTCTATACGGACGCCTGTGGCGCACAAGATACTATGGGTGGCGGGATCGGGTGGTGGGTGGGAACTCATACTTATTATTTATGTGGGCAGTAGCCTCTATACGGGCGCCTGTGGCGCACAAGATACTATGGGTGGCGGGATCGGGTGGTGGGTGGGAACTCATACTTATTATTTATGTGGGCAGTAGCCTCTATACGGGCGCCTGTGGCGCATAAGATACTATGGGTGGCGGGATCGGGTGGTGGGTGGCAACTCATACTTATTATTTATGTGGGCAGTAGCCTCTATACGGGCGCCGGTGGCGCATAAGATACTATGGGTGGCGGGATGGGGTGGTGGGTGGGAACTCATACTTATTATTTATGTGGGCAGTAGCCTCTATACGGGCGCCTGTGGCGCATAAGATACTATGGGTGGCGGGATGGGGTGGTGGGTGTGAACTCATACTTATTATTTATGTGGGCAGTAGCCTCTATACGGACGCCTGTGGCGCATAAGATACTATGGTTGGCAGGATGGGGTGGTGGGTGGGAACTCATACTTATTATTTATGTGGGCAGTAGCCTCTATACGGGCGCCTGTGGCGCACAAGATACTATGGGTGGCGGGATCGGGTGGTGGGTGGGAACTCATACTTATTATTTATGTGGGCAGTAGCCTCTATACGGGCGCCTGTGGCGCATAAGATACTATAGGTGGCGGGATCGGGTGGTGGGTGGCAACTCATACTTATTATTTATGTGGGCAGTAGCCTCTATACGGGCGCCGGTGGCGCATAAGATACTATGGGTGGCGGGATGGGGTGGTGGGTGGGAACTCATACTTATTATTTATGTGGGCAGTAGCCTCTATACGGGCGCCTGTGGCGCATAAGATACTATGGGTGGCGGGATGGGGTGGTGGGTGTGAACTCATACTTATTATTTATGTGGGCAGTAGCCTCTATACGGACGCCTGTGGCGCATAAGATACTATGGGTGGCGGGATGGGGTGGTGGGTGGGAACTCATACGTATTATTTATGTGGGCAGTAGCCTCTATACGGACGCCTGTGGCGCATAATATACTATGGGTGGCGGGATGGGGTGGTGGGTGGGAACTCATACTTATTATTTATGTGGGCAGTAGCCTCTATACGGGCGCCTGTGGCGCATAAGATACTATGGGTGGCGGGATGGGGTGGTGGGTGGGAACTCATACTTATTATTTATGTGGGCAGTAGCCTCTATACGGGCGCATGTGGCGCATAAGATACTATGGGTGGCGGGATGGGGTGGTGGGTGGGAACTCATACTTATTATTTATGTGGGCAGTAGCCTCTATACGGGCGCCTGTGGCGCATAAGATACTATGGGTGGCGGGATGGGGTGGTGGGTGGGAACTCATACTTATTATTTATGTGGGCAGTAGCCTCTATACGGGCGCCTGTGGCGCATAAGATACTATGGGTGGCGGGATGGGGTGGTGGGTGGGAACTCATACTTATTATTTATGTGGGCAGTAGCCTCTATACGGGCGCCTGTGGCGCATAAGATACTATGGGTGGCGGGATGGGGTGGTGGGTGGGAACTCATACTTATTATTTATGTGGGCAGTAGCCTCTATACGGGCGCCTGTGGCGCATAAGATACTATGGTTGGCGGGATGGGGTGGTGGGTGGGAACTCATACTTATTATTTATGTGGGCAGTAGCCTCTATACGGGCGCCTGTGGCGCATAAGATACTATGGGTGGCGGGATGGGGTGGTGGGTGGGAACTCATACTTATTATTTATGTGGGCAGTAGCCTCTATACGGGCGCCTGTGGCGCATAAGATACTATGGTTGGCGGGATGGGGTGGTGGGTGGGAACTCATACTTATTATTTATGTGGGCAGTAGCCTCTATACGGGCGCCTGTGGCGCATAAGATACTATGGGTGGCGGGATGGGGTGGTGGGTGTGAACTCATACTTATTATTTATGTGGGCAGTAGCCTCTATACGGACGCCTGTGGCGCATAAGATACTATGGTTGGCAGGATGGGGTGGTGGGTGGGAACTCATACTTATTATTTATGTGGGCAGTAGCCTCTATACGGGCGCCTGTGGCGCATAAGATACTATAGGTGGCGGGATCGGGTGGTGGGTGGCAACTCATACTTATTATTTATGTGGGCAGTAGCCTCTATACGGGCGCCGGTGGCGCATAAGATACTATGGGTGGCGGGATGGGGTGGTGGGTGGGAACTCATACTTATTATTTATGTGGGCAGTAGCCTCTATACGGGCGCCTGTGGCGCATAAGATACTATGGGTGGCGGGATGGGGTGGTGGGTGTGAACTCATACTTATTATTTATGTGGGCAGTAGCCTCTATACGGACGCCTGTGGCGCATAAGATACTATGGGTGGCGGGATGGGGTGGTGGGTGGGAACTCATACGTATTATTTATGTGGGCAGTAGCCTCTATACGGACGCCTGTGGCGCATAATATACTATGGGTGGCGGGATGGGGTGGTGGGTGGGAACTCATACTTATTATTTATGTGGGCAGTAGCCTCTATACGGGCGCCTGTGGCGCATAAGATACTATGGGTGGCGGGATGGGGTGGTGGGTGGGAACTCATACTTATTATTTATGTGGGCAGTAGCCTCTATACGGGCGCATGTGGCGCATAAGATACTATGGGTGGCGGGATGGGGTGGTGGGTGGGAACTCATACTTATTATTTATGTGGGCAGTAGCCTCTATACGGGCGCCTGTGGCGCATAAGATACTATGGGTGGCGGGATGGGGTGGTGGGTGGGAACTCATACTTATTATTTATGTGGGCAGTAGCCTCTATACGGGCGCCTGTGGCGCATAAGATACTATGGGTGGCGGGATGGGGTGGTGGGTGGGAACTCATACTTATTATTTATGTGGGCAGTAGCCTCTATACGGGCGCCTGTGGCGCATAAGATACTATGGGTGGCGGGATGGGGTGGTGGGTGGGAACTCATACTTATTATTTATGTGGGCAGTAGCCTCTATACGGGCGCCTGTGGCGCATAAGATACTATGGGTGGCGGGATGGGGTGGTGGGTGGGAACTCATACTTATTATTTATGTGGGCAGTAGCCTCTATACGGGCGCCTGTGGCGCATAAGATACTATGGGTGGCGGGATGGGGTGGTGGGTGGGAACTCATACTTATTATTTATGTGGGCAGTAGCCTCTATACGGGCGCCTGTGGCGCATAAGATACTATGGGTGGCGGGATGGGGTGGTGGGTGGGAACTCATACTTATTATTTATGTGGGCAGTAGCCTCTATACGGGCGCCTGTGGCGCATAAGATACTATGGGTGGCGGGATGGGGTGGTGGGTGGGAACTCATACTTATTATTTATGTGGGCAGTAGCCTCTATACGGGCGCCTGTGGCGCATAAGATACTATGGGTGGCGGGATGGGGTGGTGGGTGGGAACTCATACTTATTATTTATGTGGGCAGTAGCCTCTATACGGGCGCCTGTGGCGCATAAGATACTATGGGTGGCGGGATGGGGTGGTGGGTGGGAACTCATACTTATTATTTATGTGGGCAGTAGCCTCTATACGGGCGCCTGTGGCGCATAAGATACTATGGGTGGCGGGATGGGGTGGTGGGTGGGAACTCATACTTATTATTTATGTGGGCAGTAGCCTCTATACGGGCGCCTGTGGCGCATAAGATACTATGGGTGGCGGGATGGGGTGGTGGGTGGGAACTCATACTTATTATTTATGTGGGCAGTAGCCTCTATACGGGCGCCTGTGGCGCATAAGATACTATGGGTGGCGGGATGGGGTGGTGGGTGGGAACTCATACTTATTATTTATGTGGGCAGTAGCCTCTATACGGGCGCCTGTGGCGCATAAGATACTATGGGTGGCGGGATGGGGTGGTGGGTGGGAACTCATACTTATTATTTATGTGGGCAGTAGCCTCTATACGGGCGCCTGTGGCGCATAAGATACTATGGGTGGCGGGATGGGGTGGTGGGTGGGAACTCATACTTATTATTTATGTGGGCAGTAGCCTCTATACGGACGCATGTGGCGCATAAAATACTATGGGTGGCGGGATGGGGTGGTGGGTGGGAACTCATACTTATTATTTATGTGGGCAGTAGCCTCTATACGGACGCCTGTGGCGCACAAGATACTATGGGTGGCGGGATGGGGTGGTGGGTGGGAACTCATACTTATTATTACTGTTATAAGCAATTCGTGATTATTATATCGGTTGAAAATGTGTATTTGCCGTTCTATTCTATTTTTGTTTTGGTATTGTTGTATCCAGGTGTTTTTTTTAATAAATTATTTGACTCTTGATGTTAAACTAGGTCTTGTTGTGTGAACGCTTTTTCTGATTGGCATTTGCTAATTTCTAATTGTCTAAATCCACCGTTGTGGATCTTCTAATATATAATCAAGGCTATGGCTAGTGTTATAATCTCTGATTTGTGAACATGTGTGTAAAGTTGAATCTATTCTCAGTTCCAGATCACCGACTCCAGAAATGGTTGGACCACGGTGTTCAACACCGAATATGAACAGGGACAACAGTCCATTAACGCCGCCACCTTCGCCAATGATACCAGCAGATATAAGCATAATCGACAATGTCACAGTGTAATATCAGTCGAAAACAACACCCAACACATGTATGAATGAATGTATGTGTGTATGTATGTGTGTATGTATGGATGGATGGATGTATAAATGTATGTTAAACTTGTTGTATGTTTGTGATTAGTTTATTTATGATAGTAAATAAAACGTTTTAGCCCAGCATACTTTTCTGTTTCATTCACTGAATTTCCGATGGTCGCCACGCAGAAATCCTGATGAATAAAAAATAGTAATGAAAAGAAAAGAAATGGTAATTTTAACAAACAACAGTTGAAACCCATTTCTCTCCCGATCTCTTGCTCAGCTTCTCTCCCTTTATCATATTTATAATATGATCCAACAGTTTCTATATATACATGCATATTAGTATTCGGCTATGCCCTTTACTTTAGTTTAATAAATATTCTTGTCGAAAAAAAATGCTTATTAGAATATATAGATCTTTCCGATAAATAACAAACATTAGAGATACAAAAGGCCTTCAAGTTCTCGGTGTGAATATCCTAAAAGGAAGAAAAACATATTTTGGGTTATCAAAAACAACTGTTACCGCACCACCATAACTAGCATCAAGGAAGTAATAATTATTTAATTGAGAGATTTCCGATGAATGGCAACAAGCCATATTTACGAGTCATGACTAAATTCTGAAATTATCCATAAATCGGCTTTGGTTAAGAGGTCAATTATTTAGGGCATTACCGTACAAACTCTAATATTTTTCTACATTCTTTGACAATTTTATCATTTTTAATATGTGTTAAGCCAATGCATTCTCTTATATATGGGAGGCGACCTATGGTCGACTCGCATATAAAGAGTATGCATTGGCACAGGGCCGCTCTGTTGGGTAAAGGGTTAAACCGATGTAGTACGAGTAAAGTCTTAACATTATGTGACACACGCGAAATGAATCGTAATCAAGAGAGCAATAGAAAATTGTTCCTGGCGAGATCTATCGCTATAAATCATACTTCTTAATGCTCAACGAATCGTAAAACAGAAAAAGCAAGTGGTCACAATTAGCGGCAGCATTCATTAGCATATTACTGTCACAACATTATTTGACATGTACACCAAGACATGACTTGTAATCATCAGAACAGACCATTGTCCCTAGTGAGACATATTCACAAGTCCTCCTAATTGATCGATGCTCAGTGAATTAAGAAACTGACAAAGCACGTGGTCGCTACACACACGGCGGCATTCTTTGAAGTTCGCTTTATTGCAGAGAGCGACATATCGATGCTGGCTTCAGCGCAGGGTCAAAGTGCATATCTCTATTAACCCTCGCTGATATTGTTTATTCAGTTATTAAAACATATTCGAGATTTTGGGTCATAACCATTTTAGCTATCCCATAATTGAACTCAAACTGTATTTCTGGTGGAGAATCTCACATACCAAAATGGGTTTCGATAAGATAAAAATTCAATTATGGCACTTTATAAAAATAGTGCTATGGTATACGGTATACATGTATGTACACATAAAAACAACTTGTTGGTTGTATTTTAAAGATGGAATATCTCTTTCAATTAGAAAATAGAAATAGTTGTGAGGGTATAACACACAGGGGCTTGTGAGGGTATAACACACAGGGGCTTGTAACGCGTGAGGGTAAAACACACAGGGGCTAGTAACGCGCTCCGCTGTCTGCCTCCATTTGCGCTTCCCATATACGCTGCCTCTATATAGGTGCCTGCTTCACGTTAACCCTTTACCCAACAAACCAGCCAAAAACGCCCAAATAAAGCTTCAACAGCCTAAAATATCTTTGGTCTGTCTCAATAACACCATACAAATATGGATATCATTGGAACCGGTTCATTGACCTCATTGTGATGGTTACAGTTATGCCCTGTGCCAATGCATTCTCTTATATATGCGAGTCGACCATAGGTCGCCTCGTATATATAAGAGAATGCATTGGCCTAAAAAAATCTTTTTTAACACTTTTTACCATTTTTTCTTATATTTTCTACATTCTTTGACAATTTGATCATTTTTTAATATGTGTTAAGCCAATGCATTCTCTTATATATGCGAGGCGACCTATGGTCGACTCGCATATATAAGAGAATGCATTGGCACAGGGCCGTTCTGTTGGGTAAAGGGTTAATAGTAGTAGAATAGAGACTTGGGAATCTGACAATTTTAATACTAAAGTAATGCTATCCATATAGCAACGGATGTGTCGGCGATGGATTCATCTTTCAATTAATACCACAAGCTCCCATCAGAACCATTTATATCCATAGCATTTGATAATTTTTTTACCACCGATTATTGTCTCAGGAGATCGAACTCAGGAGCAAATTGATAGCTTCCAACTAGTAAGAACAATATCAAGATTAATATGAAGTCTGTAGAAGATCGGATGAGGGAAGTAGAAAATGGTTAATAACTCTGTCAAAAAATAATTGTTTCGTAATCTATACATGCTGCACATCTTCAATATATGGGCAATAATATTCTGGAGTTTCAATCTCTAGGATGAAAACTGTAGGAGGAGTTGATTACACCATGAAGGTACTCAAAAGTTTGAAGGACGAATAGAGCCATTAATTAATTAATTTTCTGGGGGGACAATTAATCGATAGAAGCAAGTTTTGGATAGGGGTCTTCAATTAATATGTACTATTTAACCCTTTACCCAACAGAACGCCCAGAAACGCCCTAACAGCCTAAATTATCTTCGGTCTGTCTCAATAGAACCATACAAATATGGGTATCATTGGAACCGGCTCATTGACCACATTGTGATGGTTACAGTTATGCCCTGTGCCAATGCATTCTCTTATATATGCGAGTCGACCATAGGTCGCCTCGCATATATAAGAGAATGCATTGGCCTAAAAAAAAATCTTTTTTTAACACTTTTTACCATTTTTTCTTACATTCTTTAACAATTTTATAATTTTTAATGTGTTAAGCCAATGCATTCTCTTATATATGCGAGGCGACCTATGGTCGACTCGCATATATAAGAGAATGCATTGGCACAGGGCCCTTCTGTTGGGTAAAGGGTTAAAACTCCTGTAACTATATAACATGTTTACAAAGAGTAAATCCATCTTTAAACTAACAGTGGCCGGCATTGTCCAGGTTAACATGATGGGCGAAGTGGCCGGCATTGTCCAGGTTAACATGATGGCGAAATTAGAACACAAAATATCTATTCTCACGAAGGTTACATAGTCTCTTGATTGGTGACTTGCCTAGGCAGAATAATAGTAATAATTAGAGGTCTACCGACCACAATAAAAAGTGGATAACTAAAGAGCTGGTTATGTTAACCCTTTGAGTGCCAGGGGCCGATCTCATCGGCCCTAAACCTACAAAATAAGTCTGTTAAAGAATATACGAATAAATTATTAAAATTGTAAAAAATTGTAAAAAAAAAAAAATTCTTAGGCCAATGCATTCTCTTATATATGCAAGGCGACCTATGGTCGACTCGCATATATAACAGAATGCATTGGCACAGGGTATATGGGTTGATACAAAAATCGACCTGGCACTCAAAGGGTTAAGAATAAAAGTAATCATGTGGAAAGTTCAAATATTGAAAATCAAGAACAATCAGTAAGCCAAGGGCCATAACTGCGGTAAAATAAATAAGACATCTGGTTTTCTAACTCATTCATGATTTTTTGAAAGCTGCTGTGGCAAACTTTGTTACAATTTGTCAATATTTGTTCAAGTTATTGTGCATAGAGCTGAAAATTCAGCCAAACTAGTACCCGAGGGCTTGATATGGAGTTTATATTATTATTTGTCATGTGCTTACGTGCAACTATATTCCTGTGACGGAATATAGCATTTATTTTAGAAACCTTATCAATGAGCAAGAGTTAAACATTAATTTATAATAGTACAACACTGTATTTTATATTCACAGCAAATGTATGTCCTGGATTCACACTAACATGGGACAATGTTGGAAAATCAATTAAGGTGCGACACCAGACCATTCAAAAACAGAACAAAGTTCATCTTTGGGCTTTGGCATATGCTGCCAAAAATAGGGTTTCAACCACCAAATATACTTCGTTGAAGACCATTCCAGCGACAGAAATACAACTGAATCGATTTTTACCAGGCCCCAGTGATATGTCTGCAATCAGGTGAGTATACTAATTACAATAAAAGGAGTTTGATATGCACTTTCTGAAGAAAAAAAACAATTTGCTTGAACTTGGGGATACAGACTGGACTTTCCTTAACCAGACCAAACCTATTATTATACTTGATTTAACCAAACGAAATTAAATAGTATAATCTTAATAAATTGACATCTGCTATCGGAATACCTAATTAATAAGGCAGGTTAAGATTATTGAGATATGTGAGAGACATATGAGATTGGATGTCTCGTGTGACTAATATGTAATAAAAAAAGTTATAAAAGCATATTGTCCAATTCCAATTATACAACAACAAGGAGTTAATATCTCAAGATTAAAACACATATTACGGACTTGAGTGCCACAGGAATCCATACGTCCATATGTCAGTACCCATGTTGAAATCAAAAGCTCACATAATCTGTCTTAAGATGGGTTAAAGTAGTTGGGGTGGGGAGGAGTAGTTTTAAATCTCACAACTCTGTCCCTATTCAACCAAGGACCTCTCACTGTCTAAAAATGCTCAATGTTGCTTATTTTATGCTCTCTTGTAAGTTGTAAGTGCTTAAATTGACGAACCAAGTGTTTTTTGTCACAGTGAACTATATTGGACATCAATCATTTTTATTTCCGTTACCCATATAACTTTTTTGGGCTGTGAAACTCATACTGAATTTGGTTCCAATAGGACAATATTTGCTTTAATAGTTATCGCACCATAAATAACCTATGGACAGACAGATGGAAGGATGAACGACTCTGTGTGCCATACTATAGTATGGATGCAAATAAAAAGGCACATTTTTATTGCCCATAATGTACTATATGTGATCATCTCATTTTAAAGTTCTGAAGTTCTATTTTAAGTAACCAATCCACGTCTTCTTTTTTCAACATACAGAGAGCGCATAGTTCATGTCGTGGAGGAGATAATAGCAACACATCTTGGCCATGTGACAAATGAGGAGTATCCCGAGCCTACCAAGATGAGGCATGCATTTTCCCACGATGCAGGGAAAAAGTCAGAAATTGTGAGTTTTGCTTTAATGTGTGCAGATCAAGAAGAAATTGAGTGCAACTTTAATACATGTTAACTGGAAACATAATCTATTTTAAGTGAAAATATTGTAGTCAACAGCAATGTATTTAAAAATATAATGACCCTTTAAATGTTAATGACAAAATATAGTCAAGTTAATATTGGTTGATCCTTGCTACCCCTCCTCAGGACTCAAATTTACATGAGTGAGCGTTCTTGTAATGACAACCCCATCCATGCTAACTGCTTTAAGGTGGGAACACTGAGAAATACTTTCCTTAAAAATTCACACCAACAGAAGTCTACAAAATCAATGAGAGGCCGATCACGAGCGGCAGATTTTTAACCCATACCTTAGACGAATGTACATAACACAAATTATTGGAATTTATGGGTCACTCGCATGTATATTAGAGAATGCTCAGGTACAGGATCTGTTATGCTGCATCACAACAGCCTTGGGTTAGATGTGAAATAGGTGACATGGACATGGAATCCTCGGGTTAAGAGAGTAAAATTTAAGTTAAGGCCAAAGCAAAAAATATTTGTAATTTGGGTTTCCCTACCGACCCCATTTTGTAGTATGTATAACAGATACAAAGATGAACCTAGAAATCGGCAGTATATAGAAGATAAATAATTGACCCCCGCTGCGCTCTGGGCCAGATCATCGGGTTGCGGCACCTGTGAATCGGCGCCGTTTTTCATGAGTCAGATGAATATATCTCATTACCCGCGGTCTGATATTTTGAAAGCTGCTGTGGCAAACTTTGTTACAATTTGTCAATATTTGTTCAAGTTATTGTGCATAGAGCTGAAAATTCAGCCAAATTAGTACCCGAGGGCTTGATATGGAGTTTATATTATTATTTGTCATGTGCTTACGTGCAACTATATTCCTGTGACGGAATATAGCATTTATTTTAGAAACCTTATCAATGAGCAAGAGTTAAACATTAATTTATAATAGTACAACACTGTATTTTATATTCACAGCAAATGTATGTCCTGGATTCACACTAACATGGGACAATGTTGGAAAATCAATTAAGGTGCGACACCAGACCATTCAAAAACAGAACAAAGTTCATCTTTGGGCTTTGGCATATGCTGCCAAAAATAGGGTTGCAACCACCAAATATACTTCGTTGAAGACCATTCCAGCGACAGAAATACAACTGAATCGATTTTTACCAGGCCCCAGTGATATGTCTGCAATCAGGTGAGTATACTAATTACAATAAAAGGAGTTTGATATGCACTTTCTGAAGAAAAAAAACAATTTGCTTGAACTTGGGGATACAGACTGGACTTTCCTTAACCAGACCAAACCTATTATTATACTCGATTTTACCAAACGAAATTAAATAGTATAATCTTAATAAATTGACATCTGCTATTGGAATACCTAATTAATAAGGCAGGTTAAGATTATTGAGATATGTGAGAGACATATGAGATTGGATGTCTCGTGTGACTAATATGTAATAAAAAAGTTATAAAAGCATATTGTCCAATTCCAATTATACAACAACAAGGAGTTAATATCTCAACTTTAAAAGACATATTACGGACTTGAGTGCCACAAGAATCCATACGTCCATATGTCAGTACCCATGTTGAAATCAAAAGCTCACATAATCTGTCTTAAGATGGGTTAAAGTAGTTGGGGTGGGGAGGAGTAGTTTTAAATCTCATAACTCTGTCCCTATTCAACCAAGGACCTCTCACTGTCTAAAAATGCTCTATGTTGCTTATTTTATGCTCTCTTGTAAGTGCTTAAATTGACGAACCAAGTGTTTTTTTGTCACAGTGAACTATATTGGACATCAATCATTTTTATTTCCGTTACCCATATAACTTTTTTGGGCTGTGAAACTCATACTGAATTTGTTCCAATAGGACAATATTTGCTTTAATAGTTATCGCACCATAAATAACCTATGGACAGACAGATGGAAGGATGAACGACTCTGTGTGCCATACTATAGTATGGATGCAAATAAAAAGGCACATTTTTATTGCCCATAATGTACTATATGTGATCATCTCATTTTAAAGTTCTGAAGTTCTATTTTTAGTAACCAATCCATGTCTTCTTTTTTCAACATACAGAGAGCGCATAGTTCATGTCGTGGAGGAGATAATAGCAACACATCTTGGCCATGTGACAAATGAGGAGTATCCCGAGCCTACCAAGATGAGGCATGCATTTTCCCATGATGCAGGGAAAAAGTCAGAAATTGTGAGTTTTGCTTTAATGTGTGCAGATCAAGAAGAAATTGAGTGCAACTTTAATACATGTTAACTGGAAACATAAATCTATTTTAAGTGAAAATATTGTAGTCAACAGCAATGTATTTTAAAATATAATGACCCTTTAATGTTAATGACAAAATATAGTCGAGTTAATATTGGTTGATCCTTGCTACCCCTCCTCAGGACTCAATTTACATGAGTGAGCGTTCTTGTAATGACAACCCCATCCATGCTAACTGCTTTAAGGTGGGAACACTGAGAAATACTTTCCTTAAACATTCACACCAACAGAAGTCTACAAAATCAATGAGAGGCCGATCACGAGCAGCAGATTTTTAACCCATACCTTAGACGAATGTACATAACACAAATTATTGGAATTTATGGGTCACTCGCATGTATATTAGAGAATGCTCAGGTACAGGATCTGTTATGCTGCACCACAACAGCCTTGGGTTAGATGTGAAAAAGGTGACATGGACATGGAATCCTCGGGTTAAGAGAGTAAAATTTAAGTTAAGGCCAAAGCAAAAACTATTTGTAATTTGGGTTTCCCTAACGACCCCATTTTGTAGTATGTATAACAGATACAAAGATGAACCTAGAAATCGGCAGTATATAGAAGATAAATAATTGACCCCCGCTGCGCTCTGGGCCAGATAATCGGGTTGCGGCACATGTGAATCGGCACCGTTTTTCATGAGTGAGATGAATATATCTCATTACCCGCGGTCTTATGTCATTATCGAATGTTCCAACTAGAGTGTTATATAATTGAGTGTCGGGTAACAAGTTAATCGCAGGCGATATTCCCCGTAGATTATCAAATGAATCAGAACATTCGTCCGAGAACAAGGGGCAGTATAGTAGAAAGTGTTTTTCGTTTCCACTTGAATGACGCAATGCGGACATAGCCTTTCACTTTCCCGTTTATCGGATTTAGCTCTGCGGCCAGTTTCAATAGCCAATAGTGGGCACTGACTCTGAAATGAGTGAACGAGGCTTTGGTGTGATGATCTATGGTTAGGTTCAGATATTTCGCCATCCCAAAGGTTTTACTGATCGCTTGCAAAGTTGTAAATTTTTACGAATCTTTAATTGTTCTTGACCACCATGCGATATATTCTTAAGTTTAGCACCAAATGCTTTTACCAATTGTGTGGGGCTAAAGGTACTACGGATTTGCCATACATGCCCGAATCAGAAATAATTTAGAAGAAA